>CM060305.1:10556156-10558656 GCA_030674185.1 Monoplex corrugatus
CACATACATACACACACACACACACATACACACACACACACACACACACACACACACACACACACACACACACACACACACACACACACACACACACAAAACACACACACACAACATCACGAATAGAGAAAACTGATGGAAAGAGGCAGTTGCAGAATTCATTATCGGGGAAAAAGCGATGGGTTTTTAAATTGGATTTAAAAGAAGAAAGGGTAGGTGATAGATGAAGGGAGAATGGACATTTATTCCAGACAGATGGGTCCCGAAATAGCAAAAGAAAACCGGTCGACAGTCGACTGGGAAAGAATATCTGAAGCTGAGCGCAAGATGCAAGCTGGCGTATAAATATTGATGTTGTCACGAAGGTATGATGGAGCAGATTGGTGAACAGATTTGTAACACAAGGTATCCAGCTTATATTCAGTTCTGTTCAAAACAGGCAAATAGCGCAGACAGCGAAGGAGAGGACTGACATGATCAAACTTATTTTTTTTCTGAAGACAAGACGAGCAGTTGCGTTTTGTATGCGTTCCAGACAGAGGAGAGAAAAAACTGGTAGTCCAGGAAAGGAGAGCGTTACAGTAATCAAGACGAGACAAAGTAAGAGATGTCACAAGCTTAGATGCAGCCTCAGTTGAAAGATACCTTCGAATGTAAACAATGCGCCAATGATGGTAGCACGATTGGCAGGTCTGGATCAGAAACTCTGCATAGAAAGAGTGTTGTCCAAGGTCATATCCAGGTTCTTGAGAGAATCAGAGAAAAGGATGATGCTGTCACGTAGCTGTATGCTATTCCGTGTAATAGAGGCAACTTTGGTTTTGGTGCTTACAAGTATGGTTTCAGTTTTATTACCATTTAACTGTTGTTATTCTGTGGCATCCAGTTGTGGATATCAACATAGCAGCTGGATGCTTCTGAGATTAGGCAAGTGATATTTTCAGAAGTGGTGCTATTCTGAAGTTGTGAGTCGTCTGCGTAAAAACGATCTTTCAGGTCACGCTGGTTGATGATGTTGGGTAGAGGTGAGGTGTAAAAAGTGAATAGGAAAAGCCCTAGTACAGAACCCTGAGGAACTCTGCAAGAAAGCCTAACAGGCTCAGACTGACATCCGTCTATGAGAACTGACTGAAAGTGATCAGAGAGATAGGAGGAGGACCAAGAAAGAGCAGTACCGTGAATTCCAAAGTTTGTTCAAGACGAAAGAGAAGTATGGAGTGGTCAAGATATCAAAAGCAGCAGACAGATCAAGGAGTGTTAAGAGAGAATTTTTTCCAGCATCAGAAGCAAAAAGAACTTCACTCACTATGTGAACAAAGAGTTGTTTCTCTATTATGAAGTGTAAATAAGATTTTCTCAACTGTTTATGGGTAAATGTTCACCAAAGTTTGTTCAGTGCTGTAGGCTGAAGAGGAGTCGCATATTCATTCGTAAGTTTGGAAGGTAAAACTGTAAGGTCAAAATCACACGGACCATACACGTGCACAAAATCAGCATTTAAAAAAAAAAAAAAAGGATGTATACACAGCACTTATCAAGGAACCTCTGACTATATCTAAAGTCTTGTTTTCACTGTTGTCTTGGTCTGCTATTGTCTTCTATGCACGTCCCCGGCGAACCCTCGTTATTAAAAAGACTTGCCTGTCAGCTGCCCATCTTAAAGTTTCCACCATTCTGGTAGTTTCACCTTATGATGTCATTAGTCCCTTCCATCCTCTCCGGGCCATTTCAAGATCTTGCCAGCGCATAGGACTTTTCCTCCCCTACACTAGCAATTTTGGGTAGGGCGCATATGGAATTGTCCGAATGCAACGAATGCCTTGAACAAACTCCAGACTCCAAATTCCATGCTCGATGTGCGTCAACTTATTCCAATCGCAGTTTTTTCCCCCCTAGATCACAATGACATTGAAAAGTACAAAATTTGGAATCTTAAGTAGTATAAAAGCTGGACTTTTGAGTAATGATTTTGAAATTATATGAAAAGGGGAATTATGAGAATGGCTTTACCATTTTTGTAATGTCACCGCTGTCATTGTGCCAGCGACGAAGATTTCTTACGACACGGCTTGGCAACTGAATGCCACTGATGGGGCACTGACAACTGACACTCCCAGTACGACGGCTGGGTTAACCACTGGGTACGTATGTGCTTGCATTGCTGCAATGTAGGGCAGTGGGCTACTGCTTCCTAACACAGGCCCATTACGTTAGGAAACATTAGTCAGGGAACTCAAAGAGAGAGAGAGAGAGAGAGAGAGAGAGAGAGAGAGAGAGAGAGAGAGAGAGACAGACAGACACAGACAGAGAGAGAGAGAGAGAGAGAGGGAGACAGAGAGAAAAAGAGGGAGAGAGAGAGACAGACAGACAGACAGAGAGTGAGAAAGAGAGAAAGAAGAGAGAGTAAGACAGAGAGACAGACAGGGAGACAGAGAGACAGGGAGAGACAGAGAGACAGAGAAAGAGATAGATAGAGATAGAGAGAGAGATATATATATAG
>CM060305.1:10566156-10573656 GCA_030674185.1 Monoplex corrugatus
GACACCATCAGAATGATTGGAGCGTCAATATGGACAAAGGTGACACCATCAGAATGATTGGAGCGTCAATATGGACAAAGGTGACACCATCAGAATGATTGGAGCGTCAATATGGACAAAGGTGACACCATCAGAATGATTGGAGCGTCAATATGGACAAAGGTGACACCATCAGAATGATTGGAGCGTCAATATGGACAAAGGTGACACCATCAGAATGGTTGGAGCGTAATATGGACAAAGGTGACACCATCAGAATGGTTGGAGCGTCAATATGGACAAAGGTGACACCATCAGAATGATTGGAGCGTCAATATGGACAAAGGGAGAAGAGTGACAGAATGCCTCAGACGTTCACCTGCCAATAACTAAATTTGAAGTTCCAGGGTTCTCTGCAGGGGCCTCGACTTTTCTCTTCAGTTTGACCGAAAAATCGAACTGAACGTCTAGTAATTCGGAAGGGGACGAAAAAAGAGTCAGACCCATGTGTCTTCTGGCTGCGCACGCTTAAGATCCCACGGCAGTTGAAAATCGTGAAGAGCAGGGCATCGCCTGGTTGCCTTGGTAAAAAACATTGGAGAGATAGGTTGATTTCCCAGGTCCCACCCCTAGAAGATCAATTAGCCTTCTTGCGCTTCTGAAGTCTTGGTAAAAAAAAGTGAATATGATATGAATTTGAATCGAGGGAGAGGGGATGGGCGCCGCCCTCGTGGTGCTGGCCCCGGGAAAAGTTGAGGTCTCTGTCACCTCGCTCCCCTACGACCTCAGAATTATGGAACTATCTAGGTAGAACCTCAAGACCTGGCCAGCTCTTTGGTGAATGTGCAGGCTTATGGCTTGTGCCGTGATCATTCTGGATCTTCTCCATCACATGGCACCTGTGACGATAGTGCACTAGGAATTCATTCTGAGCGCGGAGACATCATCTTGAGAAATTGAAATTGAAATTGAAATTGAAATGTGGACAAATTACAGGCCAGATCATTTGTTTTGCAGGCTAAATTTGAATGCCAAACATGACCCCACGGCTGTGTTACAACATCCTCGATGATTATATGATCGTGGTATGCGCTCACTGCTGTCACCAGCATTGACCTACTTTGTTGGGGCAACGTGTTCCTAGCTGTTGGTGTTGTTGATGCCACAACTGATTGTTGTCTATCATCTGCGAGCAGTTAACCCTTTGACTCCTGCGCCACACTCACTCACTGCAAAAACTGAACCCTTTGACTCCTTGACCCTATCCCGCCAGCTTCCTGGAGTCAAAGGTTTAAGTTTTTACTTTGCTAGCATGCTTGACAATGCAGGATACTGCCGGAAGCTGGTGGATAGGGTGAGGGAGTCAAAGGGTTAATTTTTTTCCTTGCTAGCATGGTTGACAATGCAGGATGGTGGTGGTTAGGTGCGGGAGTCAAAGGGTTAAGTTTGCTGTGAGCAGTGAATGAGTCTGTTGTGGGTCTTGCATAAATGTATGAAATTCCAGTCACGTTGTGTGTAAGTGGTTGCGATCTCTCTGTCTGTCTGTCTGTCTGTATGTCTGTTTGTCTGTCTGTCTCTGTCTGTCTGTCTGTCTGTCTGTCTGTCTGTCTCTCTCTCTCTCTCCACACACACACACACACACACACACACAACACACACACACACACACACAGTCTCTCTCTCTCTCTCACACACACACACACACACACACACTCTCTCTCTCTCCTCTCCTCTCTCTTTCTCTCTCCACAATATACACTCCATCCAAATCTATCCTAGTTGTCTGGCAGACTCCTTAAGCTTGCGCAAAACCCTGTGCGTTTTAAACGATCTCTTGAAGTGGAAAGGCAGGAGGTAACAGGACACACGAAACACAAAGGTGACAACCGTCAGAATGATTGCAGCGTTAACATGGACAGACTACAGGCCACATGTTTTGTTTTGCAGGCTAAATTTGAATCGGAAACATGATCCCACGGCTGTGTTAAACTCTCTTATGATATTATATGATCGTGGTATGCGCTCACTGCTGTCAGCAGCATTGACCTACTTTGTTGGGGCAACGTGTTCCTAGCTGCTGGTGTTGTTGATGCCACAACTGATTGTTGTCTACCATCTGCGAGCAGTTAACCCTTTGACTCCTGCACAACACTCACTAACTGCAAAAACTTAACCCTTTGACTCCCTCACCCTATCTGCCAGCTTTCTGGAGTCAAAGGGTTAAGTTTTTGCTTTGCTAGCATGGTTGACAATGCAGAATGCCGCTGGAAGCTGGTGGATAGGGTGAGGGAGTCAAAGGGTTAAGTGTTTTTTTGCTTTGCTAGCATGGTTGACAATGCTGGTTAGAATGCGGGAGTCAAAGGGTTAAGTTTGCTGTGAGCAATGAATGAGTCTGTTGTGGGTCTTGCATTAATGTACGAAATTCCTCTCACGTTGTGTGTAAGTGGTTGTGATCTCTCTCTCTCTCTCTTTTGACTGACATGGGCTATATTGTGTTAACTCCAAAAGATACCGCTTTATCATGGACTTTGTTTTATAAAGAGCTGTTTTCATTTGCTTTAATTTGCTTTGTTTGCCTGTAATTTATGAGTAACTAACAACATACAAATAATGGTGCATTGGTAGAATATGTTAGTTAGAAGTGGATACTGAAAGTCTATAAACACTTAAGGATCTGCTATTCATGTTAACAAGAAAATATAAGGCATGTTTATGTCCCTTGTAAACAGAGCACTATAGGCCAGTTATGTGAAGATTCTATTATTACCACTAAATGTAAGGTTTGGATGGTCGAGCCCTGATGTATCATCATAATACAGTTCTGATGTGCGTGTGTGTGTGTGTGTGCGTGCGCCCGAGCGTGCGCCCGTGTGTGTGGTTTTGTGTAAGTAAGTAAGTAAGTAAGTATGGAGATTTTTATAGCGCTTTCTATGGACTCAAAGCGCTTCACAAATTTGAAAAGGAGGAGTAAAGTGGTGAAATGGGAGGGGAGAGCACATTTTCAACAAAATACATAATACAAGAAATACACATAAACACATACATGCAGGCATGCACGCGTGTGCAGCAACGAATGCAGACACACACACGCACACACAAACACACCCACACACAAACACCCACGCGCGCACCCACACGCACACACACCCACGCACGCATACAATAGAACAAGAAAATTCAGGTTTCAAAAGTACTGGCGGAATAAATGAGTTTTCAGGTTGGACTTAAAGGAAGAGAGAGAGGGGCTGTGGCGGAGAGAGTGAGGCAGGGAATTCCACTCAACAGCAGCAGAGTATGAGAAGGAACGACCACCTTGTTGCTTTCTATTGAATCCGGGGACACGGAATATTCTGTCTCAGAAGCGGAACGTAAAGAACGAGAAGGAACATAGACTTGAAATAGATCAGATATATACGCTGGAGCAGTGCCCGAGATGACATGAAAAGAAATACAAGCAGATTTGTACTTAATTCTTTGTTCGATCGGAAGCCAGTGGAGTTGTTTAAAGAGAGGTGTGCAATGGTGTGATTTGCGAGCTTTGAAAATTAATTTGGCTGCAGAGTTTTGAACCTGTTGAAGGGGTTTGAGAAGAGTCTTGGGACAGCCGAGAAGTAAGGAGTTGCAATAATCTAATCTGGACAGAATACAAGCAGTTACAAGTGTTTTTGTTGCTTCATATGTGAGGTAATGACGTATGGAACTGATTTGTCGGAGTTGGATGTATGCGGCCTGACACGTTTTCATGATCTGATGTTTCATAGTTAGATGAGAATCAAGAAAGAATCCAAGATAGCGTGACTGTTCAGAGAAATCAACAATAGAATCTTCGAAACGAATGTTAGAGGGAAGGTCAGAAGAGATAGCAGGACTGGGAGAAAAGCGCATTGCTTCGGTTTTTCCTTGGTTTAGCTTGAGGCAACTATCGTCCATCCAGGTTTTTATGTCAGAAACAGAGTCTTGCAATGATTGAATAAGTGAAGAGTAATTTGAAGGGGATTCAGAGTTGTTTAACTGTGTATCATCAGCAAACATTTGATGACGAATAGAATGATCAGTGATAAGATTTGAAAGTGGAGTCGTGTATAGTGAGAAAAGAACAGGGCCCAGTACGGAGCCCTGCGGGACACCAAAATCCAGGGTTGTTTCGTGTGAACGGGAGTTGTTTACAACAACAAACTGTTTTCGATTTGATAGATAGGACGAGAACAAGTCGAGTGCACAGCCTTTGATACCAAAGACGTGTTCCAGACGGTGGAGGAGGATACTATGGTCAATAGTATCAAATGCGGCTGAAAGATCCAAAAGAAGAAGAACGGAAATTTTGTTTTCATCTAGAGATGTCAAAAGATCATTTACGACTCGTAGAAGGACAGTTTCGGTGCTATGGCCTGCTCTATAGGCTGATTGAAAAGGACTTAGCAGATTGTTAGCAGTGAGGTGAGAAGAAAGCTGATGAAGGATTAGACGTTCAATGATTTTGGACAGAAACGGAAGGTTTGAAATAGGTCTATAGTTCTTTAGCTCATTTGGGTCGAGATTATTCTTTTTCAGGAGTGGTTTCACAAGTGCAGTTTTAAATTCAGTAGGGAATGTACCGGTAGACAAGGAGTGATTGAAAATATTCGTGATGGTGGGCAAAAGAGTGTCTATATGTTTCACAAGGAGGGAAGTTGGCAACGGGTCCAACTCGCATGACTTGGGTGTTGCCTGTAAAATTACCTTGCGTACTTCGTCTTTGGAGACGGGACAGAAGTCAGAAAAAGGAATGCCAGAAAACGCAAAGTTTGCTGGGCCACTGTCTGTGTGAGCAGTCGGTGCAGGAAAAGTGTTGCGAATATCAACGATTTTCTTTTTGAAGAAATCTGCAAATAGATTTGGAAGAGAACAAATATCAGTTACGTTGTTCGGCAACAGCTTCGGCTTAGATTTTTCCGAGCAGAAAAGAAGTGGTTTGGAACATTTGTTTACAAGATGTTGCAGTGGACACAAGAGAAGAATAGAAAGAGGTTTTTGCGCGTTGAACAAGGTCAATAACTTTTGCTTTGGCTACATCGTAGATTTGTTTGTGGACGGTCAAGTGCGATGCGCGCACGCGCGCTCTGCCTTTCTGCGCTCTCTTTTTAGTTCACGCATCTCGGAGAGGGATGGGCGCCGCCAGGCTATTCATGCCCAAGACACACTACATGATGATGAACCAAAAACCAATGTTGATACCGGCTCGGTCGTCGCCCGGACCAAGGACCGCGCCTTCCGTTGGACACCAGGGCGGAGGTGACAAGTATGCGACTGGTGGAACCTCTTCAAAAAAGATCCGAGGAAGAGAAACTCTCACCATCGCCACATGGAATGTTAGAACACTTGCACATCCAGGCAAATTGCACGAACTTACGCATGAGCTGGAAAGATATTCCTGGCATGTAGTTGGACTGAGCGAAGTCAGGTGGAAAGATCATGGAGAACACCAAACTGAGGAAGGACATGTATTGTACTACAGTGGAGACTTGAAAAAACACATCCACGGCGTAGGATTTCTTGTCAACAAGAACGTCAAGAACTCAATACTCGGGTGCCGCCCAATATCCAACAGGCTCATTTCCATCCGCCTCCGAGCAGCACCATTCAACATCACAGCGATACAAACCTATGCACCGACAACAGACTATGATGATGAGGATGTGGAGGAATTCTACACACAACTTCAAGAAATCATTGACGAGGTTGACAAAAAAGACATCCTTATCATTCAGGGAGACTGGAATGCTAAAGTGGGCGCTGATGCATTAAAAGACTGGAAGAACCATTGTGGGCCCTCCTGTAATGCAATTTCCAACGAGCGAGGACTGCGCCTACTTGAGTTCGCGGGATACAACAACATGACATTGGCTAACACCCTTGGTGAACACAAGGCGTCACGATGCTGGACTTGGCATGCACCAAATGGGACCAACCACCAGATCGACTACATCTTGGTCCCAATCCGTTTTAGATCTGGAATCTGCAGAGCCAAGACGCGAACATTTCTAGGTGCAGATGTGGGTAGTGACCATGACCTGGTGATAATGAACTTCAAGGTCAGGCTGAAGAAGATCAAGAAGCCCAAGAACACCAGACTGAAGTTCAACTTGGACAGACTCAAGGACCCCTCCATTGCAGAGTCCTTCCAAGCAACAATAGGCGGAAAGTTTGCAGCATTGAGCACACAAGAAGAAACTGCGGAGGAAATGACCACCAAGTTTAACACAGTGATGACAGAGACTGCAAATGACCTCTTAGGAAAACAACGCCGGAAAACCCAACCCTGGATTACAGACGAAATCCTTGAAATGTGTGACAAAAGAAGAGAAATCAAGAAAGTCAAAAATACAACAGACGGAGCCCTAGCCTACAGAAACATCAACAAAGAAATCAGAAAAGGCATGAGGGAGGCCAAAGAAGGATGGATACAAAATAAATGCACAGAAATAGAAGACAGCCTAAACAAGAACAACAGCATAAAGGCGTACAAAGTGGTGAAAGAACTCACCACACAGAGACAGGCAAGGATCAGTACCATTCAAGACAAACAAGGAAAGTGCCTGACAGAAGATAAAGAAATCATCCATAGATGGACAGAATACTGCTCTGACCTCTACAACCACCAGACACAGGGTGACTCAACTGTCCTTACATGCCAGGAATCAACAAATGACGATGACCACCCTATTCTACGCGAAGAAGTCGAAACAGCAATACGATCGCTGAAAGATGGAAAAGCTGCTGGAGTGGACAACATCCCAGCAGAACTGATCAGGCATGGAGGGGAGGCAGTGACTGACATCCTCTGGAAAATCTGCAACAAATCTGGCAGACGGGAGAATGGCCGACACCTTGGACCCAGTCACTAATCATCACACTTTCCAAGAAAGGCAATTTACAACTATGCCAGAATTACAGAACGATCAGCCTTATCAGCCATGCTAGCAAAGTGATGCTGAAAGTCATTTTGAACAGACTGAAACCACAGGCAGAGGAGATCATTGCCGAAGAACAAGCGGGGTTTCGCAGTGGTAGAAGCACAACAGAACAAATATTCAATCTCAGAGTCCTATGCGAAAAATACAGCCAACACCAACAGGACATCTACCACGTTTTTATCGACTTCAAAAAGGCATTTGATAGAGTATGGCATGAAGCACTGTGGGCCACCATGAGGAAGTACAACATGGGAAGGAAGCTTATTGACACCATCACACAGCTATACGCAAAAGCGAGCAGCGCAATGCTTGTTGGGGCACAGTGGGGGACTGGTTTCACACATCAGTTGGAGTTCGCCAGGGCTGTCTCCTCTCTCCAACCTTGTTCAACATCTTCCTTGAGCGCATTATGACGGATGCCCTTGAAAACCATCACGGCTCAGTCAGTATTGGAGGAAGGACAATCACCAACTTGAGATTTGCCGACGACATCGATGGGTTGGCTGGAAATGAAGACGAACTTGCCAACCTGGTGAAACACCTGGACGAGACATCATCCAGATATGGC
>CM060305.1:10583656-10601156 GCA_030674185.1 Monoplex corrugatus
AATGATGACAATGATGACAGTAATGACAATGATGACAATGATGACAATGATGACAATGATGACAGTGATGACAATGATGACAATGATGACAATGATGACAGTAATGACAATGATGACAGTAATGACAATGATGACAATGATGACAGTAAAGACAATGATGACAATGATGACAATGATGACAATGATGACAGTGATGACAATGATGACAATGATGACAGTAATGACAATGATGACAGTGGTGACAATGATGACAGTAATGACAATGATGACAATGATGACAGTGATGACAGTAATGACAATGATGACAGTGGTGACAGTGATGACAGTAATGACAATGATGACAGTGGTGACAGTAATGACAATGATGACAATGATGACAATGATGACAGTGATGACAGTAATGACAATGATGACAGTGGTGACAGTGATGACAGTAATGACAATGATGACAGTGGTGACAGTGATGACAGTAATGACAATGATGACAATGATGACAATGATGACAGTAATGACAATGATGACAATGATGACAATGATGACAGTAATGACAATGATGACAGTGGTGACAGTGATGACAGTAATGACAATGATGGCAGTGGTGACAGTGATGACAGTAATGACAATGATGACAATGATGACAGTGATGACAGTGATGACAATGATGACAATGATGACAATGATGACAGTAATGACAATGATGATAGTGGTGACAGTGATGACAGTAATGACAATGATGACAATGATGACAGTGATGACAGTGATGACAGTGGTGACAGTGGTGACAGTGATGACAGTGATGACAGTGGTGACAGTGGTGACAGTGGTGACAGTGATGCCAACAGTGGCTGCTAATGGTACACTTACACTCACCTCAACGAACGAAACAGGAGTTTGGGCTTTGGAGATTGTTCAAGAGGGATTCTTCGCACTTGGACAAGTCCATATGCACTCTACCCAAATCTGCCAGCAACTAGCTAGCAGACTCCTCGATTTGAGCCAACAAGGTTTAGAATGCTGGTGGAGGTGGATGGAGAGGATGGCACCTGTGAAACATTAACCCATTGACTCCCGCAGCCTGTCCACCAGCATCCTGCATTGTGAACTACGCTCATCATCATCATCATCATGTGCCCTGCTGCATGGCGTTGGCGATCATGGCCCTCCACACGAATCTGTCCCTTGTCGCTGCAAGTACATCCCCCACCCTTTCTGTCTTCAGCCACCCTACAAGTCCGTCCAGTATTCTCTACCTGGGTCTACCTGGTGCTCTCTTCCCCTCCAGCTTTCCTGTTGTGACCAAGTGCTCCAATTCCCCTTTCCTCTTAAATGTCCCATATAATGTTGCTTGTTTTTTTCCTACGCTAGCACAGCA
Organism: Monoplex corrugatus; assembly: GCA_030674185.1. NCBI lineage: Eukaryota > Metazoa > Mollusca > Gastropoda > Littorinimorpha > Ranellidae > Monoplex > Monoplex corrugatus. Next base: position 10,585,029 of record CM060305.1, read on the forward strand.
AAACAGCGCTAGAAAAGCTGAACTACGCTAGCAAAGCAAACACATAACCCTTTGACTCCTTCACCCTATCCACTAGGTTTCAGTTTTGCAGTTAGTGGATAGGGTGCAGGAGTCAAAGGGTTAAGCTGACCTGTCACCAGAATGATCAGAGCATTAAAATGGCAGTGAACAGGCCAGCTAGAACCGAACTCGATACATCTGATCTTATGTCTACGGTTGTAATTACAAGAGCCAGCACTAGGAAAACGCTACCTCACACTTGATAGCAGGGCGACCGTCCCCAATCCAGGGGTCACAGTTTCAGTTTCAGTTTCTCAAGATGACGTCTCCGTGGTCGGAATGAATTCCAAGCACTATCATCACAGGTGCCATGTGATGGAGAAAATCCAGAATGATCACAGCACAGGCCTTAACCCTTTGACTCCCACACCCTGTCCACCAGCATTTTGCATTGTCAACCACGCAAGCAAAGTAAAAACTTAACTCTATGATTCCCTCATCCTATCCACCAGCTACCCGCAGGCAGTTTTTGCAGTTGGTGGATAGGGAGAGGAAGTCAGAGGGTAAAGGTTTTTGAATTTGGTGGATAGGGTGCGGGAGTCAAAGGGTTAAGCCTGTATATAAACCCATGAGCTGGCCAGGTCTTGAGTAAGCGACGACAGGGGTCGCAGCTGGCGGATAGCGGATGGCGAGAGGGAGAAGACTGGCAGAATGGTTCAGACGTTCGCCTGCCAATAACTAAACTCGAGGTTCCAAGGTTCGCTCCCCGTAGAGGCCACGACTTTTATCCACAGTTTGACCGGAAAATCGAACTGAACGTCTAGTCCTTCGAAAGGGGACGAAAAACGAGTCGGACCCGTGTGCTTTCTGGCTCCGCACGCTAAAGATCCCACGGCAGTTGAAAATCGTGAAGAGCAGGGCATTGCCCGGCTGCCTTTGGTATACAACATTGGAGAGATAGGTTGATTTCCCTGGTCCCACCCTTTGAAGACCAATTAGCCTTCTTGTCTTTCTAAAAAACTGTGAATGTCAATATGCATTTGAATCAAGGGAGAGGGGATGGGCGCCACCCTCGTGGTGCTGGCCCCGGGAAAAGCTGAGGTCTCTGTCACCTCACTCTCCTACGACCCAGGTTATGGAACTATCTAGGTAGGACCCCATGACATGGCCAGCTATTGGGTTTATGTGCAGGCTCAAGGCTTGTGCCATGATCATTCTGGATCTTCTCCATCCCATGGCACCTGTGACGTTGGTGCATATGGAATTCATTCTGAGCGCAGAGACGTCATCTTGAGAAATTTAAATTTAAACTGTAACAGATGGCCTTCAGATATGAAGATAAATTGGGAAATGAGTCAGGCTTGCCTGCACGAATAAGCAATCCCGGACCAACTGGTGATAGTTATTACTGTGATGGGTTGGAGTAACATCTGGAAAGGTTCATCATCATCATCATGTGCCCTGCCGCATGGCGTTGGCAATCATGGCCCTCCACACGAATCTATCCCCTGTCGTTGCAAGTACATCTCCCACCCTCTCTGTCTTCAGCCACCCTGTAAGTCCGTCCAATATTATCTCCCTGGGTCTACCAGCAGTTCTCTTTCCCTCCAGCTTTCCTGTTGTGACCAGGTGCTCTAATTCCCTTTTCCTCATAATATGTCCTATAAATGTTGCTTGTCTTTTCGTAATCTCTTTTGTTAATGATCTTCTTGTGTCTGCCTACTTTCAAGACTGTCTCGTTTGTTTTCTTTGCTTCCATGGAACTCTCAACATTCTTCTTAGAAACCTCATTTCTGTTGCCTCAATCTTGTTCCTGGTTTTGCGTGTTGACTGTCCCGTCTCACAACCGTCCAACAGTATCAGTTCATATAACACTCAAGAACTGTCTTCCTGATGTTAATTGATGGGCATTTGTTGGTAAAACGCTTTTCATCTTCTTGAACGCTGTTCTGCTTTGGCCGATTCTGCTGGCTATTTCTGATGTGCATCTACCGTCTAGTGAGATGATGTTTCCGAGATATTTAAACTTATCAACCTGTCTCAAAGTTGTGCCATTTGCTGTTGTTTTGTATGAGGGGATTTCTTGTTTTTACTGATTACCATGACTTCAGTCTTCTTGCTATTTAGCTCCAAGCCCTTTATTTTTGCTTTCTATTTCTATGATATTCACAACGTTTTGTGGGTCTTTTTCATTTTCTGCAATTATCACGGTGTCATCTGCGTAACCAGTGTTGTTTATCATTTTCCTCCAACCTTTAATTCACGGAATTCTTCGTTTTCTCATTACGGTTTCGCTCTAGAGTGAAAACAAGTCTGGTGACCTGACCCCTCTTTTGATATTTTGGAAAGAGCTTATATCATTTTCTATAGTCATTGCTGCTGTTTGTTCCCAATACATATTTCTGATGATTCTTAGGTCTTTTTCATCAGTATAGAGCCTTTCTGGAAAGGTGATACCTAAAAAATACCCTGCGTCTTGTGACAGAGCCATTGCCCCGATAGAAGCCGCCCAAAAAGCCCTACTCCTCAACGCTCACAAAATACGTCTTTTGGCCATGAGTTAGGCAGGACAACTCCAACAGAAAAGCTAGTCAGCTGAAGTCAAAGGTACCAGACCAGGAGGCGGTTTCCAACAAACCATGACACCGTGCAAGAAAAACCAAATTTCTACACGGTCATCTATACCAGACGAGAATAGTACTCTCCCTTTGAGGTCCCTCCAGAGTCGAGCAACAGAGAAACCTGACTTCATGAGAATCCACTGGAGGCCCCTCCCGTCCATCTGATCCAGCGAGGAAGCTACTGGATTTACAAAATCTCCTCTAACCACGACACTATGGCAGGTGGCAAAAATAGGATGGAAAAAGGCCAAATTCGATGCCAGATATGGCCGGACCATGCAGAAGGGGAACTGAAGAAGACACAGAGCCTACCAGCAGCCCTGTGGCGAAAACTGAGACAGTGATGATGATGGTGACAATTGTTAGCTGGGGTACACTAACTGAAGAAACGAACAGATACTGAGGTGTGCTTTTTTTTAAACTGCCCATTTCAAATACTTAAAATGAATTGTTGATGCTGCTGCTGATGTGTGTGTACATGTCTGTGCGTGTGTGTGTGTGTGTGTGTGTGTGTCTGTATCTGTGTGTGCGGGCGAGTGTGTGCGCACACGCATGTGTATATGTGTGTACGTGCGTGGGTATGTGTATACATGTATGTGTATATATGTGTGTATGTGTGTGTTGCGTGTGGGTGCATAAATGTGTGTGTGTGTGTGTGTGTGTGTGTGTGTGTGTGTGTGTGTGTGTGTGTGTGTGTGTGTGTGTGTGTGTGTGTGCATGCATAAGTATGTATCTTTATCACGGAAAATTCCAACCCACAATTCATGAAAAAAACAAAAAAGAAAACAAACAAACAAACAAACAAACAACAAAACAACAAACAAACAAACAAACAAACAAACAAACAAACAAACAAACAACGAAAAAACAAAAACAAAAATGAAAAACAACAAAAAAACAAAAACAAAAAAAAGAAAAAAACGTGTTCAGTTGCAGCGCCTTTCTTGTTTCACTATATATATATATATTTATTTCTTATTTTTTTATTTAAAAAATATTTGTTGTTGTTGTTGAATATTTCCAAGGAGGCGTTTTTGCACCTGTATTATTCCATATGCTCTACATAGTTGCACACATACATGCACTCACAAACACATACACACACAAACACGCACACACCTCACACACACAAGCACACACACACACATGCATACATGCATACCTACACAAGCGCACACAAACACACATATTGCACCCATTTCGTATCATGTGGACACACATACGTACACGCACGCGCACACACACACACACATACACAACACACATACACAACACACACACACAGACACACGTACACACACACACACACACACACACACACACACACACACACACACACACACACACCACACACACACACACACACACACACACACACGCACACACACATACAAAACCACACACAAACATACACGCACATACACATACACATACACCACACATACAGACACACACACACACACACACACACACACACACACACACACACACACACACAAAAACACACGCACGCACACACGCAAACACAGAAAAACACACACACACATACCCACACATGCACACACGTGCGCACGCTCACACACACACACACACACACACACACACACACACACACACACACACACACGCACACACGCAAACACAGAAACACACAGAAACACACACACACACACACACACACACACACACACACACACACACACACACACACACGCACTCACACACACACACACATACACACACGCGCGCGCGCGCGCCAACAACTACACAGAGATAAAAAGCCTGGCATTGTTCGATCCTATTAAAGCCAGCCTCTATGGCTCTGTGACTTGTATGGCTGCACCTCTGTGTCTTTCTGCAGGGTCGGCAGCATATTCCACGTCACAGACTGTGTCCATAATCACAGACCTGTTTATGTCCAGTGTTCCATAATTACAGACCTGTTTATGTCCAACGTTCCATAATTACAGACCTGTTTTTGTCCAGTGTTCCATAATCACAGACCTGTTTATGTCCAGTGTTCCATAATCACAGACCTGTTTTTGTCCAATGTTCCATAATTACAGACCTATTTATGTCCAGTGTTCCATAATCACAGACCTGTTTATGTCCAGTGTTCCATAATCACAGACCTGTTTTTGTCCAATGTTCCATAATTACAGACCTGTTTATGTCCAGTGTTCCATAATTACAGACCTGTCTATGTCCAGTGTTCCATAATTACAGACCTGTTTATGTCCAGTGTTCCATAATTACAGACCTGTCTTTGTCCAACGTTCTATAATTAAAGACCTGTTTTTGTTCAACGTTCTATAATTACAGATCTGTTTTTGTTCAACGTTCTATAATTACAGATCTGTTTTTGTTCAACGTTCTATAATTACAGATCTGTCTTTGTCCAACGTTCTATAATTACAGATCTGTTTTTGTTCAACGTTCTATAATTAAAGACCTGTTTATGCCCAATGTTCCATAATTACTGACCTGTCTTTGTCCAACGTTCTATAATTAAAGACGTTTTTGTTCAACGTTCTATAATTAAAGACCTGTTTTTGTCCAACGTTCTATAATTAAAGACCTGTTTTTGTTCAAAGTTCTATAATTAAACACCTGTTTTTGTCCAACGTTATATAATTAAAGACCTGTTTTTGTCCAACGTTCTATAATTACAGATATGTTTTTGTTCAACGTTCTATAATTAAAGACCTGTTTATGTCCAACGTTCTATAATTAAAAACCTGTTTTTGTCCAACGTTCTATAATTAAAAACCTGTTTTTGTCCAAAGTCCTATTCATCACCCTCGGAATAAAAAAGACTACATAACTAAAGACTCCCAATTTGTTAGAACCAGAAAAACACAAAAAATCACGAAAATAGAATCAGAACGCGTATTTAATACAACCAGACGAGACACCATCATCATCATCAGGTGCCTTGCCACATGGCGTTGACGACTATGGACTTCCATCTGACTCTATCTCTTGTTGCCTCAAGCATCTCTTCCACCCTCCTTGTCCCCAGCCACTCTGCAAGTCCGTCTAGTAGATAGACATATAACCTCCCATTTATCACCCTCAGAATCAGACCACATAACTAAAGCTTCTGTGCCAGCTTCTACAGCCATTAAGGTGGCATAGAATATGGGGAAGGAGAAGGTGAAGGGGAAGGTGAGCTCAAGGAAAATCACCATAAGTACGATGATCATTGAAAAAATATCTCAACTTTATTGACGAATGTGTTTCGAATGTACTTACTGTCTAAAGATGACTACCTATGAGATTCAAAATGGAACAGTATAATGCTAAAATAAACTTTCGTTTGTCCATTTTTAATATTTAGTGAAACAACTTTATGCCATTGTTTTCAGAATCTTTATGGTCACTTTGAGACCTCAAATATACAAAATATTGTCACACACACACACACACACACACACACACACACACACACACACACACACACACACACACACACACACACACACACACACACACACACACACACACACACACACGTACACACACACACATATATATATATTTATGTATAATAATTAATAATAATTACAATATTTATATAGCGCAAAATCTCGATAAAAATCAAATCTAAGCGCTGAACATACACTTTCGCACGCGCGCACACACACGCACACACACACTTACACATGGCCATAAAGGGGAAAAAGAATAAAAGCAATGGAAAATTATAGAGAGCATGTTATATACAAATATATATTACAATGTGATTCCCTCCGAGTGGAGACAGGCTACAGAGGGGGATGAGTGAGGTCAGGATTTTATGCAGAGGAGAAAAGGTGAGTTTTGAGAGCGGACTTGAAGGAGACAAAAGTAGGTTGCTGACGGACAGAGAGAGGAAGTTTGTTCCAGGAAAGTGGACCAGAAACAGAGAAGGCTCGTGGACCATAGGTATTGAGCTTGGTGCGTGAAAAGCGAAAAGTCAGAGGATCGGAGGCAGAGCGGAGGGTACGTGAGGGAACATAGATATCAAGTAGGCTTGACAGGTAATCGGGGGGCTGCGTTATTGAGGCTTTTGTAGCACATGGTGTCTAGTTTGTACTGTATGCGCTTTGATACAGGGAGCCAGTGAAGTTGTGCCAGGAGAGGAGATATGTGGTCAGCTTTTTTCTTTTTGAGTACAAGGCGTGCAGCATTGTTTTGAATGCGCTGTAGGATGTGAATGGTGGAGGCAGGAAGACCAGACAGGAGTGAATTGCAATAGTCAATGCGAGACATTATGAAGGAGAGAACGAGTTTTGCAGTTGTTTCCACAGAGAGATACTTCCTGATCAAGCTTATACGATGGAGGTGATAGTAGCAAGTTCTGGCAGTTTGAGAAACAAAGTTGTTCATGGAGAGGGTAGAGTCAATGCAGACACCAAGGTTTTTAGCTGAATTAGAAATTGGGACTGATGTGTTACATAATGGGAGAGAAAGAGGAGGCAGCTGAGAAAGTTTCTGACGGGTGCCAATGAGGATAGCTTCTGTTTTGTCGTCATTAAGCTGAAGTTTGTTTAACGTCATCCAGTTCTTAATGTCCGAGTAACACTCAGTGGTGCGAGTCAAGAGGCGCTGTATATTGTTTGGTGTGTCACTGTCTAGAAGTTGGGTGTCATCAGCATAGAAGTGGTGTTTTATAGAGTGGGAGTTGATGATGGTGGACAGGGGGGAGGTGTAAAGAGTGAAAAGAACAGGGCCAAGGACAGATCCTTGTGGAACACCACAGGTCAGGCATGCAGGTTGAGAGTAAGTGCCATTAATGAGAACAGTTTGTTTTCTGTTTGACAGATATGAAGTGAAACGTTCTATAATTACAGATCTGTATATCCACATATGTATTACATACATGTATTCATTTATATTTATATCTATATATATTTTCATATATTATATACACATATGTTCATATGTCAACAATACGTTTTCTTATGAATATAAATTGACATCATTTTCTGTCACCATATTGTTTGTTGATGTCTGTTTATTGTAAACCAAACAAAGGACTAAAAAGATGTTTGAAAAAAAATCTCAATTAAGGCTTGTTTTCCTTCATACAATCGACCATAAACTTGACCTATTTGTCTCCATTTGAAGCGAATAGTGCACCATAATTAAAATCCACGATTCACAACTAAAACCCATTTTCTCCCATATTTCAAAACCAAAAGTACACCATAATTAAAGCGCAATATTCAAATAAAAAAAAGCGTAGTTTTCTACATGAAAAGCCATCGGAACACTTTCATTAAAGCCCAGTCTTGTAACATAAAGATACAACATTCCCTACTGGAAGCAGAGAAGGCACCGTACTTAGTATGTAAGTTTAGCCATTATAACCAAAACATCACCATAACAAAAGCCGATAATGTCTATTTTTCTCTCCTGAAACAAACAGTATACCATAACTAAGACCTCCTTCTCTCCTTCATAATGTCTCGCATTGACTATTGCAATTCACTCCTGTCTGGTTTTCCTGCCTCCACCATTCACATCCTACAGCGCATTCAAAACAATGCTGCACGTCTTGTACTCAAAAAGAAAAAAGCTGACCACATATCTCCTCTCCTGGCACAACTTCACTGGCTCCCTGTATCAAAGCGCATACAGTACAAACTAGACACCATGTGCTACAAAAGCCTCAATAACGCAGCCCCGATTACCTGTCAAGCCTACTTGAGATCTATGTTCCCTCACGTACCCTCCGCTCTGCCTCCGATCCTCTGACTTTTCGCTTTCCACGCACTAAGCTCAATACCTATGGTCCACAAGCCTTCTCTGTTTCTGGTCCACTTTCCTGGAACAAACTTCCTCTCTCTGTCCGTCAGCAACCTACTTTTGTCTCCTTCAAGTCCGCTCTCAAAACTCACCTTTTCTCCTCTGCATAAAATCCTGACCTCACTCAATCCCCTCTGCAGCCTGTCTCCGCTCGGAGGGGAATCGCATTGTAATATATAATTGTATATAATATGCTCTCTATAATTTTCCATTGCTTTTATTCTTTCTCCCTATTTATAGCCGTGTGCGTGTGTGTGTGTGTGTGTGTGTGTGTGTGTGTGTGTGTGTGTGTGTGTGTGTGTGCGTGCGTGCGTGTGTGTGCGTGCGTGTGTGTGTGTCTGTTTTAGCGCTTAGATTTGATTTTATCAAGATTTTACGCTATATAAATAAAATATTGTATTGTTGTATTGTATTGTACCTCCTCTTTTAAGTTAAAGTCTATTTCTCTCCATAAGAAAGTAACAGACCGCCATAAGCGAAACCCACAATTTTCAAGCGATGCATAATTTTTCCTTATAGATACAGCTAAGCATTATAGTTAATAATTACTATTTTCAATCAAGGCCTAGTTTTCTCGACTAAAAGCAAAAAGACTACCGTAACTAATGAGCAATACTCTCGGCTAGGCCTACTTTTTATCACGTGAAGCAAACAGATCATCACAATCAAACACTACTATTCTCGACAACTACCAATTGTTTTTGTTAGAAAGGAACAGAGCATCACAACTGAAAACATTTTGCAAAGGAACACAGAGAACGCTACAGAACTAAAGCCCAATAATTTCTCGTAGTAACGAACTGTATGCACACCATAGAACTAAAGCCCAATCATTCTCTTGAAGGAAACGAAGAGACCACCATACATCTGAAGCCTAATAGTTCTCTGTCAGGAACGAACACAACGCCATAGCACAAAAGCCCAGTAATCTCCCTTGGAAACGAAGAAATTTTCTAAAAGAAACAAACAGAACACTCCATAGATAAAGCCAAACAAACGCAACGCAGAATAGAACGTGTATTTAATACAACAAAACAAAGACAGGCGCAAAATTTCGGCCTACTGGCCTTTGTCAAGCGTATACAAAGGCAAAAAGAACAAATGTACAAAACTTAGGAGAAAAAAGTAAGACTTCCCTGATGTTCCACGGAGCAAGAGCAATTGTTTTTTTCTCCGAAATTTTGTATATTTGATCTTTGTTGTCTTTCGTGCACAAAGACCGGAAATTTGCACCTGTCTTGTTTTGTTACAGTAAATATGCATTTTCACACTGCGTTTTTCTGGTTCCCGTTTCTGTGAATACTAGCATTAATTTTTGTTTGGAAATCTCGCTAAGGAATGAATTGAACACATCAGAACTACAACCCGATAGTCCCCAAACAAAGCTAACACAACATTCTTTAAGTAAAACCCAATACTATTCAGTTTGAAACGAAGAGAACGCCATAAAACTACATCCTAATATTCTCACGCCTGACGATGGCGGCGGCGGCGGCGGCGGCGGCGGCGGTGGCCAGCATCCATCCCTCCTTCTATCCCCATCAGCGCCAGCTCAGCGCAGCAATACATAGCAAGTCCACAGCAGGCTTGACAACCGCCACTACAACCCTGACGCACCGCTGTCCAGTGCTTGTGCACAGCTCGCCAGTAGGCTACATGTGTTTAGCTGTGGACTGAAAGAGCTTTTGGAGAGAGACTTGGACAGGTTGTGCTCTGTGTAACAGCTCAGCAACTCAGGAACTTCAGACTGAAATCCCCCAGTGTGTATGGTAAAGGGACCACAGGTGATACTTGCACATACAATGTTAACTCTTTTTTTAAGCATGTGCTCAGTTATAACGAATACCGGAAACTATTGTGCTCAGTATAGTCGAAACTGAGAGAGAAAAAAAAGTGCTCAGTGGAGTAGGTGCACGACTCAGGTAAACATTATTTGCGGGCAGAAACTTGGAGATCTTGTGCTCAGTATTGTAGAGTCTGGGAAAATTGTGCTCAGTACATGAGAGCAAGGAAAATTGTGCTCAGTATAATGGAGACTGGAAATGATTGTACTCAGCGAAATAGAGAATGAAAAAAGATGTACTCAGTAGAATAAGGCAGGCAAAGATTGTGCTCAGTAAAGTAGAGACAGGCAAAGATTTGCTCAGGAAAGCAAAGACAGGAAAAGATTGTGCTCAGTATTGTAAGACGTGAAAGAAGTGCTGTAAACAAACAGGAAATGTGCTCAGTATAACAAAGACAGGGAAAGATTGTGCTCAGTATAGTGAAGACAGGGAAAGTTTGTGCTCAGTACAGTAGGGACTGGGAAAAATTGCACTCAGTATAGGTAAGACAAGGACAGATTGTGCTCACTGTAGGAGAGACTGGGAAAAATTGTGCTCGGTATAAGTAGAGATTAAAAGAGGTTGTGCTCAGTATAGGAGAAACTGGGAAAGATTGGGCTTATATGTAATAGAGTTGAGATTGGGACATTTTGTGCTCAGCATATGAAGAATAGAAACGGTTTGCTGAGTAGAGTGGAGAGTGGAACAGTTTTGTTTAGTATAGCATGGACTGGAAAAAAATTGTGCTCAATACAGTAGGGACTGGGATAGTTTGTGCTCAGTATAGTAAAGACATGGAAAGATAGTGCTCAGTATAGTAGATAATGGAAAAGTTGTGGTCAGTACAGTAGAGACCGGGAAAGTTTGTGCTCAATATTGTAAAGGCTGGGAAAATTCTGCTCAGTATAGTAGAGACTGGGAAAGTTTGTGCTCAGTACAGTACAGATACAGGGAAATATTGCGTTCAGTATAGTAAAAGACAACAACATATTTTGCTCAGTATAGTAACGACGGGGAAAGTCTGTGCTCAGTATAATAAAATGGGGAAAAATTGTGCTCAGTATAGTAACGACGGGGAAAGATTGTGCTCAGTATAATAAAGACAGGAACGATTGTGCTCAATACAGTAAAGACAGGGAAGGATGGTGCTCAACAGAATAAAGACTAGGAAAGATTGTGCTCAGTATAGTAACGACAGGCTAAGATTGTGCTCAGCATAGTAAAGACAGAGAAAGATTGTGCTCAGTATAGTAACGACAGCGAAATATTGTGCTCAGTATGGTGAAGACAGGGAAAGATTGTACTCAATAGAATAAAGACTGGGAAAGATTGTGCTCAGTAGAGTAAAGACAGAGAAAGGTTGTGCTCAGTATATTAAAGCCAGGGAAAGATTGTGCTCAGTATATTAAAGACAGGGAAAGATTGTGCTCAGTATAGTAAAGACAGCGAAAGATTGTGCTCAGCATGGTGAAGACAGGAAAGATTGTGCTCAGTTATATAAAGACAGGAAAGATTGTGCTCAGTATAGTAAAGACAGGAAAGATTGTGCTCAGTATAATAAAGACAGAGAAAGGTTGTCTCAGTATATAAAGACAGAGAAAGATTGTGCTCAGTATAGTAAAGACAGCGAAAGATTGTGCTCAGTATAATAAGACAGAGAAAGATTGTGCTCAGTATAATAAAGACAGGAAAGATTGTGCTCAGTATAGTAAAGACAGCGAAAGATTGTGCTCAGTATAATAAAGACAGGAAAGATTGTGCTCAGTATAGTAAAGACAGCGAAAGATTGTGCTCAGTATAGTAAAGACAGCGAAAGATTGTGCTCAGATATTAAAGACAGGAAAGATTGTGCTCAGTATAATAAAGACAGAGAAGATTGTGCTCAGTATATTAAAGACAGGGAAAGATTGTGCTCAGTATAGTAAAAGACAACGAAAGATTGTGCTCAGTATATTAAAGACAGAGAAAGGTTGTGCTCAGTATATTAAAGCCAGGAAAGATTGTGCTCAGTATAATTAAAGACATGGAAAGATTGTGCTCAGTATATAAAGCCAGGAAAAATTGTGCTCAGTATATAAAGACAGGGAAAGATTGTGCTCAGCATGGGAGACGTAAATTAGCAGTGAAGACAGGGAAGATTGTGCTCAGTATAATAAAGACAGGGTAAGATTGTGCTCAGTATAATAAAGACAGCGAAAGGTTGTGCTCAGTATAGTAAAAGACAGGAAAGATTTGCTCAGTATAATAAAGACAGGGAAAGATTGTGCTCAGTATAATAAAGACAGCGAAAGGTTGTGCTCAGTATAATAAAGACAGGGTAAGATTGTGCTCAGTATAATAAAGACAGGTAAGATGTGCTCAGTATAATAAAGACAGGGTAAGATTGTGCTCAGTATAATAAAGACAGCGAAAGTTGTGCTCAGTATATAAAGACAGGAAAGATTTGCTCAGTATAATAAAGACAGGGAAAGATTGTGCTCAGTATAATAAAGACAGGGTAAGATTGTGCTCAGTATACTGAAGACAGGGAAAGATTGTGCTCAGTATAATAAAGACAGGGTAAGATTGTGCTCAGTATAATAAAGACAGGGTAAGATAGTGCTCAGTATAATAAAGACAGGGTAAAAATTGTGCTCAGTATATAAAGACAGGAAAGATTGTGCTCAGTATAATAAAGACAGGGTAAGATTGTGCTCAGTATAATAAAGACAGGGTAAGATTGTGCTCAGTATAATAAAGACAGCGAAAGATTGTGCTCAGTATAATAAAGACAGCGAAAGATTGTGCTCAGTATAATAAAGACAGGGAAAGATTGTGCTCAGTATAATAAAGACAGGGTAAGGTTGTGCTCAGTATACTGAAGACAGGGAAAGATTGTGCTCAGTATAATAAAGACAGGGTAAGATTGTGCTCAGTATAATAAAGACAGGGTAAGATAGTGCTCAGTATAATAAAGACAGCGAAAGGTTGTGCTCAGTATAGTAAAGACAGGAAAAGATTTGCTCAGCATAGTGAAGACAGGGAAAGATTGTGTTTAGTGCAGTAGAAATTAGGAAAAAAAATTGCTCTGCATAATAGAGACAGGAAAAGACTGCTTAATACATAGAGACTGAAAAATTTATGCTCAGTCTTGTGAAGACTGAAAGATTGTGCTCGTACAGTAGAGAGTGGGAAAAATTTTGTAAAGTCTAATGAAGACGGGGGAAGATTATGCTTGGTGTAGTAGAGATTAAGAAAAAAAAGCTCTGTATAACAGAGACAGGGAAAGGTTGTGCTTCGTATAGTAGAAACTAGGAAACATTCTGTCCAGTCCAGTGAAGACGGGAAAAGATTATACTCAGTGTAGTAGAGACCAGAAAAGAATTTGCTCTACGAGTATATTACAGAGATTGGCCTCAGTTTAGTGAAGACAGAGAAAAATTGTGCTTAGTAGAGTAGAGTACTGGAATGGATGGGATTTGATTGCGATCGTTTTTCTTCTTCCTTTGACAGACTAAATATTTCGCGCGAAATGCCGATTGCTGTCCCAGTGGAAAACATGTTGCTATAGTACAGGGAGGTCCATTTTGATCGCTTTTTTCTCCTGTAGGCGTGAAGTTTTGTTTCCCTATGGTAATAGAGGTTTGCCAAGGACAGCTTTTTCGTAGTCGTAGGAAAGCTAAGTACATGTTGCATATTGACCTCAGTTTATCTTCTCTTCTAAACGACTAGCACCTAACCCCCACCCCCACCCTCAAAAAAAAAAAAATGCTGACTGGGCCTTCACCCCGGGAGCCTTGCTTCCCAGCCAAGTTCTAATCCATTAGGCCACCTCTACTGGAAACAATAGAGAGATTGTGTGCGGTACATAATATAGACAGGGAGGGGTACTTGGTCCTCAATATTCACAACAGCACAGTGGTGCCAGAACAAATATTCATAACCCTAACCCTTTCACCCTCTCGCCCTATCCATTAACTTTTATGGGCTTACCGTTCGGGCGAGAAAGTGAAAGCGTTAACAATGATATTGCTGCATATAGAAGATTTAGAACGAAATTTGATTACCGTTTAACAGTTGTAGCGGAAATATTGACGTGACGTTAGTACTACTTTTTTCTGAATCGACTCATCTGTTTGCCAGTCTGGACCGAGTGCGTGCACACCCGTTGGGAAATAACCTTACAATTCGCAGCAAGCTGGCAATGTGATTAGATCGTAAAGAATGGTGTTGTCAATCCCTGTGAAGAATGCTCTTGTCGACTGTTACCATGATGAATGGCCGTTAAAAAATAACTAATTCGTTTTGCATCGGATGTAGAACCACGTAAGCTGTGAGATCGATACTGTTTCTCTGTGTGTGTGTGTGTGTGAGTGTGAGTGAGTGTGTGTGGAAATCGCCTGGTCACGCTGTGCGTATCGTGTGTGTGGAACTATTGGCGTTGTCTTCTTCATTTCTGCTGTTCGTACCCCTCAGCTCCCAGCGATGGAGACCTTGACCGTTTTTTGCTGGATCGTTCTTCCTTGAGAGGCACGTGTGAGTAGTTCATTCATGGTCTTCTTTGTCTTTCTGCTTTTTCGTCTGCATTTTTCACTCTGCCTTCCTTTTTCTGTGTCTTTCCCTTTCTGTCTTTCTCTTTCTGTTTTCCTTTCTCTTTCTGTCTGTCTCTTTCTGTTTTTCCCTTTCTGACTGTCTCTTTCTGACTGTCTTTCTCTTACTGTCTGTCTTTTTCTTTCTGTTTGTCTTTCTCTTACTGTTTGTCTTTTTCTTTCTGTCTGTCTTTCCCTTTCTGTCTGTCTTTCTTTTTCTGTCTGTCTTTCCATTTCTGTCTTTCTTTCCCTTTCTGACTATCTTTCTCTTTCTGTTTGTGTTTCCCTTTCTGTCTTTCTCTTTCTGTCTGTCTTTCCTTTTCTGTTTGTCTTTCCCTTTCTGTCTTTCTTTCTCTTTCTGTTTGTCTTTCCCTTTCTGTCTGTCTTTCCCTTTCTGTCTATCTTTCTCTTTCTGTCTGTCTTTCCCTTTCTGTCTGTCTTTCTCTTTCTGTCTGTCTTTCCATTTCTGTCTGTCTTTCTCTTTCTGTCTGTCTTTCCATTTCTGTCTGTCTTTCCTTTCTGTCTTTCTCTTTCTGTCTGCCTTTCTCTTTGGTCTGTCTTTCCCTTTCTGATTGTCTTTCTCTTTCTGCCTATCTCTTTGTGTCTGTCTTTCTTCTTCCTTCTGTCTGTCATTTTGTTCATTTGTTCTGTTTATTTTTCAGGCTGGAAGGGGAAGGGGATGATGTGTCAGTATTCTGGAACCGTTTGTTTCGTTTCTTTTGGTTTGTTCGTACGTTCGTGCATAGGAGTTGTGATAATGTAGTAAAACATGAAGTTTCGTTTTGTTTCGTTTCATTTCGTTGGCTTCTTGCTTCCTTCTTTGTTTTTGTTTGTATTTGTTTCCCTTGCAATGAATCTATTTTTTTCTTTCCAGTGAAAGTTTTTATAAAACTGAGCAACAAACGAAACAAGATGAACAGTTACATAACATTGTGTAGTATATTCACTGCAGTGGATTCAATGCTATGCGAAAAAATAGCACACATAAGTATCTATCTATATATCTGTTTATCTATCTATCTATCTATCTATCTATCTATCTATCTATCTATCTATCTGTTTATCTATCTATCTATCTATCTATCTACCTGCCTACCTACCTATCTATCTATCTATCTATCCATCTATCTAATCTAATCTAATCTAATCTATCTATCTATCTATATGTATATATACAACAAACCGTTCTCATCAATGGCACTTACTCTCAACCTGCATACCTGACCTGTGGTGTTCCACAAGGATCTGTCCTTGGCCCTGTTCTTTTCACTCTTTACACCTCCCCCCTGTCCACCATCATCAACTCCCATTCTATAAAACACC
>CM060305.1:10608656-10626156 GCA_030674185.1 Monoplex corrugatus
AAAAATGGGGATGTATTGGCACAACTTTACAATTTTTTTTATCACGAAGGGAAATATGTTTTGTGAAGTAATTTTTATAGTGCTTCAATCTGTTCAGTTTATTTCTCTCTTTGTCTATCTCTGTTTGTCTCTCTCTCTCTCTTTTCCTCTCTCTCCCTCTCTGTCTCTCTCTCTCTGTCTCTCATCCTCTCTCTCCCTCTCTCTTCGCTCTCTCTCTCTCTGTGTATGTGTGTATGTGTATGTGTATGTATGTATGTATGTATGTATGTATGTATGTATGTATGTATGTGTGTGTGTGTGTGTGTGTGTGTGTGTGTGTGTGTGTGTGTGTGTGTGTGTAAGTGAGACAAAGAGAAAAGTAAAAATTGGGTCAAGGTCACACCCCTAACAGGATGAGTGTTCCTTGCTCAGCATCATCATCTCTCTCTCTCTCTCACTCTCTGTCTGTGTGTGTGTAGGTGATACAAAGAGATAAGGACAACTGGTGTCACAGTCACACCCCTCACATGATGAGTGTATATCTCTCAGCATCATCTCTCTATTTCTCGCTGTCTATCTGTGCGTGCATAAGATATCCTGGCGTCAACCAGGCCCGAGAGATACGGACACCCGCGGTGCTGGTCAGAAAATTTGAGCAACACCGTCAATGACGCATCCGTGAAGTGGATGAGACTCGACTGTGTGGTCCCAGTCTTCCCAATGAGCCCTTAGCACACCCAACTCTGGATAGGAGCCGGTTAGAGGCGAAAAATCCCACAATGATTCTTGAAGGGACTGATGGCGATTCGAACCCACAACCATCCAGTCGGTAGTCTGTTGCGCTAACTACTACACCACGGTGACTGGTTTAACTTTCAAGCTTAGATCAATAAAAAAAGGGGAGATATATTGTACTATATGTATATATATATATATATATATTTAACGCTCAGCAAATTAGAGCGAACCAATCAACTGTGAAAATTGGATGCTGTTCATGTTCATGACAATTGCTGGGGAAACGCCGAGGAGGTCAAGATCACTCGTAACATCAGCCTTCAGAGTCAGGGTTCTGCCTTGTCCTCGTCGAAGGTTGACACGGTCGCTCAGGTTGGCAGACGCTATGTCACCCATGTACTGAAACACGAAAATATGGCTTCGTACGGAATAACTCATTCCGAGGAGGAAGGTCGTCAATACAGTTGTTACTGTACTAGAGATATTATTGTTGTTGGTTTTTACCACTTTTGATTTTCCGAACTTGGACCAGTATAAAATTGTTATGTTACATTAATACATGGCTCTCATGAGGATACCTGGGGCTATTTCAGTGTGAATTGTATCACCACATTCTGGAAATTATATGCTAATGATTTCCTCTTTTCTGTCACTGTCTTTGTTTCTGCCTTGCTCCTTTGCTTTCTGTCATTTCTTCGTATCATCTTCTGCCGTGCTGATCTATTTACCTATGTATCTTCTATAAAGCGTTGCATATTTTATCTTAGGATTGATAATTGGATACATGTATCAAGTGCATGATAATTGGATACATGTACCAAGTGCATGTTAATTAGATACATGTATCAAGTGCATGATAATTGGATACATGTATCAAGTGCATGTTAATTAGATACATGTATCAAGTGCATGATAATTGGATACATGTGTTAAGTGCATGCTAATTAGATACATGTATCAAGTGCATGCTAATTAGATACATGTATCCAGTGTATGATAATTAGATACATGTATCAAGTGCATGCTAATTAGATACATGTATCAAGTGCATGTTAATTAGATACATGTATCAAGTGCATGTTAATTAGATACATGTATCAAGTGCATGCTAATTAGATACACTAATCAAGTGCATGCTAATTAGATACATGTATCAAGTGCATGCTAATTAGATACATGTATCAAGTGCATGCTAATTAGATACATGTATCAAGTGCATGCTAATTAGATACGTGTATCAAGTGCATGATAATTGGATACACGTATCAAGTGCATTTTTGGCTCTAAGGAAATAAGATGTGTAATGTAGGCCTGTTTTAATATGCATCACTGTCCTTATTCATGTTTATATTTGTATTGAGATTTGTCTTTTTTTTAATCCCTGGTGATAAATTGGACAAACTGATCAACGCCAGGCGAATATCCTTAGACTATGTATTTCTTCTCCAGTGCCTTTTTTTCTAGGTCATCGATATGTTGTGTACATTTTGCAGTGGTTAGAGCTTGAGATGGTTCTGCATGGCCGGTTGGGCTTTAACCAATAATGATAACAATAAAATAATAATAATAATAATGATAATGATAATAATAATAATAATAATAATAATGATAATAATAATAATAACAATAGTATTAATAATAATAAAATAATAATAACAATAATAATAATAATGATAATAATAATATAACAATAATATTAATAATAATAATAATGAAATGATAATAATAGTCATAATAATAATAATCATAACAACAACAATAATAGTAATAGTAACAAAAACAAAAAACAATACTGCTACTACTACTACTAATCATCACATCACAGTCACCACCACCCACCACCATCACCACCACCATCACCACGACCATCACCATCACCACCACAACCACCACCACCACCACCACCACCACCATAATAAATAATAATAATAACAGTGATGCACGAAAATACGAGTTTGTCCAGAGGAACTCACTGGGAGTGGAAAGATCACCATTTCTAGATATTTCTGTGCTCCATACAGTATCATATTCCCCGGGGGACGGGGGCGCCAGTGATGGCAAAGGGCAGTGATATTAGTGTGTGGCACAGTGCCAACAGATCAATCTGTTAATGCAGGCAATTAACTGATATGTCACGCCTTGCACGGCTGATAAGGTGTGTGTGTGTGCCCGTGCTTGTCATCATACACGTAGGAGTTGCAGCAGCTGCCATGATAACAACAACCACACTCACACAAAAATCATCACTACAGCAACCATCAATATATCAACAACAATTATCACCACCACAACAGCCATCATCACTACAATGACAACCATCACCACAACAACAACAACAACTATCTCTATAATAACAATTATCACCACAACAACAACCATCACCACAACAACCATCACCACAACAACAACAGTTATCACCATAACAACAACAATTATCACCACAACAACAACAACTATCACCATAACAACAACAACCATCACCACCACAACAACAACTATCACCATAACAACAACAATTATCACCACAACAACAACTATCACCATAACAACAACTATCACCATAACAACAACAATTATCACCACAACAACAACTATCACCATAACAATTATCACCACAACAACAACCATCACCATAACAATAACTATCACTATAACAACAACAATTATCACCAGAACAACAACTATCACCATAACAACAACTATCACCACAACAACAACTATCACCATAACAACAACCATCACCATAACAACAACTATCACCACAACAACAACCAT
This sequence comes from Monoplex corrugatus, assembly GCA_030674185.1. Classification (NCBI taxonomy): domain Eukaryota; kingdom Metazoa; phylum Mollusca; class Gastropoda; order Littorinimorpha; family Ranellidae; genus Monoplex; species Monoplex corrugatus. The sequence continues at coordinate 10,612,149 of CM060305.1, forward strand.
CACCATAACAACAACCATCACCATAACAACAACTATCACCACCACCACAACAACAACCATCACCATAACAACAACTATCACCACAACAACAACCATCACCATAACAACCATCACCATAACAACAACTATCACCATAACAACAACCATCACCATAACAACAACTATCACCATAACAAAAACCATTACCATAACAACAGCTATCACCATAACAACAATTATCACCACAACAACAACCATCACAATAACAACGACCACAACCACCACTAACATACACACAATAACCAAGACACCACAACAACAACCATCACCATAACATCCATATTCACAATCGCAGAAACCATCACTACCACGACGACGACCACCACCACCACCACCACCACCACCACCACCACCACTACCCCCGCAACATCAAGAACCTTGACCACCACCAACTTATCAACAACAACTCCTGCCACCACCACCACTACCACTACAACCACCACAATCCTTACCATAAAAAACAAACAAGCAAGCAAACAAACAAACAAACAAACAAACAAACAATAGTAGTCAAGCTGTATGCTGGACACAGCAGGACCATAGCTGTATTCTATGCCTGCTTCGTTTAGCCATGTAGTGCATGGCGCTGGTTCATTTCCTTACAGCTGGAGTGGACAGGAACGACAACTGGTCACCGGGTCGCAAGCTGTGTGCGGAAATTCTCTGAGCGCACGAACTCAGCGTCTGCTGATCAGTTAATTGCCGCCACCCTCTCCCCCCCCCACCTGTCTCTCCCTCCCCACCCCCACCCGCTGTCACTCACACCTGCTAGTCTATTAACATTTTGACTCCCTCACCTTCCTTTCCCGCCAGCTGCAAAAACATCGTCTCACTCCCTCGCCTGTTGCAAACATTTAACTCTTTGACTCCCTTATCCTATCCATTAGCTTCCTCCTGTTTAACCTTTTAGTGCTCTCATCCTATACATTAGCTTCCTCCTCCCGCAGGAAGCTGGTGATGGGGTGAGGAAGTGAAAGTGTTTCGCTGTCATGGCTCCAAGCTGGTGGACAGGGTGAGGGAGTGAAAGGATTGTTTTTGTTTTGCTATCATGGCTATTCACACAGGAAGCTGGTGGGTAGGGTGAGGGAGTCAAAGGTATCATGGCTATTCACACAGGAAGCTGGTAAATAGGGTGAGGGAGTGAAAGCTATCATGGCTATTCACACAGGAAGCTGGTGGATAGGGTGAGGGAGTGAAAAGTATCATGGCTATTCACACAGGAAGCTGGTGGATAGGGTGAGGGAGTGAAAAGTATCATGGCTATTCACACAGGAAGCTGGTGGATAGGGTGAGGGAGTGAAAAGTATCATGGCTATTCACACAGGAAGCTGGTGGATAGGGTGAGGGAGTGACAGGATTGTTTTTGTTTTGCTATTATGGCTATTCACACAGGAAGCTGGTGGATAGGGTGAGGGAGTGAAAGGTATCATGGCTATTAACACAGGAAGCTGGTAAATAGGGTGAGGGAGTGAAAGCTATCATGGCTATTAACACAGGAAGCTGGTGGATAGGGTGAGGGAGTCAAAGGTATCATGGCTATTAACACAGGAAGCTGGTGGATAGGGTGAGGGAGTCAAAGGTATCATGGCTATTCACACAGGAAGCTGGTGGATAGGGTGAGGGAGTGAAAGGTATCATGGCTATTAACACAGGAAGCTGGTAAATAGGGTGAGGGAGTGAAAGCTATCATGGCTATTAACACAGGAAGCTGGTGGATAGGGTGAGGGAGTCAAAGGTATCATGGCTATTAACACAGGAAGCTGGTGGATAGGGTGAGGGAGTGAAAGGTATCATGGCTATTCACACAGGAAGCTGGTGGATAGGGTGAGGGAGTGAAAGGTATCATGGCTATTCACACAGGAAGCTGGTGGATAGGGTGAGGGAGTGAAAGGTATCATGGCTATTAACACAGGAAGCTGGTAAATAGGGTGAGGGAGTCAAAGGTATCATGGCTATTCACACAGGAAGCTGGTGGATAGGGTGAGGGAGTGAAAGGTATCATGGCTATTAACACAGGAAGCTGGTAAATAGGGTGAGGGAGTCAAAGGTATCATGGCTATTCACACAGGAAGCTGGTGGATAGGGTGAGGGAGTGAAAGGTATCATGGCTATTAACACAGGAAGCTGGTAAATAGGGTGAGGGAGTGAAAGCTATCATGGCTATTAACACAGGAAGCTGGTGGATAGGGTGAGGGAGTCAAAGGTATCATGGCTATTAACACAGGAAGCTGGTGGATAGGGTGAGGGAGTCAAAGGTATCATGGCTATTCACACAGGAAGCTGGTGGATAGGGTGAGGGAGTGAAAGGTATCATGGCTATTAACACAGGAAGCTGGTAAATAGGGTGAGGGAGTGAAAGGTATCATGGCTATTAACACAGGAAGCTGGTAAATAGGGTGAGGGAGTGAAAGGTATCATGGCTATTAACACAGGAAGCTGGTAAATAGGGTGAGGGAGTGAAAGGATTGTTTTTGTTTTGCTATCATGGCTATTCACACAGGAAGCTGGTGGATAGGGTGAGGGAGTCAAAGGATTACATTTTGTTTTAATATCATGGCTGATAATACTCAAAGCTGGGCCACAGTCTTCATTACATGGCAGCTGTGATGTCTCATAGCATGTCCAAAGCGTTTCATTTTCCTTTTCCTAACCAGGCCTAAAAGTTCACGTTCTTTGTACAGTTCTTCCAGAATGCTTTGGTTTGTTCGTCTTTCAGTCCATCTTATTCTTAGCAGTCTTCTGTAGAACCACATGTCTGCACTTTTGATTCTGTTTTTATCTGCAGCTTTGAGAGTCCATCCTTCGCTTGCATAAAACACAACGGGCCATATTAGTGTTCGCAGTATTTTAAGTTTGAGCCCATTTCCTAAATATCGGTCTTTCCAAATGTTAGTTAAATGGACCATCCTTTCTTTGTCTTGGGCAATTCTTGCTTTGATATCTTTGCTACATTCTTGCTTTGATGTCTTTGCTACATACGACCTACCTAGATGAAGATTTTTTTCATTTCCGATTTCCCACATCAACGAATGTACAGATTTTGCAAGTGGCTAAACCTCCTTCCTGTAGTTTACACGCGGAACATGACATTTGCTTTCGAAGATCCAGTAAGTCATGTCTGTATTTTATGGCTTATTGATGTGCGAAAGCATCCATATGGGACAGATCAATGCCAGTGCACGGAACAAAAAGAAAACAAACAAACAAACAGCAACAGAACAAGAACAAGAACAAGAACAACAACAACAAAAATAACAACAAACGAACGAAGAGAGAAAGAAAGGAAAAAAGAAACAACAAAGAAAGCAAGAAAGAAAAAGAAAGAAAGAAAGAAAGAAAGAACACAAACGAACAAACAGTCCCCCCCCCCAAAAAAAAAAAAAAAAAGAAAGAAAGAAAGAAAGAAAGAAACAACAAAGAAAGCAAGCAAGCAAGAAAGAAAACAAATAAACAAACGAACAATCCGCCAAAAAGAAAGAAAAAAAAAAAGAAACAAAATTACAAAAACAAAAACAACAAAGAAACAACAAAAAACCCACCCCAAACAAAAACCACCCCAACAAAAAACCCACCCCAAACAAAAACCCACCCAAACAAAAACCCCAAACCCACCCAAACAAAAAACCCACCCAAACAAAAACCACCCCAAACAAAAAACCACCCCCAAACAAAAACCAAAACCACCCAAACAAAAAACCAACCACCCCCAAACAAAAACCCAAACCCACCCCCAAACAAAAACCACCCCAACAAAAAACAAACAGAACCACAACAAAGCACAGACACAACAAAACATACACATACACATACACATACAAAGAACTAACGTATGTATGGGATACAAATTTTTTATCGGTCAGGGGCAAATGCACAACGAAGGGAAGTGTGGAGGGGTGAGGGGTAGAGAAAGGAAATCCCGTCAGCTGTGACAGATTCTGTCCTACATTATGCATGTGACTATGTTACAACCATCACTACGGTCAGTCCGGCTGGGCCAAAACCAGGTTCTATTCATCCTTTAATGTAGACTGACACAATAATATGACGATAATTCATAGTCACGGCCCAGTCCCACACAGGACACGGTAATGCCATTTGCTCACTGGCTTTTCCGTATCACCATTGATTTTTTTCCCCGCCGTTCTAAGCAATGCTATACGGGACGCGTGTATGCACTTTGTTTGGTTCACACTGTGCAGACATTGTATTGCTGCACAGTCTGCGTACTGTGTCTTTGGTGAGTGCATATGCTGAGTATTTCTGTATTTCCATAGGCCACTGAATACTGACTCAGATTACAGGGTTACAGTATATTTCCATTGATGTAGATACATGTGATTAGTGAAATCATTCCATTGGTGATAATGTGATACGTGAAATCATTTACTTTTAATCATTGTTTCAACTGATTACTGCCAAACTGCTTCCTAAGCATAATAATAACAACAACAACAACAACAACAACAACAACAACAACAACAACAATAATAATAATAATATAATAATAATAATAATAATAATAATAATAATATAATGACAATAATAATAATAATAATAATGATAATATAATAATAATAATAATATAATAATAATATGATATAATATAATAATATATAATGTTGATATGAATAATAATAATAACAACAACAATATCTATAAACGTGCCAAATTTTGACAATTCTAATCAAGGCGCATCCACACACCAGACATACGCATGCTACGAACACAGACATGCTTATAACAGGCGAACTCCACACCCCTAACACAAATTAGGGGAAAGGGGCAGTTGCAGAATTTCTCTCTCGGGAAAAGAGGTGACAGACGAAGGCAGAATGGAAATTTATTCCAGGCAGATGTCCCGAAACATCACAAGAACGCTGGTCGACAGTTGATAGTTTAAATCTAGGAACCTGAAGGGAAAAAGTAGCGGCAGACGAGAGCAAGGTGCAAGTTGGCGTATAAATATTGATGTTGTCACAGAGGTGAATCGTATGAAATGCGTATTCGTCCAAACACGCCTGGCTTGTTTTACGCTAACTTCAATAGCGCAACGTACTTCCGACTAGAAGGTAACCGGCTCCTACCCAGAGTTCGACGTGCCATAGGCTCATTGGGAAGACTGGCACCACACAGTCGAGTCTCATCCACTTCACGGATACGTCACTGGGGTTGATGCTCAAATCTTGTGACTATCACCGCAGGTGTCTGTATCTTTTGGGTCTGGTTGATACCAGGATATATTGTGATAGTAAGCGTAGAGTACAGCCCTGTCACGCAGTCTCAATCCTAGATGGAACTCCACAGCATCGGAATTATCATCCTCATTGACATCATCATGATCATCATCATCATCATCATCATGGCATTATAAAAACTGTTCTAGCTTCTATGGCCATTAAGGTGGCGTAGAAAATGGGACGAAAAAAAGGCGAGCACAAAGGTAACCTTCCTGAGTGCAATGATCCTTTAAAAACAACAACAACAACAACAACAATAAACCTTCCAAGTCTGAAAGCCACCCGCCTTCCACAACCTGCGACTCCACTAGATTGGGAACAGTCACCCCAACACCAAGTTGGAGGTAGTTTTTCTCAGCCAGTTGAGGTAGTCTTTCTCAGCCAAGTTGGAGGTAGTCTTTCCACCCAAGTTGGAGGTAGTCTTTCTCAACCAAGTTGGAGGTAGTCTTTCTCAGCCAAGTTGGAGGTAGTCTTTCTCAGCCAAGTTGGAGTAGTCTTCTCAGCCAAGGTGAAGGTAGTATTTCTCAGCCAAGTTGGAGTAGTCTTGCTCAGCCAAGGTGGAGGTAGTCTTTCTCAGCCAAGGTGGAGGGAGTCTTTCTCAGCCAAGGTGGAGGTAGTCTTCCAGCCAAGTTGGAGGTAGTTTTTCTCAGCCAAGTTGGAGGTAGTCTTTCTCAGCCAAGTTGGAGGTAGTCTTTCTCAGCCAAGTTGGAGGTAGTCTTTCTGAACCAAGTTGGAGGTAGTCTTTCTGAACCAAGTTGGAGGTAGTCTTTCTCAACCTAGTTGCAGGTAGTCTTTCTCAGCCGAGTTGCAGGTAGTCTTTCCAGCCAGGCTGGTATGAACTTAGGCATTCCGACAGGAAATTTGAACATCTGACCGCTTTGCTACCTCGCAAAGCCAGGCTGTATTCATTCCTCCAGCGAACAGTATAACAATAACGAGACGATAACCAGATCATAACAGATGACTTGCCATACGCCAGCACAGGACCTTACATGCTCGTAGAACACACAGACACACACAGACACATACAGACACACAGACACACACAGACACAGACACACACACAGACACATACACACAACACACACACACAAACAAACACACACACACACACGCGCGCGCGCGCGCGCATGGATGCACGCACGCATACATACATACACACAACCCTGAGCAAAATGATGAAGCCTGATCGTTCTAATGTTCTGATTGTTTTTCTCTTGTTCGTTAAATTGTTTGATGTTACCGTATATGATACAATGCCTTCATGATTTCATGGAGTCCTTCACCCCATAGACACCTCTTTATCTGATTAATTTATTTATTTCATTATTTTTTTTCTCTCGTCTAAAAGCACGTATGTGAATAGACGTTAAAGGAAATAACGAAGTAACGAACGAACGATAGCCATTGGTTCCAGCAGACCGGTTCCATACAGAACAGACTAATGCCATTTGCAGGCCGGCTTTTCCGAGCAATCAATTGTTGGAAGTGAGTGCGACAGTCACCCATGTGGGCCCACACCACTGTCAACATGGCTGTGACAAGAGATCTGTGAATTACACCCTCCGGCCCTTGATGGAGTGCTTGCACGCACAAGTTGGATGGCTTTTGGCCACAGATATACACAGACTGGCAGCGAACTTCTGCCTAGAGCTGAGCGTGCTATGGGTTCATTGGGAAGACTGGGATGGCAATGTTGAAGTGCAGAATTGAGCATGCTATTGGTTCATTGGGAAGACGGGACGTTACAGCGTGGCTCAGAATTGAGCGTGCAATATGTTCACTGGGAAGACTGGGACAGCTCTATCGAAGCTCAGAATTGAGTGTGCTATGGGTTTAATTGTCAACAAACAAAGCCAGAAAAAGATTGAGGCAGCCGAGATGTGGTTTCTAAGAAGAATGTTGAGAGTTCCATGGACAGCAAAGAAAACAAACGAGACAGTCTTGATGGAGGCAGACACAAGTAGATCACTCATAAGGAAGATTATGAAAAGACAGGCAACATTTATAGGCCATTTTATGAGGAAGGGGGATTTGGAGCACCTGGTCACAACGGGAATGCTGGAGGGTAAGAGAGCACCGGGTAGACCCAGGGAGAAAATGCTGGACGGACTTGCAGAGTGGCTGGGGACGAGGAGGGTGGGGGAGATGCTAGGGCAACGAGAGATAGAGGCAGATGGAAGTCCATGATCGCCAACGCCATGCGGCAGGGCACCTGATGATGATGATGATGGGTTTATTGGGAAGACTGGGATGGCACTTTTGAAGCCCAGAACTGCGCATTCTATTGGTTCGTTGGTTAAAAAACAAACAAACGAGACAGTCTTGGTGGAGGCAGACACAAGAAAATCATTGATAACTAAGATTAGGAAAAGACAAGCAACAATGATAGGTCATTTTATGAGGAAAGGGGAATTAGAGCACCTGGCCACAACAGGAAAGCTGGAGGGAAAGAGAACACCAGGTAGACCAAGGGAGAAAATATTGGACGGACTTGCAGAGTGGCTGAGGGCTGAGAGGGTGGAAGATGTACTTGCAGCGACAAGGGATAGATGCATATGGAGGGCCATGATCGCCAACGCCATTCGGCAGGGCACATGATGATAATGATGGATTGATTCATTGGGAAGTCCTGGCATGGCAGTGTTGAAGTCCAGAATTGAGCATGCTATTGGTTCATTGGGAAGATGGGGCGGCACAGTGTGGCCCAAAATTGTGTGTGCTGTGAGTTCATTGGGAAGACAGGGACTGCATAAAGCCCGAAGCCTAGCACTGAGTATACTATGGGTTCCTTGGTAAGACTGGGACCACACTGTCGAGGCTTCGATCTGCGCGTACTATGGACCATTTGGAAGACTGGGACTGTCATTTAAGGTGTCGTTCAAAGTAGATCAACATTGCAGGTGTCTGTATCTCTCTGCCCTGGTTGACGCCATGATCTATTATGACATTAACCCTTTGAGTCCTGCACCTTATCTACCAACTACAAAAACTTAACCCTTTGAATCCCTCACCCTATCCACCAGCTTTCTGCAGGCACTTTCAACCCTCTGACTCCTGCACCCTGTCCATCAGCATCCTGCTTTGTCAAGCATGCCAGCGAAGCAAACACTTAACCCTTTGACTCCCTCACCCTATCCACCAGCTTCCTGCAGGAAGCTGATGGATAGGGCGAGGGAGTCAAAGGGGTAAATTTTTGCAGTCGGTGGATAAGGTGTGAGAGTCAAATGGTTAAACTCCTCCGCTGGTGAATGGCCTTATGGTGGCTTGATATCGCTGGCTGTCGTGGTTTTCCTTGCTCTGTGACTTCGACAGACTGAATTTGATGTTGGTGGTGTGTTGTAGAGCCGTGCAGTAGGATCATCATCGTCTCTGATGTGATGCAGGAGCTGGGATACAAAGACAGAAAGAAAGAAAGAAAGACAAGTTATTTCCAACCCCAACCCTTTTGGCCTATGATAGCCTCAGCATCGATTCCTCTTAACGTGATCAGATCAACGCCTTTGTACAATTAGGAAACAAACTTTGAGTTACAAATCCAACATAAATGTGACCACCTGCGTTTAACAAACAAACAAACAAACAAACAAACAAACAAACAAACAAACAAAAGCAAACAAAGAAACAAGAAACAAAGAAGAAAGAAACAACAAGACAAGAAAGAAAGAAACAAACAATCAACAAAGAAACAAACAAACAACAAGAAACAAACAACAAACACAAACAAACAACAAAGAAACAAACAAACAAACAAAAAACAAAGAAACAAACAAAAAAAACAAAGAACAAACAAACAAACAAAACAAGCAAAGAAAGAAAGAAAGAAGAAGACAAAAAAGAAGAAAGAAAAGAAAAAAACAAAAAAGAAGAAAGAAGAAGAAAGAAAAAAAAACAAAGAAAGAAACAAAGAAACAAAGAAAGAAAGAAAGAAAGAAACGAACAAACAGGAACCAGAAAAACAGAGAAGTCTAATCAGAACACGTCTTTAATACAACACGACAAGACAGGCACAAATGTTCGGCCAACTGGCCACTATCAAGCGTATACATCAAACAACAAATAACCAATAAGAAACGCACATTAAAAACCAGTGGAAAGACAACCAACTTCTCTGATGTGTGGACGAACAGGAGAAAATGAAATGAAATCATGAAGTATTTGTGAATAGTGGTAACTGAAAAAAGAACATTAATGAGGAAGATTAGGAAAAGACAAACAATATTTATATGACATTTCATGAGGCAATAGAAATTTGAGCACCTAGTCACAACACGAAGGCTTGAGGGAAATAGAGCACCAGATAGACCCAGGGAGAAAATATTGGACAGACTTGCGGAGTGGATTGGGAGATGTACTTGCAGCGACAAATGATATAGATTCGTATGGAAGGCCATTATCGACAACGCCATGCGCTATAGCACATGATGATGATAAAGATGAAAGTATTTGTGAGTAGTGGTAACTGCGAAGAGGGGAGGTAAATCCATGTGATGGATAGCATTAAGTAATGATCATGCCCTATGTCTGAATACAACGTTGAGATGAGTTGAACATTTTCTTCCACTCTTGGCAGTTGTCACCACTAGCACTCACAAATATTTGATGATTTCATATGTCATATTCTCCTGGTTATCTAGACAACGGGGAAGTTTGGTCGTTTCAGTTCCAGTTCCAGTTTCAGTTTCTCAAGAGGACGTGTCAGCACTCGGAATGAATTCTGGATGCACTGACGGCACACATGGCAAGTGATGGATAGGATTAAGAAAAAAGGATCGGGGCATAAGCCTCACACCAGGCTTCAGTTCAGTTTCAGTTTCCGCGCTCAGAATGAATTCCATATGCACTAACGTCACAGGTGTCATGTGTATGGTGATCAGGGCACAAGCCTTAAGCCTGCACATAAACCCATGAGCTGACCAGGTCCTGAGGCCCTACCTAGACTATGTTTTACCAGGCTTCAGTGTTGTGATAAGTTAATGACTGTTGCTTGATAATTGATAGTATATCTATCAGGAAACATTTTTGCTTCTATTTGTTTATCATTGACCAAGATGGGACCTTTCCCTCGAAGTTGGTGGTTTTTTGTTTTGTTTTGATTTTGTTGCTTTTGTAAACTGATGACAGAGAAATTTGTCACACAGTTGAACTGAAACTATGTGACGGACACAGCAACGTCACCTCTCTATATTTGCAACCCTCGTGACATAGTGAAGTGTTCATATCACAGTGTGACAGAGCTAGCTGTCTTCTGCCTATTATGTCTACAATCATATCACAGTGTGACAAAGCTAGCTGTCTTCTGCCTACTATGTCTACGATCATATCACAGAGTGTGACAGAATTAGTCGTCTGTCTTTCTAATAATAATAATGATAATAAAGTACATTTTAGGACGCTTGTTCCCTTGGAGAGCTCCAAGAAAATAATTCTATGCAAACTTGGACAAAATGTTGAGAGGACTCTTTCAAAGCCTGCCAGGCGATTCTTTCTACCCATGTGTATAACAGAGTGTGACAGAGCTTGCTGCCTGTCTCCCTATCCATGTCTATGGTTTTATCACACTGTGTGACAGAGCTTCTTGCCTGTCTCCCTATCCATGTCTGTGGTTATATCACAGAGTATGACAGAGCTAGTTGTCTGTCTCCCTATCCATGTCTGTGATCATGTCACACAGTGTGACAGAGCTAGTTGCCTATCTCTTTATCCGTGTCTATGATCATATCACAGAGTATGACAGAGCTAGTTGTCTATCTCCCTATACATGTCTATGATCATATCACAGAGTGTGACAAAACTAGCTGCCTGTCTCCCTATCCATGTCTATGATCATATCACAGTGTGACAGAGTTAATTATCTGTCTCCCTATCCATGTCTATGATCATATCACAGAGTGTGACAGAGCTAGTTGTCTATCTCTCTATCCATGTCTATGATCATATCACAGTGTGACAGAGCTAGTTGTCTGTCTCCCTATCCATGTCTATGATCATATCACAGAATGTGACAGAGCTAGTTGTCTGTCTCCCGATCCATGTCTATGATCATATCACACAGTGTGACAGAGTTAGTCATGTCTGTGATCATATCACAACATGTGCATGAATTAGTTGCTTGTCTCCTCATCCATGTCTATGATCATATCCGAAAGTGAGAATGAGCTTGGTGCTTGTCTCTCTTTGTCTATGATCATATCACAGACTGTGACAGAACTAGTTACCAGTCTCACTATCCATGTCTATGATCTTATACGAACATATCTCAAAATGAGACAGAGCTAGTTGCTTATCTTTGTATCCATATCTGTGAACATATCACAGACTGCAACAGAGCTAGATGCACATCTATCCATATCTATGATCAGGTCAAAGAGTGTGACAGAGCTAGTTGCCTATCTCGCTATTTGAGGTCTATGATATCAAACAAAGGGCTTGAAAATTGATACTTGAAAACACTTTATCATTCAAGGACAGTAACATGAGTTTCTATTGGACATGTTCTACAGCTAGTCCTCCCTATTCTACTTTGTAACCGCACAAACATAAAAGCGAAATGCGAGAGAAAAGAAATAAAAATGAATTATGAAAGAATTATAAATATACAAACAAAATAAAAAATACCCAAGCGTGCAAACATTAGGAACTTTAACGCCACTACCACACAACAAGAAGAACAACGATAAGAACAACACACAATAAGAACAGGACGGAAACCAGTCTCCATGGTGTAGTGGTTAAGGCAACGGACTACCGATTGAAAGTTTGTGGGTTCGAATCCCCATAAAGGTTTTGTTTTTTTCAAACTCATTGTGGGATTTTTCAGTTGAAATCGGCTTCTACCCAGAGCTGATCGTAGTATGGGTTGTTAAAAGATTGTGACCACACAATCAAATGAGTCTCATCCACTTCACGGATGCGTCATTGAGGGTGTTGCTTAAATTTTCTCACCAATACCGCAGGTGTCTGTTTCTCTCAAGCCTGGTTGATGCAAGGATATATTACGATAGTAAGCGTAGAGTACAGCCCTGTCATGTAGCCTCAATCCTAGATGAAACTCCATAGCATCATGATTATCATCATCATCGTCAAATTGTAAAAAAGTGTCCCAGCTTCTACCTATTAAGGTGGCGCAGAAAATGGAGAGAGAGAGAGAGAGAGAGGAGAGAGAGAGATAGATAGAAAGAAAGATAGATAGATAGATAGAGAGAGAGAGACAGAGACAGAGAGACAGAGAGAGAGAGAGAGAAAGAGAGAGACAGACAGAGAAGAGAGAGAGAGACAGACAGAGAAAGAGAGAGAGAGACAGACAGAGACAGAGAGAGGAAAGAGAGAGAGAGAGAGACAGAGAGACAGAGAGAGGAAAGAGAGAGAAAGAGAGAGAGAGAGAGAGAGAAAGAGAGAGAGAGAGGAAAGAGAGAGAGAAAGAGCAAAGAAAGAGAGAGAGAATGAGAAAGAGGGAGAGGAGAGCGAGAGCGAGAGAGAGAGAGAGAGAGAGAGAGAGAGAGAGAGAGACAGATAGACAGATAGACAGATAGACAGACAGACAGACAGAGACAGAGACAGAGACAGACTTTATTACTTGAATTAATACAGTAGGACAGAGCGAGCTGTCTATCTATATCTGACGATGAATGACCCTGCATAAAGAGAGCGGCTGACAATCGCATGGACTGTAGCTATAGGGATCCGCCACTAAGTGACATAATTATAGCCAAAGCGTCGATGCACAGCGAGAAAATCACCATCTTGACCCACGGGCTCCAGTCATACTTTTAACCCTTTGACTCCTGCACCCTATCCACCATCTGCAAAAACTTAACCCTTTGACTCCCTCACCCTATCCACCATCTTCTTGCAGAAAGCTGGTGGATAGGTTGAGGGGAGTCTAAGCAGGAAGCTGGTGGATAGGGTGAGGGAGTCAAAGGGTTAAGTTTCTGCTTTGTTAGCATGGTTGCCAAAGCAGGATGCTGGTGGATAGGGTGCGGTAATCAAAGGGTTAATTTAAGTTATTGCTTTTGCTGGCATGGTTGACGGTGCAGGATGCCGGTGGACAGGGTGCAGGAGTCAAAGGTTAAGTTTTTGTTTTTGCTAGCATGGTTGACAATGCATGATGCTGGTGGATAGGGTGAGGTAATCAAAAGGCTAAGCTATTGCTTTTGCCAGCATGGTTGACAATGCAGGATGCTGGTGGATAGGGTGAGGTAATCAAAAGGCTAAGCTATTGCTTTTGCCAGCATGGTTGACAATGCAGGATGCTGGTGGACAGGGTGCGGGAGTCAAATGGTTAAGATGGGGACACTACTTGTGTGGCTTTTTTCATATCAATACTTTCATTTTTACATTTTGTATATTCATTTTTACATTGATAATCATAAATACATAAAATATGCTGCATTACAATCGAACAGATTAACAATTTCCATGTATATATATTATTACTTATGTTTCTCAAAACAGCTTTTCCAGCAAAACCTGATCTGATGTATGTATATGTATATTTATGTGTGTATGTATATATATATATATATATGTGTACATGTATATGTGTGTGTATCTGTATATGTATGTATATGATATATATATGTATATGTATATGTTTCTGTGATATAGATATATGTATATGTACATTTCTATATGGATATGACTATGTATACACAAACACACTTACATGTACATATACTATATAGCACCAACCGCAACTGGACACAAGTCATTGGGGAGGGATGTACTATAGG
>CM060305.1:10648656-10656156 GCA_030674185.1 Monoplex corrugatus
TATCCATTATATGGAATCTGCGGCGTCAATGCATATGGAATTTTTTTTCTGAAGTGCGGAGACGTCATCATAAGAAACGGAAACGGAAAGAAACTGAAACTGAAACTGAAACCAAAACTGAAACTGACCAGCCCATACAGTTCGGATAACTTTTCCCAGTCCTTTCGACGGATACATACTGTCATCCTTCAGGTCTAACCTAAAAGCACACCTTTTTGTCCAGATTGATTTTCATTGATTTTCTCCCGTTATCCCCCTCCTCCTTATCTCTCACCCCCCTCCCCCCCGGCCATTATTTTCGCTTCCATCCCAATCCTCTCTTGTGTTCCCTGTTGCAGTATGCTGCGTGTTTTGCCTCAGTTCTTAAAGTTGTTTTGCTATTGTGAGCGAATTTTGAATGACCGCCGTAAGTGTGTTCTTTCATCGTATTCAATCCAGATTTTGCATCTGCTGCTGCTGCTGATGGTGATGATGATGATGGTGATGATGATAATGACGATGTCAAATTTTGAAAAATGGCTGCTAGAAACTTTGACTGTTCTTTTCTTTCTCTCTCTTGTTCTCTCTCTTTCTGTCTTTTCTCTCTGTCACTGTCTCTGTTGCTCTATATCTTTCTCTATATCTTTAACTCTGTATTTCTCCCTCTTTCTGTCTGTATCTGTCTCTGTGTCTCTATGAGTCTATTTCTGTCTCTCTTTCTCTTGCTCTCTTTCCATTTCTCTGCGTCTGTTTCTATGTCTATATCTGTCTCTGTCTCTCTCTATGCTTGTCTCTCTCTCTCTGTCTTCGTCTCTCTGTCTCTCTCTGCGTCTCTCTTTCTCCTGCTGTCTCTCTGTCTCTGTTTCTGTCTATCTCTATCTGTTTGTCTGCCTGTCTGTCTGTCTGTCTCTTTCTTTCTCTTTCTCTCTCTCTTTACTAAGGCAAGTACAACACAAGCGAGGCCGCAAGTAACGAAGTCCACCTCCGCCAATGACAGACAATGGGTCTGTGCATATTGCCCGGACACGGATCTGTCAGGGGAACACATTCCGCCACTACACAAAGCATCTGTGAGCCGCAGGGCAGATCGATGGTACGTGTGTGTATATGACAGGGCAATACAGTACAACGGATGGCTGACCTACTTGCCCAGCCCCTGCAGGACCGTCCCACTGGGAAAAAACAAAACAAAACAAAACAAAAAGAACACTTTGGGGTTAACCTTTTCACTCCCTAACTGTGTTCAACAGATCACACCCCTCCAGCGTATCCAGCAGTTTATAAGCCCTCGCCCTGTCCTCCGATTTATATTCCTCATCCTATGCAATAGTTCACACACACACCTCACCCCTCACATTTCACCACATCCCTTATCCTATCCACATGTTACATTCCTACCTACCCACATATCCTCACCATCCACACTTACCTCCTATCACCCATAATCTTACACCCTCCATCCACTCTTACACTCCTCACCTATCCACAATCTTTACACTCCTCACCTACCACATCTTACACCCCTCACCATCCACATCTTACACTCCTCACCATCCCAATCTACACTCCCTCCCTACCAACTCACACTCCTCACCCTATCCACATCTCACACTCCCTCACCTATCACATCTCACACTCCTCACCCTATCCACATCTTTACACTCCCTCACCCTATACACTCACACTCCCTCCATATCACCACATCCTCACCCTATCCACACTTCACACTCCCCACTACTCACCCTCACCTATCCACATCTTTACACCCTCACCTATCCACACTATCTCACTATCCCTCACACTCTCACACACTCTTACACTCCTCACCCTATCCACATCTTACACTCCCTCACCACCCCTACACTCCCTCACCTATCCTCTTTACACCCTCACCTATCCACTCTTTACACTACCCTCACCCTACCTCATACTCTCACACACTCACACTCTACCCTATCACATACACTCCTCACCCTATCACCACTCACTTCTACCCACTACCTCCTCACCCTATCCACATCTAACTCCTCACCTATCCACTCACACTCCCTCACCTATCCACCCTTACACTCCTCATCACCATCACACCCTCCACCTCCTCATCACCTCACCCTACTATCACACACACCCCCATATCACCACATCCACTATACACTCACACTCCTCCTCACTCTTCACCACTCACTCACCATCACTCTTCACACTCCCTCACCTATCACCCTTACACTCCCTCACCCTACACCTCTTCACACTCCCTCACCCTATACCACATCTTCACACTCCTCCCTATCACTCACACTCCCACCATCACCTCTCACACTCCCTCACCCTATCACCCTACACTCCCTCATCCATACACTCTACACCCTCACCCTACACCTCACACTCCCTCACCCTATCAACACCTCTTCACACTCCCCACCCTACACCTCACACTCCTCACCTACACATCCACACCCCTCACCCTATACACACTCTTCACACCCTCACCTATCACCTTCAATCCACCCTCACCCTACACCCTCTTCACACTCCCTCACCCTAATCCACCCTCTATCACACTCCCTCACCCTATAACATACATCCTCCCTATACACATCTACTCCCCACCCTATAACACTCACACTCCTCACCCTATACCACATCTTCACAACTCCCTCACCCTATCACCTCTTCACACTCCCTCACCCATAACACTCAACTCCCTCA
The DNA here is from genome assembly GCA_030674185.1 of Monoplex corrugatus. NCBI lineage: Eukaryota > Metazoa > Mollusca > Gastropoda > Littorinimorpha > Ranellidae > Monoplex > Monoplex corrugatus. The sequence goes on from CM060305.1 coordinate 10,651,345, forward strand.
CCCATACACATCACACTCCCTCACCCTATCCACCTCTTACACTCCCTCACCCTACAATCCACTACACACTCCCTCACCCTATCACACCTCTTCACACTCCCTCACCCTATCCACATCACACTCCTCACCCTATACACATCAACTCACTACCTCCACCCTATCCACCTTTCACACTCCCTCACCCTATACACATCACACTCCCTCACCCTATACACCTCTTCACACTCCCTCACCCTATACACATCACACTCACTACCCTATAACCACCCTCCTCACCTATCACCCTCACACTCCTCACCCTATACACATCACACTCCCTCACCCATACCTCTTCACACTCCCTCCCCTAACACTCACACTCCCCCATACTCACACTCCTCACCTATACCTACACCCTCACCTATACACATCACATCCTCACTATAACTCTCACACCCCTCACCTATACATCACACTCTCCCCTTACACCACTCCCTCACCTAACCCTCACACTCCTCACTAACACACTACATAAACTCCACCCTACCACTCCACCCCTCCTATACCCACCTCCCTCATAACCTACACTCCCTCCACCCACCTATCACCCTCACACTCCTCACCTATCACCCTATCCACATACATCCCTCACCCTATACACCTCACACTCCCTCACCCTTACCTCTTACACTCCCTCACCCTATACACATCACACTCCCTCACCCTAACACCTCTACACTCCCTCACCCTATCCACCTCTTCACACTCCCTCACCCTACACACTCACACTCCCTCCCCTATACACCTTCACACTCCCTCACCCTATACACTCACACTCCCTCACCCTATACACCTCCACACTCCCTCACCCTATACACCTCTTCACACTCCCTCACCCTAACACCTCACACTCCCTCACCCTATACACCTCTCACACTCCCTCACCTATACACCTCTTCACACTCCCTCCCCTAACACCCTTCACACTCCCTCACCCTAACACCTCTTCACACTCCCTCACCCTATACACATCACACTCCCTCACCCTAACACCTCTCACACCCCTCACCCTAACACCTCTTACACTCCTCACCTAACCCTCACACCCCTCACCCTAAACCTCACTCCTCACCCTACACCCTTCACCTCCCTCACCCTAACACCTCTACACTCCCTCCCTACACTCACACTCCCTCACCCTAAACCTCACACTCCCACTATCACTCACACTCCTCACCCTAACACTCACACTCCCTCACCCTATACACTCTTAACTCCCTCCCCATACACAACATCCTCCACCTACACTCCCTCACCCTATCACTCACACTCCTCACCTATCACATCACACTCCCTCACCTATCACCCTCACACTCCTCACCCTCACCACATCACACTCCCTCACCTACACAATCACACTCCCTCACCCTATCCACACATCACCCTATCCACATACTCCCTCACCCTAATCACACTCCTCACCACCTCCTCACCCTATACACATCACACACTCCCTCACCTATCCACCTCTTCACACTCCCTCACCTATACACATCACACTCACTACCTCCCTCACTATACCATCACACACTCCCCTATCACCCTCACCTATAACCTCTTCACACTCCCTCACCCTATACACATCACACTCCCTCACCCTATAACCTCTTCACACTCCCTCGCCCTATACACATCACACTCCCTCGCCCTATAACCTCACACTCCCTCACCCTATAACCTCTCAACTCCCTCACCCTATACACATCACACTCCCTCACCCTAAACCTCTTCACACTCCCTCACCCTATACACATCACACTCCCTCGCCCTATACACACATCACACTCCTCACCCTATAACCTCTTCACACACCCCTCACCCTATACACATCACACTCCCTCATCCTATAACCTCTTCACACTCCCTCACCCTATACACATCACACTCCTCGCCCTATATACCTCACACTCCCTCACCCTATAACCTCTTCACACTCCCTCACCCTATACACATCACACTCCCTCACCCTATAACCTCTCACACTCCCTCACCCTATACACATCACACTCCCTCGCCCTATACACATCACACTCCCTCACCCTATAACCTCTTCACACTCCCTCACCCTATACACATCACACCCCTCACCCTATACACATCACACTCCCTCACCCTATACACCTCACACTCCTCACCCTACACACCTCTTCACACTCCCTCACCCTATACACATCACACTCCCTCACCCTATACACATCACACTCCCTCACCCTATCCACCTCTTTACACTCCCTCACCCTATCCACGTCACACTCCCTCACCCTACACACCTCTTCACACTCCCTCACCCTATCCATTAATTCACACTCCCTCACGCCACCCACATGTTCACACTCCCTCACGCTATCCATCAGTTCACACTCCCTCAACTAGCCTACTACTCACACTCCCTCACGCTAGCCATGGGCCTTTTCTCATCCTATCACCATTCACACTCTGTCACTGTGTCCACCACATCACGCTCCCTCATCTACCACCACTATCACACTCCCTCATCTATCCACACATCACATTCCTCACCCTATCCACCACATCACACTCCCTCACTAAACCATCCACTATCCACAATCACACTCCCTCACCCTATCCACCACATCACGCTCCCTCATCTATCCACCACATCACACTCCCTCATCTATCACACATCACACTCCCTCATCTATACCACATCACACTCCCTCACCATACCCATCACACTCCCTCACCCACATCACACTCCCTCACTACACACCTCTCACATCCACCACATCACATCCCTCATCCCTATCACATCACACTCCTCACCCTATCCCCCTCATTACACTCCCTCACCTACACATCAACTCCCTCACCTATCCACACATCCACATCCTCACTATCACCATCACACTCCCCACTATCCACCACATCCACTACTCCCTCACCATTATTCACCCACCACACTACACTCCCCATCCTCATCCACCACTCCCTCCCTATCACATCACCTCCTCATTCCACCACATCACACTCCCTCATCTATCCACCACATCACACTCCCTCATCTATCCACCACATCACACTCCTCATCCTATCCACACATCACACTCCCTCATCTATCCACCACATCACACTCCCTCATCTATCCACCACATCACACTCCCTCATCTATCCACCACATCACACTCCCTCATCTATCCACCACATCACACTCCCTCATCTATCCACCACATCACACTCCCTCATCTATCCACCACATCACACTCCCTCATCTATCCACCACATCACACTCCCTCATCTATCCACCACATCACACTCCCTCATCTATCCACCACATCACACTCCCTCACTATCCACCACATCACACTCCTCACTATCCACCACATCACACTCCCTCACTCTATCCACCACATCACACTCCCTCATCTATCCACCACATCACACTCCCTCCCTATCCTCATCCTCACTATCCACACTCACACTCCCATCTATCACACATCACACTCCCTCACCTATCCACCACATCACACTCCTCATCTATCCACCACATCACACTCCCTCATCTATCCACCACATCACACTCCCTCATCTATCCACCACACATCACATCCCTCAATACTATCCACCACATCACCCCTCACTATCCACCCATCACGTCTCGCCATTCACACTCACACTCCTCACTATCCACCACATCACACTCCTCATCTCCACAATCAACCCCCCTTATCCACACATCACAGCTCCTCTCTATCCACCACATCAACTCCACACCCCACTACCATCCCTCTCCACACTTACACTCCTCAACCATATCCACCACAACAACTTCCCTTCTATCCACATCCATCCTCCCCTATCCACACACTACTCCTCACTATCCACACATAAATGTCAACTACATATAGATCAATCTATGCAAACAAGCGAATGATGCTAGGGACCACCACAGTAATTATCAGGAGCTGAAAGATCAGGTGCAGAATCAAAGGGTTAAGTATGGCAGCGAGACAGGTGGGTAAAAGTTACCAGTGATTATCAGGAACTGATTAGCCGTGGATAACAGGGTGTGCAGGGTAGATAGGGTAAGTTCAAGGTAAAGTCAGGCTGTGGATAGTGTGAGGAGTCAAGATTTTAACAGTTTTGCAGTCCACGATGGATCTAGGGATCAATAAGCTTTGCAGCTGTGTAGGGTGGGAGTGAAAGAATTTTTCAACCCTTGAATCGAGTAACCCATTCTATTTCCACACAGCTGTGATAGGTGAGGAGTCAAAGGGTTAAGTTTTGCAGCAGCTTGGATAGTGGATTCAGGTAAGTTGCAAAAGTGGTATTGAATAAAGGGTAATTTGCAGGAGCATGATGGCCTGAGGGATCAATTAATTTCTAGGCATGTCTGATGGATGTACATCAAATATGCGACGATGGATGTAATCAATTAGCAACATGGTATTTATACATGGTTAAGTTCAACTGATATTAGTCAATTTAATTGGCAGAACGATGGATTCTGAATCAAGCATGATACGGTACGTTAGGTTAATTTGCAGAACATGATAGGTGAGAGTCAAAGTTTAAGTTTGCAAAAACTGATGATAGGAGATCAAGGGTACAATTTTTGCAGCAAGTCAGGAGTCAAAAGGTAAACCGAAACAGCATCTGCCCTGTGCTTCAGGCTGTCTTACCTCACACACATACATCGGCTTGCGTAATCTTCACCACTAATCGAGCCACACACTACGTTATTCTCACTCTTCATACTACTCTTATATGCACACAGACACAACACACAATCACAGACACACTCAACACACAGAC
>CM060305.1:10661156-10666156 GCA_030674185.1 Monoplex corrugatus
CCAGCGGGATAAATACAAAAACAAAAACAAAATCCGAAAATGTAAACAAAACAAAAAGCAAGTAGACAAACACAAACCAAACCAAAAAACCCAGACCAAACCAAACCAACCAGACCTGACCAAACCAAACCAAACCAGATCGAATGAAACGAAACAAAACGAAACGAAACGAAACCGAACCAACCTAACCCAATCCAACCCCAACCCAACCCAACCCAACTAGACCAAACCTAACCAAACCATAATCAAAGGACATAACTCTTGAGAATTATCTCCCATGTTGTATAGAATCTCAAATCAACACAGTTTGCGCTACCCATTCAGCTAGCATAGAAGCAGATACAAAGTACAAAAACTGTCAGCTCAGAACACTCCTCAAAAAGGAGCGCCCAAGCCTACCTTTATACTCTGCAACTACCCTACACACAACTATGAGAGAGGAGAGAAATACATACAATATATTGGTCTTATGTTCAAGATTGACATAGTCTTTTATTCTATACAACATGGGAGATAATTCTCAAGAGTTATGTCCTTTGATTATATTATAAAAATTCTCCCTACTAACCAAACCAATATGGTTCCATCAAAACATGTGGGCCGCCTGAGCTTTGTTCTAATATCAGCTGACAAATGACAACACAATGACAACACAATGACAACACAAATGACAACAAATTTAAAAATGAACACAATGACAACAATGACACACAATGAAACAATGCACCAAATGACAAATTTATGTGCAGTGAATATCAATTTGTGTACTATTTAACACATTATGACATAACACCGTACGACTGTTGTAATGTGTCATTGTCTTTTGCTGTTGGAAAATGAAAATCACTCACTCACTACTCACTCATTCATTCACTCAGGCAATCATCACAATCAATCAATCAATCAATCAATCAATCAATCAATCAATCAATTACTTATCACCCATTAAGTCACTAATCCACTCAAATAATCGCTCGCTCACTGACTGACTGAGTGACTGACTGGCTGACTGACTGACTGACTCACTCACTGACTCACTCGCCTCTCTCACTCGATTGAGTACTCTCTCACTCAATCACGTCACTCATCACTCACTCACTCACTCAGTTTATTATACGTCATCAATCACGGTTTATTGTACCAACTCACTATATGGCCTCATGGGCAGCATGGCGTGATGAATAATTGAAGGAGAAGGATCACCTTGCCTGTAGTTTTGCCATGTGGAAGTGGACTGCTCCTATCATTTATGTAGTTTGAGGTTTGGAGCATGCACGCAGAGGAGATGAGGGATGTGGGTGTGTGTGTGTGGGGGGGGGGGGGGGAGGGCGGGGGGGGGGAGGCTTATCGTGGATCCCCTGAATTCTATCAGCCAGCTGCCCATGTTTTTTCATAGCTACTCTGCGGGCTCTTTCTCTGTCCTTGATACGTGCGCGTGACGGGCGCGAGAACCCAGTAGTTGAAGATGTCCGACTTCTAAACGGAAGGTTCGAGTTTGATCCTGCTTGTGTGCTCGCCTTTAGGTTAACTAAACTTTCGTTCAGTATATGCCTATGTAAAGGGCCGTTTAAAGCCATTTAGTTATGTCCCTTTGTATTTAAAAGCATAATAAATTCATTTTATTGTAAAAAACATTCATTCTATAAAATAATTTCACACAATTTGATACAAACGTATTAACAAAAGTTGTCTGCAACTGAACACATTGTAAAATTAGGATGGGATTTAATGTAATCTTTTTTCTATTTCTGTGAAGTTTATCTTCTTATACCCCGCCATGTACTGAGTTTACATAAGGGGAGGGAGGACGCTGGCATACCGAGTATATACATGTCTTTATAAGTCACTGAACAGGATCTTTAACGTCCAAATTTGATTGTTCTTTGTACGTGTGCTCACGAAAGGAGTACAGGCACAAGCAGGTTTACAAAGAAATCGGGAAAATCTCACTTTTTTTTTTCACTTTTTTAAAGAAATATCGAATTTAGGCAGTTGCCTTTGTGTTCACCTTCTCCTCTCCCCCCCCCCCCCCCAACCCTCACTTCTTACGTCATCTGAATGGATACAAAGTCTGGGAGAGTTTTTACAAGTCTATGATGATGATGGCTATGAGGATGACAATCATGATGCTACGGATTTCCATCTAGGATTGAAACTGTTTGACAGGATTTTACTCTACGCTTACCATTCATAATGATATCCTGCCACAACCAGGCCTGAGAGATAAAGACACCTGCGGCGTTGGTCAAGAGATTTGTGCAACACCTTCAATGACACATACGTGAAGTGGATGAGACTCGACTGTGTCGTCCCAGTTTTACCAGTAAACATATTTCGCTTTATTCTTGGTAAGAGTCGGTTGGCGCCGAAAAATCCCACAATGATTTTTAAGAAAGGACTGATGGGGATTCGAACCCAAAACCTTCCAGTGGATAGTCCGCTGCGATATATCCACTACAGTATGGCAACTTGTAAAAATTCCACCCTTAACCCTTTGACTCCTGTACCCTATCCCACCAATTGCAAAAACGTAACCCTTTGACTCACTCACCCTATCCACCAGCTTCCTGGAAGCTGGTGGATAGGGTGAGGGAGTCAAAGGGTTAAGCTTTTGCTTTGTTAGCATTGTTAGCAATGCCGGAGGCTGGTGTGCAGAATGCGGGAATCAAAGGGTTAACTCTTTGACTCCCGCACCCCGTCCACCAGCATCTTGCTTGTCAACCATGCTAGCAAAGCAAAAACGTAAGCCTTTGACTCCTTCACCTGCAGGAAGCTGGCGGAAAGGGTAAGGGAGTCAAAGGGTTAAGTTTTTGCAGTTGGTAGATAGGTTGCGGGAATCAAAGGGTTAAGGCACTCACAAATTAGTTTTATTCTTACATTTACATCAAAACTCGCTTCTTCGAATTTCCAAGAATTTATTCTGTTTTCGTTGCCACAACATTTCTATGTAAAAACAGACCTAAACTTCATTTAAGACATGCAGTGTTATGACCCATGTTTTAGATCACAATGACCGACTCATGGCCTGAAATCGTCACATTGTTAATTCACACATGTCTATTTCTTCCCTATGATCCCCCCCCCCCACCTTTCTTTTTAAAAATTTTTTTTATTGTTCCGTCTTTTTTGTCATTGTCGTAAGATACGACAAACTGTACGGATGTCTAAATGAAATAATACTGGTGGTTGTTCTATTTTAGTTTCTCAGCTATACAGATATTTGCAACAAAAATGCGTGTGTCGGAAACCATATTGTTTTTGCCTTTTATTAATTATGTATAAAAAGGAAGTTTAAAGAATGGCTTGACCATCTTGTGAACATTTTTGGCTGTTCTATTTTCTGCACCCTCTTCTGTATCACTACCCCCACGCCGCTTACTTCAGCCCTCCACTTCATCCTCAGACCCACCAAAACTGAGGTCACCATCACTGCACTCATACAGGGCAACATATTCTGGCACAATTTTTCACAATGTATGTAGATGAGAATGGGAACGACAGTGATGATGCCATGGAGTTCTATTTTTGGGACTGTGCATGCGTGACAGGGCAGTACTTAACGCTGACTCTCATCATATACCCTGGTGTTAAACAGGCCCGAGAGAGATAGACATCTGCGGTGTTGGTCATGGAATTTCAGAAGCACACTCAATGACCCATGCATAAAGTGGATGAAGCTGTACTGTGTAGTCAGTCCCCAGTCTTCCTAACGAGCCCATAACACGCTCACCTTTGGGCAAGGAGCGGGCTGGGATCGACAAATTCCACAATTACCTTTTCAGATTAATAAGGTTTTGAACGGGAAAGCTGGAGGGAAAGAGAGCACCAGGTAGACCCAGGGAGAGAATGCTGGACGGACTTGCAGAGTGGCTGGGGATGAAGAGGGTGGGGGAGATGCTGGGGGCAAGAGAGATAGAGATGGTTGGAAGTCCATGGTCGCCATCGCCATGCGGCAGGGCACCTGGTGATGATGATGAAGGTTTTGAACTTATGATCTCCCATATACCAGTCAGTTGCCCGTCACAATAACCACTGGGCCATGTTGATTGGTCATCCATTGAACCTTGTTTTGTGTAGAGGTCAGCTCTTCGTTTCTTACCTGCAGCGCTCTGGGACTTTCCTAGTGTTCGCTGGAAGAAAACACTCACCTCCTGTATAAACAACATCACCACGCCTCCCTTCCATCACCATCGACAGCGTCACTCTTGAAGCCATAGACAGCTGTACCTACCTGGGGTCCACCATCAGCAACACCCTCTCACTCCATGTTGAACTCCAGCGACGGCTAGGGAAGGCAAACACAGTCATGGCCAGACTGACAAAGAGGATTTGGGAAAACAAAGACTGACAAAGAGGGTATGGGAATGGGAAAACAAAGACTGACAAAGAGGGTATGGGATGGGAAAACAAAGACTGACAAAGAGGTTTTGGGAATGGGAAAACAGACTGACAAAGAGGTTTTGGGAATGGGAAAACAAAGACTGACAAAGAGGGTATGGGAATGGGAAAACAAAGACTGACAAAGAGGTTTTGGGAATGGGAAAACAAAGACTGACAAAGAGGTTTTGGGAATGGGAAAACAAAGACTGACAAAGAGGTTTTGGAATGGGAAACAGACTGACAAGAGTTTTGGGAATGGAAAACAGACTGACAAAGAGGTTTTGGGAATGGGAAAACAGACTGACAAAGAGGGTATGGGAATGGGAAAACAAAGACTGACAAAGAGATTTTGGGAATGGGAAAACAGACTGACAAAGAGGTTTTGGGAATGGGAAAACAGACTGACAAAGAGGTTTTGGGAATGGGAAAACAGACTGACAAAGAGGTTTTGGGAATGGGAAAACAGACTGACAAAGAGGTTTTGGGAATGGGAAAACAGACTGACAAAGAGGTTTTGGGAATGGGAAAACAGACTGACAAAGAGGTTTTGGGAATGGGAAAACAGACTGACAAAGAGGTTTTGGGAATGGGAAAACAGACTGACAAAGAGGTTTTGGGAA
>CM060305.1:10671156-10673656 GCA_030674185.1 Monoplex corrugatus
GTGATGGACAACACCACAGGGACAGGACACAGCCTCATTTGCATACGACACTCGTGCGTCTTTTTTTTTCTCTCTCATCCTATCTACCAACTTCCTATAGAAACGCTTTCATTCATTCACCTTATCCACCAGCTTCTTTTGCAGAAAAATGGCGTTAGAGTGAGGAAGTAAAAGGGTTACTATACACAGCTGGTGGGTAGGGTGAGGAAGTGAAAGGGTTACTATACAAAGCTGATGGTTAGGGTGAGGAAGTAAAAGGGTTACTATACACAGCTGGTGGGTAGGGTGAGGAAGTAAAAGGGTTACTATACACAGCTGGTGGGTAGGGTGAGGAAGTGAAAGGGTTACTATACAAAGCTGATGGTTAGGGTGAGGAAGTAAAAGGGTTACTATACACAGCTGGTGGGTAGGGTGAGGAAGTAAAAGGGTTACTATACACAGCTGGTGGGTAGGGTGAGGAAGTGAAAGGGTTACTATACACAGCTGGTGGGTAGGGTGAGGAAGTAAAAGGGTTACTGTACACAGCTGGTGGGTAGGGTGAGGAAGTAAAAGGGTTACTGTACACAGCTGGTGGGTAGGGTGAGGAAGTGAAAGGGTTACTATACACAGCTGGTGGGTAGGGTGAGGAAGTAAAAGGGTTACTATACACAGCTGGTGGGTAGGGTGAGGAAGTGAAAGGGTTACTATACACAGCTGGTGGGTAGGGTGAGGAAGTAAAAGGGTTACTATACAAAGCTGGTGGATAGGGTGAGGGAATAAGAGTTACTGTACAAAGCTGGTTAATAGGGTGAGGGAATATAAAAGTTACTGTACAAAGCTGGTTAATAGGGTGAGGGAATATAAAAGTTACTGTACAAAGCTGGTGAATAGGTGAGGGAATAAAAGAGTTCTGTACAAAGCTGGTGAATAGGTGAGGGAATAAAAGAGTTACTGTACAAAGCTGGTGAATAGGTGAGGGAATAAAAGAGTTCTGTACAAAGCTGGTGAATAGGTGAGGGAATAAAAGAGTTACTGTACAAAGCTGGTGAATAGGTGAGGGAATAAAAGAGTTACTGTACAAAGCTGGTGAATAGGTGAGGGAATAAAAGAGTTACTGTACAAATCTGGTGAATAGGTGAGGAAATAAAAGAGTTACTGTACAAAGCTGGTGAATAGGTGAGGGAATAAAAGAGTTACTGTACAAAGCTGGTGAATAGGTGAGGGAATAAAAGAGTTACTGTACAAAGCTGGTGAATAGGTGAGGGAATAAAAGAGTTACTGTACAAAGCTGGTGAATAGGTGAGGGAATAAAAGAGTTACTGTACAAAGCTGGTGAATAGGTGAGGGAATAAAAGAGTTACTGTACAAAGCTGGTGAATAGGTGAGGGAATAAAGAGTTACTGTACAAAGCTGGTGAATAGGTGAGGGAATAAAAGAGTTCTGTACAAAGCTGGTGAATAGGTGAGGGAATAAAAGAGTTACTGTACAAAGCTGGTGGATAGGGTGAGGGAATAAAAGACTGTACAAAGCTGGTGGACAGGGTGAGGAAATGGACGACTTACTACAGGAAGTTGGTAGATAGAGCGAGGGAGTGAAAGAGTTACCGTACAAAGCTGGTGGATGGGATAAGGGAATGAAAGGCTACTGTAGGAAGCTGGTGGATAGGGTAAGGACGTAAAAAAAGTTCTTGTTGGGAGCTAATGCATAGGGTGACACAACATGAAAGAGCCACTGTACAGAGCTGGTGGATAGGGTGAGGGAATGAAACAGTTACTATACATATCTGTTGAATAGCGTAAGTGACTGACAAAGTTCCTGTAGGAAGCTGGTGGATAGGGTTATTGAATGAAAGAGTTACTGTACAAAGCTGGTGGACAGGGTGAGGGAGTGGACGATTTACTACAGGAAGTTAGTGGATAGAGCGAGGGAGTGAAAGAGTTACTGTACAAAGCTGGTGGATAGGGTGAGGAGTGAAAGAGTTACTGTAGAAAGCTGGTGGATAGGGTGGGGGGATGAAACAGTTATCACAGGAAACGGGTGGATAGAGTGAGGTAATGAATGAGTTACTGCAAGAGGCTGGTAGATAGGGTGAGGGAATGATTTAGGATGAGGGAATGGTTTACTGTACAAAACTGGTAGATAGGGTGAGGGAATGATTTAGGATGAGGGAATAACTTACTGCACAAAGCTGGTAGATAGGGTGAGGGAATGATTTAGGATGAGGGAATGGTTTACTGTACAAAACTGGTAGATAGGGTGAGGGAATGATTTAGAATGAGGGAATAACTTACTGCACAAAGCTGGTGGATAGGGTGAGGGAATGATTTAGGATGAGGGAATAACTTACTGCACAAAGCTGGTGGATAGGGTGAGGGAATGATTTAGGATGAGGGAATAACTTACTGCACAAAGCTGGTGGATAGGGTGAGGGAATGATTTAGGATGAGGGAATGGTTTACTGTACAAAACTGGTAGATAGGGTGAGGGAATGGTTTAGGATGAGGGAATAGTTTACTGTACA
>CM060305.1:10678656-10681156 GCA_030674185.1 Monoplex corrugatus
TGGATAAAGACAGACTGGATGGGAGAAGTATGTGGAGCGACAAAGGACAGATTCGTATTGATGGCCATGATCGCCAACACCATGCGGCAAGGCACATGATGGTTTAATTGTGTTGGCGTACCTGATCAGCTTGCTATCCCAAATAGCAAGTCTTACGAGTTCTGCACAGAAGGAAACGATCACCACTTGTCTGGGGAGTATACAGGACCTTCCTTGCAGAGGACCTAATAACTGATAGAGCACTCTGGGAGGTGGGGGGTGGGAGTGGGGGTAGGAGTGGGGGTGGGAGTGGAGTGGAGTGGGAGTGGAAGTGGATGGGAGTGGGGGGGGGTGGGTGGGGGTGGGGTGTGGGTGGTGGGGTGGGAGTGGGAGTGGGGTTGGAGTGGGGTGGGGTGGGAGTGGGAGTGGGAGTGGGGGTTGGAAGTGGGGTGGGGTGGGAGTGAGTGGGGAGTGGGGTGGAGTGGGAGGTGGGAGTGGGAATAGGAGTGGGGGGTGGAATGGGAGTGGGGTAGGAGTGGGGGTGGATGGGAGTGGGGTAGGAGTGGGGGTGGAGTGGTTAGGAGTGGGGGTGGATTGGTGGTGGGGGTGGGGTTACCTAAGACCCTTCTTTCTTCTCATTCTCTAGTTTTTGATATTTAATATATTTTTTGTCTGCAGGCTGGTTGGTTATTTTGATAGAGCCGCGGACTCATGATCTCATGTCCCAAGTTCAATACTAGTCCACACCATTAAAAACTAGCCTGTTCCTGCCCGTCTTAACCCTTTGACTCCCGCACCCTATCCACCAGCTGCAAAAAGTGAACCCTTTGATTCCATCACCCTATCCACCAGCTTCCTACAGGAAGCTGGTGGATAGGGTGAGAGAATCAAAGGGTTCAGTTTTTGCTATGTTCGCAGGGTTGACGACGCAGAGTGCTGGTGGACATGGTGCGGGAGTCAAAGCGTTGTTTTTATCATCCTGGCGGTGTCAACTTAATGTTTTGTAAGTCCTTCTCCATCCATCCTCCCATTTCAAGACTTTGCCAGGGCATAGGATTTTAGGCAGGCTTAAGGAGTCTGCCCGATAAAATGCTGGCAGATTTGTGTAGAATGTGCAATTAATCTCTCTTTTCAAGCACAAACTCCCAAGCCCTAAGCTCCATCTCGTTTGTATTCAAGCGGTGTCTTCATGAACGATTATTGTTTGGTTTGTGCTGTCACTGGCCAGACTGTTCATTCTTTTAGTAACAGTTTTTTTTCTCTGTTTTCTGCTTTGTTCTTGTCTCTGCAAGGTGGGCAGGCCAAATGTTCATTCATCTCTTGGAGTAGAGGACCAAATACCTGCATTTACTCTTCTTTTGTAAATTAGATTAACTTTCAACATCGTGAACCAGTTGCTTTAGGCTAGATACGATGTGGAAGGTAAAAAGACTTGTGATGTTTTGTCTTGCCATGCCTTGCCTTGTTTTGTTTTACCATGCAATGCCTTGCCTTGCCTTGCCTGCCCTGCCTTGTCTTGCTTTGTCTTGCCATGTCTTGTCTTGCCTTGCCTTGTCTTGTCTTGCCTTGCCTTGCCTTCTCTTGCCTTGCCTTGCCTTGCTTTGTCTTGTTTTTTTCTTGCCTTGCCTTATCTTGCCTTGCATTGTCTTGTCTTGCCTTGTCTTGTCCTGTCTTGCCTTGTCTTGCCTTGCCTTGCCATGCCTTATCTTGCCTTGTCTTGTCTTGCCTTGCTTTGCTTTACCTTGCCTTGTCTTGTCTTGCTTTACCTTATCTTGCCTTGCCTGACCTTGCCTTGCCTTGCCATGCCTTATCTTGCCTTGCCTTGCCTTGCCTTACCTTGCCTTGCCTTGCCATGCCTTATCTTGCCTTGCCTTGCCTTGCCTTACCTTGCCTTGCCTTGCCTTGCCTTGTCTTGTCTTGCCTGACCTTGCCTTACCTTGCCTTGCCTTGTCTTGTCTTGTCTTGTCTTGCCTGACCTTGCCTTACCTTGCCTTGCCTTGCCTTGTCTTGCCTTGCCTTACCTTGCCTTGTCTTGCCTTGCCTTGCCTTGCCTTGCCTGATCTTGGTTCCTAATCTCCAGTGTGGGTCTTCGTGCCAGTGATGTGTGATGGACTGTGTCTGAGGAAGTCATAACTGCTGTTATTCTCCAAAGTTGTCCACAAGTTTCTTCCTCTTTTTCTTCTCCCTCTGCAGTTACTTAAATACTTGGCTTGGTTAGACCATTAGATTGTGCACTTTGAAGACTTGGCTTGACAATGCCACTAGGTTGTGTCACTAGACCTGTCTTCGTAATGCCACTTGAAAACTTGTCTCAGCAATGCCACCAGGTTGTGTTACTTGTAGAATTGTTTTGGCAATGTATTACTAGACTGACACTTGAAGACGTGTCTCAGTAATGCTACCAGGTTGTGTCACTTGATGAATTGTCACAACAAGGCATCTAGATAGTTCGTGCCACTTGAAGAGTTTTCGAATCAAGGCCACCAGATATTTCAAATCATTTGAAGACTTTTTCTGGCAA
>CM060305.1:10693656-10696156 GCA_030674185.1 Monoplex corrugatus
ACAAGAACAACAAGAACACGAAATAGGACTGGTCATTCGGTTCATCACAGCCGAGTCATATTGATCACCATTATCTCAGCCATTGCATGTAGGTGTGGATGAGATGCCTGGAGTTATGGACAAAAGGATGACGGGGAATGGGCTTTGTGTCTTATGATGTGACACTTCAAAAGAATGATCTTCTGATGTTCGGAGACCGTTTCGAGATTGTTCTAGAGGGACTCATCGTATTGTGCAATGGGACATTTCCATAAGCGCTCTACCCAAATCTGCCAGCAATGATACAACTATTTAAGCAAGCAAGCGAGCGAGCAAGCAAGCAAGCAAGCAAGCAAACTTCAAGCAAGCAACCCACCCACCCAACCAACCAAACAAGCAAGCAAGCAAGCAAGAAAGCAAGCAAGAAACCAACCAACCAACCAACCAAACAACCAACCAACCAACCAACCAACCAACCAACCAACCAACCAACCAACTAACCAACCAACCAATCAACAAAGAAATAAAAACAGACAAAAACAAACAAGACAGTCACACCAATCCAAAAATCTCTCTTTTCATGCAAACATTATCACAAAAACTCAAGATTGTATACGTCTCAAGGTCACTGTGACCTAGAAAAAAGCATCAGATAAAATGAAACATGATATGAATCGAAGACGATAATAGAAAATCGCAATAATGCCAACAGAATGTAGATATTGTAAGAAGTTTGTGAGGTTATAGCGTTCACACACAAAGTGCTGATTTCAGGCATTTTCAGCGTCTGTGTCACTTTGATCTTAGTGCCACGAATCTCCAGACTTAAAAATGCATTCATGACTCTTTATTCGTCTGCATCATTGACCCAAAATTAATGTGGATAACGATCTATCCAGAGGCAGCCAAGAAAATCTTTGCTGACATATTTTTATTTGCAAATACACAGACAGTTTATGTAACATAAAGCAGAGAAATAAAATTCTTAGGTATGCATGTATGTATGTATGTATGTATGTATGTATGTATGTATGTATGTATGTATGTATGTATGTATGTATGTATGTATGTATGTATGTATGTATGTTGTATGTCTGTCTGTGTGTATGTATGTATGTATATGTATGTCTGTATGTACATCTATCAGTCTGACTGTCTGTCTGTATGTATGTTTGTATGTTGTATGTTTTTATTTTCGTTGTATGTATGTATGTATGTATGTATTGTATGTATGTATGTTTGTTTGTATGTATCATGTATAAAAGGATGGATGGATGCATGGATGGATGTTTAGATGGATGGATGGATAGATGAATGGATGGATGGATGGATAAATAGATGAAATGATGGATGGATGGAGATGGAGGGATGGTTGGATGGATTAGTGGATGGATGGATGAATAGATGGATGGATAGATGGATGGATGGATGGATGGATGGATGGTGGATGATGGATGGATGGATGGTTGGATGGATGGATAGATGGGATCTGTATATTAGTCTGATTCTTTCATTCAGTGTGTGGGCACGACTGATCGAATGATGGTTAGACTCAGACGGACAGACAGATAGACAGACAGACAGACAAACAGACAGATACACAAACAGACCGACAGACGGACAGACAGGCAAACAGACAGATAGACAGCCAGCCAGACAGACACAGACAGACAGACAGACAGACAGACGGACAGACAGACAGACAGACAGACAGACATATAAACAACAGAGTTCATATTTCCTACCCTGGATAATGAACAAGATCTATTTTTGTCTCTCTGTGTAGAAAGCCACAGAAGTCAGACATCAGAGCGTTATAAAACTGTTCGCTTTATCCTCCAGGAAAGACCAGACTTTTTTGCCATTAATTAGTTGGCCAGGGTTTCATTTATTTTGGTTCCATTGTTTCTTTGTTTTTAATGACTGAAAGTGATATTTAGGATCTTGTTAGTAATTTTCCCCTGACGAAAAAAGGTCTTTGTCTAGAAACTTTCAACTTGAGAACACTTTAGTAGAAGAGGATAGCAGCATTAGGACCTAGAGGACCTTTCTTACAGGTTGTCCATGGTGCTGTGCACAGTATGAAGAAACTCTTAGAAGAAATGGATAGCAGGTCATCAGAGGAATAGCCACCTTTGATTAATTATATAGAGTAAGTTATTGCTCTGTAAGGCGATCGCGCCGCATCCAAGTCATGACTCCTAGATGCCCTTCTGCAGTTGCCATTAAAAAACAACAACTGAGGATAGTAGCATTAGAAATCCAAACCAAGTGCGACCGCCAGCTTTCAAGCAAACAGGAACCAGAAAAACACGAAAATGGAATCAGAAAGCGTATTTAATACAACCAGACAAGACAGGCACAAAATTTCAGCCAACTGGCCTTTGTATCAAGCGTAAATGTAAGATAACAAAAGAACAATCAACAAATACAAAAATTAGGAGAAAAAGACTAAACCTTCCCTGCTGCTTCGTCGAGTGGGAGACAAGGACTAAAATGAAATCATGTAGTAGTATTAGGT
>CM060305.1:10711156-10718656 GCA_030674185.1 Monoplex corrugatus
TTTACTCCCACTTCCCCCCCCCCTCTCTCTCTCTTTCCCCTTCCACACACACACACACACACACACACACACACATACACGTACACACACACACTACACTCACACACACACACACACGCACACACACATCACACTCATACACACACACACTCACACACACACATACACACTACACACACACACACACACACACACACACACACACACACACACACACACACACACACACACACACACACATCACTGCGATATATTTTTTTGTCTCTGTCTTCATTCCCACCCCTCTCTCTCCCCTTCACACACACACATACACACACACACACAGACACACACACACACAGAGACACAGACAGACACACACACATCACTGCGATCTATTTTTTGTCTCTGTCTTTATTCCCACCCCTCTCTCTCCCCTTCACACACACACACACATACACACACATACACACACGCATACACGCATACGCACACACACACAGAAAACACACACACACACAGAAACACACACACACGCACACACAGACACAGACACACACACACACACACCCACCGCGCGCGCGCGCACATGCGCGCGTGGATTACTTTGATATATCATTTTTTATTTCTGCCTTTATCGCTCACCCCCTTCAGAGACAGACAGACAGACAGACAGACAGACAGACAGACAGACAGACAGATAGGTAGACATAAGTCATCAACATGGCAGAGAGGAAAAGAGAGGGCGAGGAAAGGACAGACAGAAGTGGACAGAGAGAGAGAGAGAAAGAGAGAGACAGAGAGACACAGAGACACAGACAGAGAGACAGAGAGATAGAGAGACAGAGAGACACAGAGACACAGAGAGAGAGGAGAGTGAGAGGAAAAGAGATCGGGTGAGAAAGAGAGAGGGATAGAGAAGGAGAGAGAGAGAGGCAGAAACAAAGGCAGACAAAGAGAGGGAGGCAGAAAGGGAGACAGAGAGAGAGAGAAGGAGGAGGGAGGAAAGTAGGCAGAAAGAGGAGAGAGAGTGAGGGAAAGAAAGAAAGAGTGAGAGAGAGAGGGAGAGAGAGAGAGGGAGAGAAAGAGAGGGGGAGAGAGAGAAAGAGAGAGAGAGAGAGAGAGAAAGAGAGAGAGAAGAGAGAGAGAAGAGAGGAGAGAAGAGAGGGAGAGAGAGAGAAGAGAGAGAGAGAGAGAGATATTCGAGTTAGATTAATCATACGATTTCTCTCAAAATGTGACAAGCCAAGGGAAAACAGCCAGGTTTTACGACTTAAAAACTATAATACAGCACAAGCCAACATCATTAACGATGCATCTCACAGCTATAAAAAAAACTCCAACAAGAAGCATGCTTAAAATGATGTAATATGTCCTTTACGCTACTACGAGCATTCCTTAATTCTGATTTATAGCGACAGATCTTAAAATGGATTTTTCAGAGAGGCGGACGGAGACACAGAGAGATGGTAATACGTACGAGTTTCAGTTCCAACTTCAGTTTCTTCAGATAACGCCTCCGTGCTCGCATATACACTGACACCGTTGATGCCATGTGAAAGAGAAGATCTAAAATGATTATGGCTTAAATCTACATGGTGCTCTCTTTCCTTCCAGCTTTCCTGTTGTGATTAGGTGCTCTAATTTCTCTTGCCTCATAAAATGTCCTATAAATGTTGCTTGTCTTTTCCTAATCTTCTCCTTATCGATGTTCTTCTTGTGTCTGCCTCCATCAAGACTGTCTGGTTTGTTTTCTTTGCTGTCCATCGAACTCTTAACATTCCTCTTAGAAACCATATTTCAGTTGCCTCCATCTTGTTCTGACTTTGCGTGTTGATTGTCCACGCGTCACAACCGTATAACAGTATCGGTTCTATATAACAGTCCAGAACTCTCTTCCTGATGTTAATTGATAGGCATTTGTATCAGATGAATCTCCACCCTTTACCTACCAGGCTGAAGGTACCTGAGGGGGATCGAATCCAGACTTTCTGACCTTCTGTCTAACTTACTTGACTATTGCTCCAATCCTTTTAATCCTGTGATTCCCTCAGCATGTTCGCCAGCTTCCACCAGCGAGAAGTTGGTAAATGGTAGTGAGAAGTGGTAGAAGTTGATAAAGGTAGTGAGAAGTGATAGAAGTTGGATAAATGGTAGTGAGAACTGGTAGAAGTTGATAAAAGGTAGTGAGAAGTGGTAGAAGTTGTAATGGTAGTGAGAAGTGGTAGAAGTTGATAAAAGGTAGTGAGAAGTGGTAGAAGTTGGTAAATGGTAGTGAGAAGTGGTAGAAGTTGATAAATGGTAGTGAGAAGTGGTAGAAGTTGGTAAATGGTAGTGAGAAGTGATAGAAGTTGGTAAATGGTAGTGAGAAGTGGTAGAAGTTGGTAAATGGTAGTGAGAAGTGGTAGAAGTTGGTAAATGGTAGTGAGAAGTGGTAGAAGTTGGTAAATGGTAGTGAGAAGTGGTAGAAGTTGGTAAATGGTAGTGAGAAGTGGTAGAAGTTGGTAAATGGTAGTGAGAAGTGGTAGAAGTTGGTAAATGGTAGTGAGAAGTGATAGAAGTTGGTAAAATGGTAGTGAGAAGTGATAGAAATTGGTAAATGGTAGTGAGAAGTGGTGAAGTTGGTATATGGTAGTGAGAAGTGGTAGAAGTTGGTAAATGGTAGTGAGAAGTGGTAGAAGTTGGTAAATGGTAGTGAGAAGTGGTAGAAGTTGGTAAATGGTAATGAGAAGTGGTAGAAGTTGGTAAATGATAGTGAGAAGTGGTAGAAATTGGCAGAGAGAACTGAGGGAATCTATAGGTTAACCCTTTGACTCAGCACCCGTCCACCTGCATCCTGCATTGTCAACCATGCTGACAAAGCAAACTTAACCTTGACTACCTCACCACTATCCACCAAAAAACTTAACCCTTTGACTACCTCACCCTATCCACAAAGGGTTAAGTTTTTGCAGTTGGTGGATAAGGTGCGGGAGTCAAAGGGTTAAGCTTTTGCAGTTGGTGGATAGGGTGCGGGAGTCAAAGGGTTAAGTTTTTGCAGTTGGTGGGTAGGGGACATGAGTCAAAGAGTTAAGGGAAGGTAATTACACGTGTAGAGGAATCCATAAAAAGGGATTGACTAGCAAGCGTAATTCGAGCTGAGCTCCGTTTTAATGGGTGGTTGTGAGTGGCCTGGGTCTGACTAGATGTGACCTGGTTGTGGAGGTCACGGTGTCCCCAATATGTGGAAGAGTAATGATGTGCTATCCAGGAACAAGTGCAATGAAGCTTCGGCACCTTGGTTGGCAATAAAGTCTTATTTCAGAATACCGACACAGAATGCATCCTAAGTTTATGTATAGAAGCTTTGACGTTACTACATAAGGGATTCATTCCGAGAGCGAACACGTCATCATGTGAAACGGGAACTGAAACTGACAGATTTATGATTATATTTTAAGTATATCATCATCATCATCATCATCATCAGGTGCCCTGCCGCATGGCGCTGGCGACCATGGACTTCCAACCATCTCTATCTCTCATTGCCCCCAGCATCTCCCCCACCCTCTTCATCCCCAGCCACTCTGCAAGTCCGTCCAGCATTCTCTCCCTGGGTCTACCTGGTGCTCTCTTTTCCTCCAGCTTTCCCGTTGTGACCAGGTGCTCCAAATCCCCCTTCCTCATAAAATGGCCTATAAATGTTGCTTGTCTTTTCCTAATCTTCCTTATCAGTGATCGACTTGTGTCTGCCTCCATCAAGACTGTCTCGTTTGTTTTCTTTGCTGTCCATGGTACTCTCAACATTCTTCTGAGAAACCACATCTCGGCTGCCTCAATCCTGCTCTGGCTTTGCTTGCTAACTGTCCACGCCTCGCATCCGTACAACAGTATTGGTTCTATATAACATTCAAGAACTCTCTTCCTGATGTTAATTGATAGGCATTTGTTGGTAAGAATGCTTGTCATCTTCTTGAATGCTGTTCTGGCCTGGCCAACTCCGCCAGCTATTTCCGATGTGCATCTGCCGTCTGATGAAATGACCGTTCCCAGGTATCTGAACTTATTAACCGGTGTCAAGGTTGTGCCATTTGCTGTTATTTTGCAGGAGGGGATTTCTCCCTGGGTCTACCCGGTGCTCTCTTTCCCTCCAGATTTCCCGTTGTGACCAGATGCTCCAAATCCCCCTTCCTCATAAAATGGCCTATAAATGTTGCTTGTCTTTTCCTAATCTTCCTTATGAGTGATCTACTTGTGTCTGCCTCCATCAGAACTGTCTCGTTTGTTTTCTCTGCTGTCCATGGAACTCTCAACTTTAAGTATATACAAACATGATATATGTGCGGTGCCAGTGAATTCGAGTGCCAGTGGGGCACATTTTAATCTCCATACACAGATTAATAAAAGAGTAGTAAGTTGAATTGTACACCATTCCAAAGCCTGTCTAACCTTCATGAATATAAAGATGATCAGCAAATGGCAGTATATGTGTCTCCAGCTGGCTGGAAGGCACAAAATGAATATTACATCATGTTTGGCAGGCTGTTTGGACTGATCCATTGTGTATGTGCATAGTATAGCAGGGCCGTCATGTTGCTCAAATGTCACTGGTGTGTTCATCTACACGTTGCCACCATCAGTAGGACGATGAGGTGGTTTGGGTGGTGGTGGTGATAGCGGTAATGGTCGAGAGGTGATGATGGTGGTGGTGATGGTGGTGGTGTGTGGTTGTGGTGGTTGTGGTGGTGGTGTGTGTGTATGTGTGTTGTGTGTGTGTGTGTGTGTTTGTTGGTGATGGTGATGGTGTGTGTATGTGTGTATGCTTGTGTGTGTGTAGTTTATGTGTGTTTGTGTGTGTGTGTGTGTGTGTGTGTGTGCATGTGCGTGTGTGTGTGTGTGTGTGTGTTTGCTGGTGGTAGTGATGGTGTCTGTGAGAGAATGTGTGTGTATGTGTGATTGTGTGTGTCTGTGTGTGTCTGTGTGTTTGTGTATGTGCGTGTTTACCCAGAAAACTGTTTAGGTTGTTAGTCGTTAGTGTTGCTGTTGTTGTTGTTGTTGTTGTCAGTTATACGAGCTGACCTCTGGTATTTATTACACTACATGCAGCGGTAGTGTTTCAACTATTCCTCTTTCGATCTTCTCTGTGAATTTTTGAAAAAATATTTGATAAGAAATAAAAACATACAATAAACCCAAAAAAGAATAAAAGACAGGACAAGAGAGGAAGAGAGAGAGAGAGAGAGAGAGAGAGAGAGAGAGAGAGAGAGAGAGAGAGACAGAGAGACAGAGCAGAGACAGAGACAGAAGAGAAAGAAGAGAGAGAGAAACAAAAGACAAAGAGAAAAGAAGAAAAATGAAGAAAGAAAGAAAGAAAATGAAAGAAAGAAAGAAGGAAGAAAGAAAAAAAGAAATAGAAAAGAAAAGACAGAATGAAGGATAGGAAAGAGAGCAAAGAACGAAAGAAAGAACAGACAGACAGAAAAGATGGAAAGGGTAAAAGAGGAACAAAGAAAAAGAAAGACGGAAAAAGACCAAACAAGAAAGAACGGAAAGACACAAAGACAGCCGTAAAATCATCGAACAAATCTATCAAGACTATTTGCCTCAGCATTGTTTAACTAACAGCACGCTTGATTTTCAAATTACCAAGTACTCGTTACTACAAACGTACCGTCCTCTTCTTTTTGCTTTTTCTGTTTTTTGCCCATCTTTCCCTTCTTGCTTTTTTTGTTTTTGTTTTTTTTTTTTTCAAGAAATCTGAAAGAAATTTGTTTGGTTAGGATGCTGAGTGTAATGAAGCAAAGTAAAAGGCGTGAAGTTACTTAACCCTTTGATTCTTCACCTGCACAGCTGTTTGCAAAGCTAAACCAAACTGACCTTTGATTTACCTGTCACCATTGCAGGAAGCTGGTGGACAGGGTGAGGGAATCAAAGGGTTCAGTTTTTGCAGTTAGTGGATAGAGTGCGGGAGTCAAAGGGTTAAAAAGGTTGAAAGATATCTGAAACATGAACCCCAGCGACTACAATGTCAGACTAGGAAAGAGTTGGCAAAAAGAGAAAACAACAAAACAACAACAACAACAACAACAACAACAACAACACAACCGAAAGAGAAAGAAATACAAAGAAGCATTGCTCAGTAACTAAGAGAGATATGCTCTCTATAATTTTCCATTGCTTTTATTCTTGCTTTTATTGCTTTTATTCTTTCTCCCCATTTATAGCCATGCGTGAGTGTGTGTGTGTGTGTGTGTGTGTGTGTGTGTGTGTGTGTGTGTGTGCGTGCGTGTGTGTGCGTGCGTACGTGCGTGCGTGCGTGCGTGGCGTGCGCTGATTGTTGTTTTCGTTGTATTTATTTTTCAAGTCGCTTAGTATTTGATTTTATCTTAGGAAAATTTTCTTGCGTCTATATATAAATATGATCATTTATTATTATATATTATTATTAGATAATCGCATTCAGTGGAATTCTAATAAAAGTCACATCGTTCTTTCTCTTATTGTTTTGTTTTTTAAATTTTTCTATCTTTTAAGGTCACAAACCTAGCTTGTCCCTCTCTGGCAACACACTATACTCGCATTACATTAACTGAACATTACGTTACCATGCAGTCACATTCTCCCAAATAATTTCTTTAAATCACGCAATCAACGGAATTTTTCACTGCCACATTCCGTTCTATTATGTTTGTGTCTTTTGAGGGAGCGGGCAAGATATCCAGCTACATTTAATGCACAGAAACTGCTACAGTTACATACACACAACACCACACACACACACACACACACACACACACACACACACACACACACGCACGCACGCGTATACACACACAAGCACACACAACACACACATACACACACACACAAACATCACACACACATAACATACACAACATACAACACGTACACAGACACAACATACACGCCGCACACACACAACACACACACAACAACATACATACTACATACATACATACATACACTACACCACAGAACACACAATAACACACCAGCACACATACATACTCACATCCACACACACACACACACACGCGCAAACACAGAGACCACCAGCCAGCCAGAGAGACAGACAGACAGACAGACAACACACACACACACACACACACACATACACACATCACACAACAACACCAACACACCACACGAAAACACAACACCACCACACACACACACACACAACAACACACACACACACACGCAAACACACACACTACACACACACACAACACACAACAACACACACACAACAAACACTACACAAACACACACACACACACAAAACACAACACACAACACACACACACACACACACACACAACAACCAACAACACAAACAACACAACAGATCCACACACATCAATCACACAACAATACACAGAACACACCACACAACACAACAACACACAACACTACACACAATACACACACACAGCACACGTCACACAACAAACACAACAACAACACCACACACACACACACACACACAACACAACACACACACACACACACAACAACACA
>CM060305.1:10726156-10728656 GCA_030674185.1 Monoplex corrugatus
CACTGATTTTACAATTAGAGACACACGCCATCATCATCGTCATCATCGTCGTCATCATCGTCATCATCATCATCATCATCATCATCATCATCATCATCATGATGCAAGTTCATCTTTTCACCCTCTATGTTTTCATATACTCTGCAAGTCCGTCCAGTATTTTCTCAATAGTATACATAAGTACACAAATGAATACATACTGAGAGGGTCTAATAAAACATACATATATACCTATGGTCATAGACATAGACATACATACTTGAATGATCGCACAACGTCATATAATCAATAATTAGAAGTGACAACACGTAGTGGTGAAGGAATCATTATGGCATGGAAGATCTGAGTGAATAAAATCCAAACAAGTGTCACTGCCCGCGTTCAAGCAAACAGGAACCAAAAAAACACGACACATTGGACACAGCAGCAGGGAAGTTTCAGTCCTTCTCTCCAGTTCTTGTATCTGGTGTTTGTTTGTAATCTTACGCTTGCCAAAGGCCAGTTGGCCGAAAATTTGCGCCTGTCTTGTCTTGTTGTATTAAATACGCGTTCATATTCTTCTTTCGTGGTTTTTTTTCTGGTTTCTGAGTGATCAGGTAAATCTTTAACCATGTCTTGAACTGAGAAAGGTAGATGGATCCTCAGACGAGCTGACTTTAGGTTACATTTACCAGTCTTACATCTCTTTTTGTCTGGAGTTGGATTAACTGCTATTCTAAGCGCTAAGCTCAATACCTATGGTCCACGAGCCTTCTCTGTTTCTGGTCCATTCTCCTGGAACAAACTTCCTCTCTCAGTCCGTCAGCAACCTACTTTTGTCTCCTTCAAGTCCGCTCTCAAAACTCACTTTTTCTCCTCTGCATAAAATCCTGACCTCACTCAACCCCCTCTGCAGCCAGTCTCCACTCGGAGGGGAATCACATTGTAATATATAATTGTATGTAATATGCTCTCTATAATTTTCCATTGCTTTTATTCTTTCTCCCCATTTATAGCCATGCGTGTGTGTGTGTGTGTGTGTGTGTGTGTGTGTGTGTGTGTGTGTGTGTGTATGTGTGTGCGTGCGTGTATGTGCGTGTCGTGCGTGTGTGTCTGTTTCAGCGCTTAGATTTGATTTTATCAAGATTTTGCGCTATATAAATATTGTAATTATTATTAATTATTCTAACACATTTACCAATCTTACAACAAGATTGAGGCAGCTGTAATGTGGTTTCTAAGAAGAATGTTAAGAGTTCCATGGACAGCAACGAAAACAAACGAGACAGTCTTACGGAGGCGGACACAAAAAGAACAATTAACAAAGAAGATTAGGGAAAGACAAGCAACATTTATAAGAAATTTTATGAGGCAAGAGAAATTAGAGCACCTAGTTACAACAGGAAAGCTGGAGGGAAACACAGCACCAGGTAGACCCAGGGAGAAAATATTGGACGGACTTGCGGAGTGGATGAAGACGGAGAGGGTGGGAGATGTACTTCCAGCAACGAACGATAGATTCGTTTGGAGGGCCATGATCGCCAACGCCATGCGGTAGGGCACATGATGACATCAGTTTTATCTGGAATTGGCTTAACTGCTATTCTAACAGAATGACTGTTAAGCATATTCCAGAAGTCACATTACAAAGTATTCATTGCAGACGACAGCAGAAGGGCATCAGTGAGTCATGACCTGGCCGTGACCCTGCTCCCTTTGGGTGTCAGGAGTTCAGGGTCAAACACTTGCTTGACGGGGGTTTCTCCTCTGAGGACGTTCTGCTGTCCGGCTCTCCCCTGAGTTTCTTACTACCGGACAACGTTCATTGTAGCTGTACAGACCAACATTTGATTTGTTGTTAGTTGTGTCACTTGATACACATGCTGTCACTGGCCGTGTGCATTGTCAACCACTGCATACACATGACAGATGTCCGCCAATCTACAGGGACAATATATTCACAGACTGTTTTCTTTGCTAAAGACATTCCACCAATCTTCAGAGACTATAGTATTTCATAAACTGCTTTCACTGGACTTAAGAATTTGTCGTCCAAGGACTTTGGAGTTTGTTTAAGAGGGATTCATCGCACTAGGACAATTCCATATGTGCTCCACCCAAATCTACTGATAACTATCTGGCAAACTCGCTAAACCTGCGCAAAACCCTATGGCTGGCAAGGTCTTGAAATTTGGCAAGGGAAAACTTTTGAAACAGTAAGCTGACACCACCAGAATGATGGAAACATTAAGATGGACAGCAAACGGGTCAGTTTTTAATGTTGTGGGCTGGGACTGAACTAGAGATATTAAATCTCCAACCCACGGCTGTATCAAGTCCGGTAACCGTCCATTGTAGTTCATGGCAGATTGGTTGGCTCTTTTGACAGAACCGTAGACTCAAGATCTGATTTCTCGAGTTCAATCCCAGCCCACAACATTACAAACTGGCCTGTTGACCTGCTGGCCATCTGAACGTTTTCGTCGTTCTTGTGATGTCATCTAAGTGTTGACTGGCTATC
>CM060305.1:10733656-10743656 GCA_030674185.1 Monoplex corrugatus
ACACACACACACACACACACACACAACACAACACACACACACACACACACACACACACTCACACAATACACACACATACAAACACACACAACTACACACACACATACACAACACACAACACACACACACACACACACACACACACACACACACACACACACACACACACACACACACACACACACACACACACAAACACTCAAACACACTCACTGCTCATCTTAATGCTTCCATAATTCTGGTGATAACAGCTTTGCTTTTCATAGAAGTTTCAAAACCTTCCCAAGGTTTTGCGCTGACTCAAGGAGTCTGCCAGATAATTGTTTGCAAATTTGGGTGGAGGGGTATAGAATTATACGAGCTCGGTGAATTCCTCTTGGACAAACTCCAAAATCCTTTACATTGTCACAATAAATGGAAGTTGTTTTTTTTAACAGATGTGAATTTTATTCTGCCATTATCATTCCCTTGTATGTGTAGGAAGAAACTAACACCGATGTGTACAATAGTACTCTGCCGTCTGTTTTACATGCCCTCAAAGTTTCAGTTTCAGTTTCAATTTCTCAAGATGACGTCTCCGCACTCGCAATGAATTCCATATGCACTAACGTCACA
This sequence comes from Monoplex corrugatus, assembly GCA_030674185.1. Taxonomy (NCBI): domain Eukaryota; kingdom Metazoa; phylum Mollusca; class Gastropoda; order Littorinimorpha; family Ranellidae; genus Monoplex; species Monoplex corrugatus. The sequence continues at coordinate 10,734,272 of CM060305.1, forward strand.
TGTGCCACGTGATGGTGAAGATCCAGAATGATCACGGCACAAGCCTTAAGCCTGCACATAAAACCACGAGCTGGCCAGGTCCTGAGGTCCTATCTAGATAGTTCCATAAACCTGGGGTCCTAAGGGAGTGAGGTGGCAGAGACCTCAACTTTTCCCGGGGCCAGCAGCACGAGGGCCGCGCCCATCCCCTCTCCCTCGCTTCAAATTCATATTCATATTGACATTTTTTTACCAAGACTTCAGAAAGGTAAGAAGGCTAATTGGTCTTCAAGGGGTGGGACCTGGGAAACTAACCTATCCCTCCATGTTTTATACCAAGGCAACCGGGCAATGCCCTGCTTTTCACGATTTTCAACTGCTGTGGGATCTTTAGTGTGCGCAGCCAGAAGGCACACGGGTCCGACTCATCTTTCGTCCCCTTCCGAAGCACTAGACGTTCAGTTCGATTTTCCGGTCAAACTGAAGAGAAAAGTCGAGGCCTCTATGGGGAGCGAACCCTGGAACCTCGAGTTTAGTTATTGGCAGGCGAACATCAGAACCATTCTGCCACTCTTCTCCCTAAAGCTAAATTGGAAAAAATTCCTGCAAACTTGAGCCGAGATGGTGTGCTTGACTTATGCGCAAGTGTATTACCGATTCCAAACCGTTCCAGCAAGTGAGAAAGCCATAAGAATAGTCCTCCAGTGGTTACCTCCCACCCCCCATCCCCGCCTCCATACTTCTCACCGTTCTCACCGTGGAATGCTGGGAAGCTAGAGGACAGATCTCAGGATTTTGCTTTAGCACATATGGAAATGCCCCAAGTGCAAGGAATCCCTCTTGTCATCATCATCATTAAGTGCCTTGCCGTATGGCTTTGGCGATCATGGCCCTCCATACGAATCTATCGTCTGAAAGCAAGTATGTGAATAGAAATAATGAACGAACGAACGAACCTATATTTTGTCGCTGTAAGTATATCTCCCACCCTTTCTATCCTCATCCACTCTGCAGATTCGTCCAATATTTTCTCCCTAGATCTACCTGGTGCTCTTTTTCCCTCCGGCTTCCCTATTGCGACTAAATGTTCAAAATTCTCTTGCTCCATAAAATGTCCTCTTGTAAATACTTCAAACTTAAAACTCCACGGACACAAAGGCACAAATACCATATTTTTTCCAGAGAACAGCAAGTGGTCCAGACGATGTTGTTACAAGAAAATTGAGATTGTTAGAATGGCTTGACCACTTTCTCTTTAATTCCTGATTTTCGCAATTTGCCTCCTTCCTGTCAGTTTCCCATTGATTTAATCTCATTGCATTAGTCACAGCTGGAGGCGTGTGCCAGTGATGGTGCTCACTGGAGGCAAGAGGTGAAAAGTGGAGTAAGGAGAAATGAGACAAAACAGCACTTGGCAGCAACGAGGAAGAAGGCGTGTAGCAATATCAGGACATGTACCTCCAACCCTAACCCCTACCTCAGCCAGTAATTCCATGATGTGTCGATATCGATGATTGCTGTTAGTTTAAGTCCATACTTGGCTTACTTCTTTACCTTCTTGATCATAGAAGTTTATGATATTTCATATTTCATATTCATATTAACTATTTTTCGTCACAGTAGATTTACTGTGTGAAACTCGGAATGCTCTCCCCTTTGAGAGTGCGTCGCCTCAATGCAGCGCCACCAATTTTTATACCAAGACTTCAGAAAGGCAAGAAGGCTAACTGGCCTTTAGTGTCCCCGTTAGCCTAGTTGTTACAAGGGGAAGGATCGGGTAGTTGTTACAAGGGGAAGGATCGGGTAGTTGTTACAAGGGGAAGGATCTGGTAGTTGTTACAAGGGGAAGGATCGGGTAGTTGTTACAAGGGGAAGGATCAGGTAGTTGTTACAAGGGGAGAGATCTGGTAGCTGTTACAAGGGGAAGGATCTGGTAGTTGTTACAAGGGGAAGGATCTGGTAGTTGTTACAAGGGGAAGGATCTGGTAGTTGTTACAAGGGAGGGATCTGGTAGTTGTTACAAGGGGAGGGATCTGGTAGTTGTTACAAGGGGGGGGGGATCTGGTAGTTGTTACAAGGGGGGGGATCTGGTAGTTGTTACAAGGGGAGGGATCTGGTAGTTGTTACAAGGGAGGGATCTGGTAGTTGTTACAAGGGGAGGGATCTGGTAGTTGTTACAAGGGGGGGGATCTGGTAGTTGTTACAAGGGGGGGGGGATCTGGTAGTTGTTACAAGGGGAAGGATCAGGTAGTTGTTACAAGGGGAAGGATCTGGTAGTTGTTACAAGGGGAAGGATCAGGTAGTTGTTACAAGGGGAAGGATCGGTAGTTGTTACAAGGGGGAGGATCTGGTAGTTGTTACAAGGGGAGGGATCTAGTAGTTGTTACAAGGGGAGGGATCTGGTAGTTGTTACAAGGGGAGGGATCTGTTAGTTGTTACAAGGGGAGGGATCGGGTAGTTGTTACAAGGGGAGGGATCGGGTAGTTGTTACAAGGGGAAGGATCAGGTAGTTGTTACAAGGGGAGGGATCGGGTAGTTGTTACAAGGGGAAGGATCTGGTAGTTGTTACAAGGGGAAGGATCAGGTAGTTGTTACAAGGGGAGGGATCAGGTAGTTGTTACAAGGGGAGGGATCTGGTAGTTGTTACAAGGGAAGGGATTGGGTAGTTGTTACAAGGGGAGGGATCTGATAGTTGTTACAAGGGGAGGGATCGGTAGGTTAAGGGAGGTGTTTTACAAGGGGAGGGATCAGGTAGTTGTTTACAAGGGGAGGGATCTGGTAGTTGTTACAAGGGGAGGGGATCTGGTAGTTGTTACAAGGGGAGGGATCGGTAGTTGTTACAAGGGGAGGGATCTAGTAGTTGTTACAAGGGGAGGGATCTGGTAGTTGTTACAAGGGGAGGGATCGGGTAGTTGTTACAAGGGGAGGGATCGGTAGTTGTTACAAGGGGAGGGATCTGGTAGTTGTTACAAGGGAGGGATCTGGTAGTTGTTACAAGGGGAGGGATCTGGTAGTTGTTACAAGGGGAGGATCTGGTAGTTGTTACAAGGGGAGGGATCTGGTGGTTGTTACAAGGGGAGAGATCTGGTAGTTGTTACAAGGGGAGGGATCTGGTAGTTGTTACAAGGGGAGAGATCTGGTAGTTGTTACAAGGGAGGATCTGGTAGTTGTTACAAGGGGAGAGATCTGGTAGTTGTTACAAGGGGAGGGATCTGGTAGTTGTTACAAGGGGAGAGATCTGGTGTTGTTACAAGGGGAAGGATCGGGTAGTTGTTACAAGGGGAGGATCGGTAGTTGTTACAAGGGGAGGGATCGGGTAGTTGTTACAAGGGGAAGGAATCGGTAGTTGTTACAAGGGGAGGGATCGGTAGTTGTTACAAGGGGAGGATCTGGTAGTTGTTACAAGGGGAAGGATCGGATAGTGTGTTTACAAGGGAGGGATCGGGTAGTTGTTACAAGGGGAGGGATCGGGTAGTTGTTACAAGGGAGGGGATCAGGGTGGTTTGTTACAAGGGTGGGATCTGGTAGTTGTTACAAGGGGAGGGATCTGGTAGTTGTTACAAGGGAAGGGATCTGGTAGTTGTTACAAGGGTGGGATCTAGTAGTTGTTACAAGGGGAGGGATCTGGTAGTTGTTACAAGGGGAGGGATCTGGTAGTTGTTACAAGGGGAGGGATCTGGTAGTTGTTACAAGGGGAGGGATCTGGTAGTTGTTACGAGAGTGAGGGAGGGATCTGGTAGTTGTTACAAGGGGAGGGATCTGGTAGTTGTTACAAGGGGAGGGATCTGGTAGTTGTTACAAGGGAGGGATCTGGTAGTTGTTACAAGGGGGATCGGATAAAGGGTCGGGTAGTTGTTACAAGGGGAGGGATCTGGTAGTTGTTACAAGGGGAGAGATCTGGTAGTTGTTACAAGGGGAGGGATCTGGTAGTTGTTACAAGGGGAGGGATCTGGTAGTTGTTACAAGGGGAGGGATCTGGTAGTTGTTACAAGGGGAGGGATCTGGTAGTTGTTACAAGGGAAGGGATCTGGTAGTTGTTACAAGAGGAGGGATCTGGTAGTTGTTACAAGGGGAGGGATCTGGTAGTTGTTACAAGGGGAGGGATCGGGTAGTTGTTACAAGGGGAGGGATCTGGTAGTTGTTACAAGGGGAGGGATCTGGTAGTTGTTACAAGGGGAGGGATCTGGTAGTTGTTACAAGGGGAGGGATCTGGTAGTTGTTACAAGGGGAGGGTCTGGTAGTTGTTACAAGGGGAGGGATCTGGTAGTTGTTACAATGGGAGGGATCTGGCAAACCAACCTACCTCTCCAATGTTTTGTATCAGGGCTGCCGGGCTTATACCCTCCTTTTCACGATGTTCATATGCCGTGGGGTCTTTATCGTGCGCAGGACGGAAGCCACACGGATCCGATTCGTTTTTCGTCCCCCTCCAAAGGACTAGATGTTCAGTTCTATTTTCCGGTCACACTGAGGAGAAAAGTGAAGGACTCAACTGGGAACGAACCCTGAAACAGTGAGTTTAGTTACTGGCAGGCGAACGTCTGAACCATCCTGCCACCCCTCTCATCGACAACACCCGTTTCTCCAAAGATCGGAGGATCAGAACTGACTGCGAGTCCTGCAGAAATCTGCACCAGTCTAATGACCAATTCTAGTACTTTATGGCAGCGTTAATGGGAAAGATCCTAAGCTCTTAATCTGTTCTCCACCCCACCCCCCTCAACTATCTCGCAATCTCCCACACACAACCACACTTAAACACACGCAAATTAACACATACAAACACACACACACACACACACACACACACACACACACACACGCACACACACACACACACCACACACACACTCATACACGCACACATATTACACACACTCATCCCACACACACAACACATTACACACACACACACATACACACACGCACACACACACACACACACACACACACACACACACACACACACACGCACACACACACATACACACACGCACATACATGCACACAGCAAACACATGCACGCGAGCACATGCACAAATTCACACGCACTGAATTTATTGTTTTCTTTCTCTCTTTGTAACTCCTTAATAACAACAACAATAGTAATAATAATAATAATAGTAGTAGTAGTAACAATAACAATAATAATAATGATAATAATAATGATGATAATAATACTAAAAAAGTAATAAAAATAATAACAATAATAATAATAATAATATAATGGTAATAATCATGATAATGATAATAATAATAATAATATAATTAAATAATAATAATGATAAACATAATAATAATGATAATTATGACAATAATAATAATAATAATGATAATAATAATAATAATAATAATATGGCGGCATATCTTGATAATTGGAATCAAAGTGTCCTCACACGCTAGACATACGCATGCGATCAACGCAGACTACTTTATAGTATCAAAAACATAGAAAGAAAGAAAGAAAGAAAGAAAGAATAATAATAAAAAACAACCCCAAAACAGGAGAAAAAACTGAGGGAAAGAGGCAGTTGTAGAATTCATTGTCGGGAAAAGAAGTGGGGGTTTAAATTGAATTTAAACGACAGGAAATGTTGCTACTTTTTGATTTCCTCATATATGATATCTGATTAATGGGAGTATTTCTTCTCCTGCGTTTGATGTTCTGAAAAGATATGCAAATTAGCAACGGCAAATTTGAAGTTTATTTCGTCACTAGCTTCTACAGTTAGAATATATCATTGTCATTGATCTTCTCACTGCCTGTCTGTTTGTCTGTGTGTCTCTGTCTCTGTCTGTCTCTGTCTCTGTCTCTGTCTCTATCTGTCTGTCTCTGTCTCTGTCTGTCTCTGTCTCTGTCTGTCTATCTCACTGTTTGTCTGTCTCTCTGTCTCTTTGTCTGTCTGCCTGTCCGTCTCATTTCATTCTCTATTTCTCTCTCCCTGCCTCTCTCTGTATCTATCTCTATCTCTCTCTGTCTCTCTCTCGTCTCTGTCTGTCTGTCTGTCTCTCTCTCTCTCACATGGATACTCTCTCTCTTTCTCTCTGTCTGTCTGTCTGTCTGTGTCTCTTTCTCTCTGTCAGTCTCTCTCTCTCTCTCTCTTTGTCTGTCTGCCTGTCCGTCTCTTTTCTTTCTCTCTTTCTGTGTCTCTCTGTGTCTCTGTTTCTGTCTCTGTTTGTCTGTCTGTCTGTTTCTTTCAATCTGTCTCTCTTTTTCTTTCTCTCTCTCGCTTTCTGTGTCTCTGTCTGTCTGTCTCTCCCTCCCTCCCTCCCTCTTCTCTCTCTCATTCTCCCCCCACTCTCTCTCTTTCTGCCTTTCTCTCTCTCTCTCTCTTCTTTTTCTCTCTCTCTGTCTCTCTCTTTATCTCTGTTTCTCTCTCTCTCTGTCTCTCTTTCTCTCTCTATCTTCTTGTCTCTGTCTTTTTCTTCCTCTTTCTCTCTCTCCTACCCTCCCTCTCTCTTCTCTCTCGTTCTCCCCCCTCTCTTTCTCTCCTCTCTCTCTGTCTCTTTCTCTCTCTCTCTCTCTTTCTCCCTCTCTCTCCTCCTCCCACCCTCTCTCTCTCTTTTCTCGAGTCTGTTAGCTCAGTTGATTAGAGAAGCATGCTGATAAAGCAGGGGTTATGGGTTTGACTTTCAGATGAACCACAAAGTTTGGTTGTCGTTGGCGAATTTCTTTTTAAACCCTTTGGCTCCCGCACGCTATCCACGAGCTGCAAAAACTTAACCGAAGGAAAAGCTGGTGGACAGGGTGAGGGAGTGAAAGGGTTAAGTTTTTTTTGCTTTGCTAGCACCCTCCCCTTCCCTCTCTCCACCCTCTCCCTCTCCCTCTCTCTACCCTCCCTCTTCCTCTGTGATCCTTCATTCTATTGGCACTCCTGTTCTTTTCAATGCCAAGCCATGAATGTTTCATGTCAGCAGGGACCTGACTGTTAGCACGGGGACCGCTGTTACAGGCTCTGGTAATGACTCTCCGGGAATTCTCTTTTCATACACAGACCTTGGCTGGTTCCGCAGGCGTTCAACTCGCGATGCCATGCCAGAACGCTAGCAACTGATTAAAGAACTACAATAAAACTCTGGTTCTGAGTACGAAGGATGAGGGATTTTGCGGTCTAGCATGGTGATGGGTTTTGGTATGACCTCGAGTTCAATACCAGCGAGAAAGGGAAATATAAGAAGCTGAGAGTGTTTTTTTTTTTTTTTTTTTTACAGTGCAATGATGATGATGTCGATGAGGATGATAATCATGATGCTGTGAAGTTCCGTCTAGGATTGAGAATGCCTGGGAGGGCTGTACTTTCTACGCTTACTATCATAATATATCCTGCCGTCAACCAGGTCCGAGAGATACATACACCTGCGGCGCTGGTCAGAAGATTTGAGCAACATCCTCAATGACGCATCCGTGAAGTGGATGAGACTCGACTGTGTGGTCCAAGTCTTCCCAGTGAGCCCATAGCACACCTAACTCTGGGTACGAGCCGGTTAGAGGCGAAAAATCCCACAATGATATAGTTTTGAAGGGACTGATGGGACTGATTCGAACCCACAACCTTCCAGTCGGTAGTCCGTTGCATTAACCACTACACCACGGCGACTGGTGAAACACAGCTTTATTGAGAATTATCTCCATGTTGTATAGAACTTCTCAAATCTAACAGAGTTTGCGACCATTCAGCTAGCATAGAAGCAGATACAAAGTACAAAAACAGGATATTATAAAATTCTCCTGCTTCCCTCTTTCTTTCATACAGCTTTATTGATTGATTTGGTTCAATTTTCACGTCGACACCACACCCAGGTGATATGGCCGACGGGGAAACCATCCCAGGGAAGTGGGGGAAGGGGACTTATCTAAACCTACACTGACACCACCAGAACAACAATAATGTTAAGATGGGACAGTCAGAAGGCCAGTTTTAACGTTGCGCACCCCGAGATTCGAACCCACAACCATTATCATGTGAATCCGACGCTCAAACCAACTGAGCTATTGAGGCCCGCTAAATATAGCATCTTTGTTCCCTGCTTTTTATTGTCTGCTTTTACAGCCTCTTTAGAGTGTCAGAAGTTTAGGGCCGAAACGCTTGCTTCAAAGGGGTGGGGGTGGGGGTGGGGATGGAAGCTTCTATTCTGAGGACCTTCTGTTGTCCGGCTCTCCCCAGATTTCCTTGTTACTGACCATCAGGTTTGTGGAGTAGGCCCAGTGGCTAATTTCGCCACTCCACACCAGACATTTAATTTATGGGATCTGGAATTGTATGGATCAGTTTTGTATCACGCCCCCGCCCCCCCCAAATGAGCTGGAAGAGAAAATATCTGGCACCAGTCAGCCTCATGGCGAAGTGGTTAGCGCAGTGGAAGGTGACTGAGAGGCATGTGTTTGAATCCCTATCAGGCCAAATGATTACTGTGGGATATTTTTGCCACGATCGTCTCCTTCCTAGAGTGGAGTATGCCATGGGTTTGTTGGGAAGACTGAGACAACACAGTCAAGTTTTGTGTATTTTACGCGTGTACATCATTTAGGATGATACCTGAAGGTCGTCGTGACCAGCACCGCAGGTGTTGTATTTCCCAGGCCTGCTTGATGTCAGGATATATCATGGCAGTAAGCGTAGAGTACAGTTACAGTTTCAGTTTCTCAAGATGTCGTCTCAGAGCTTGGTAGAAATTCATATGCACTGACATCACAGATGCCATGTGATGGAGAAGATCCAAAATGATCATGGCATAGGCCTGAGCACAAGGTGTACGCGCTTGCACGGTCTCAAGGTTCTACCTTAAAAAGAAAACATATATTAAAAAGCGGAGAACAATCCTGTTACGCAGTTTCAATCCGAATATGGAACTCCATGCCATCATCGCTATCATCCCCGTTTTCATCATCACAGCAGTGTGGAAAACTGTCCCAGATTATGTGGCCCCACATGCCGTTTTCATGGTGACCTCAGTGTGGGAGGTTTGGAGGTGTGTTGGACAGCTGAAGCGAACCGTGTAGGAATAGTGGCTTAGGAACAGGGTAAAAGATGGGGCACAAAAATAAAAACCAAAAACAAAAACCAACCAGCCAGCCAAACAAGCAAGCAAGCAAGCACGCAAGCAAGCAAGCAAGCACGCAAGCAAGCAAACAAGCAAGCAAGCAAGCAAGCAACCAACCAACCAACCAATCAACCAACTAACCAACCAACCAACCAACCAGCTACACCAACCAACCAACCAACCACCCACCCACCCACCCACCCACCCAACCAACCAACCACCCAACCAACCATCAACCACCCACCCACCCACCCAACCAACCAACCATCAACCAACCAACCAACCAACCCAACCAACCAACCAACCAACCAACCAACCAACCAAAGATAAGAATAAGAATACAAGACGAATAAGAACCAGAATA
>CM060305.1:10753656-10756156 GCA_030674185.1 Monoplex corrugatus
TGTTAAGAGCTTCACCGTTGAAACAACGAGCAATGACCTCGAGGTGGTTTTGATCCTTTTGGTAAAGCCATGGACTCAAGATCTGATATCTTGAGTTCAATCCTAGCCTGTTCGCTGCCCATCTTTATTTTTCCATCAGTCTGGTAATGTCAGCTTCGTCTTTCATAGGTTCAATCCCCATATCCTCCACGTAAAGACCTTGCCAACACGTACAGTTTTTTTTTCCAGGCTCAGGGAGTCTGCCAGATTATTTCTTCTGATTTGGGTGGAGCGCATATGGAATTGTCCGAGTGTGATGAATTTCTTCTTGAACAAACTGCAAAACTCAGGTTGTGTCTGTCTGACTCTCTGTATATCTATCTGTCTGTCTGTCTTATCCTCTTTCTCTGTCGTTTTGCTTTTCATTATAATTTTCGTGGTGTTTCAATGTTCTCCCATTCGTGTGTGATGCGCATTGTTCTGCTCACACTGTGCAGGTGGTATCTTGCTGCAAAGTCTGCATTCGCCGTCTTCAGTGCGTGTGCATGCTGGGTGTTTATGTTTCCATAGGCCACCGGGTACAGACATGACTTACAGGATTTTTGATTTGCATATTTGATGTTGTGCGTGTGTATAATTATATACTCGTTGACATCGATTAATTAAAATCAGAACAAGATTGGGCAGCTGAAATGTGGTTTCTAAGAAGAATGTTAAAAAAGTTCCAAGGACAGCAAAGAAAACTAACGAGACAGTCTTGAAGGAGGCACACACATCACACACACACACACATACACACACACACACACACACACACTACCACGCACACACACACACACACACAATAACAACACACACACACTACAACACACAATTAATGAAGAAGATTAGGAAAAGAAAGCAACATTTATAGCAAACTTTATGAGGCAAGAGAAATTAGAGCACCTTGTCACAACAGAAAAGCTGGTGGGAAAAAGAGTACCAGGTAAATCCAGGGAGAAAATATTGGACGGACTTGCGGAGTGGATGAATACAGAGAGGATGGGAGATGTACTTGCAGCGAAAAAGGATAGATTCGTATGGAGGGCCATGATCGCCAACGCCATGCAGCAGGGCACATGATGATGATATACACGAAAGAGATTTAGGCATTGAGCGGTCTGCGCATATGTTCACCTGGAGGATTTGAAAAATCTTCACCAGGCGGGAAGTGGTTAGGCGGAATCGAACCCAAGCATTCTGATTGGAAAGTCCGATGTTTGTCCGCTTGACTTCCGGGCTTGGTGGTGGAAAGGTCAAGGTAAATCAGAGAAATATTTGACGCCTGCCCATGATACAGCTAGTGTTCTGAAAAGGATGATGGCATGATGCGCATTGATTATACACATTTCATTCAGCTGTCCCATGCGGCAAATAATTAGATTTGAAATCTTCACCCGATATACATCGAACCAGCTTCCCGATTGGAAGTCGATGGTTGCCGCTTATTCCGGCCTTTTGCACAGCGTGTCAAAGCGGTAAAACGCTTAATCTTTGTCCCTGACCCTATCCACCAGCTTCCTGAAGGATGATGGACAAATGCGATTATTATACCTTCATTTCCACAGCCTGTCCCAAAGCGGCTAAAACTTAACTCTTGGAATCCCTCACCCTATCCACCAGCTTCTTGCAGGAAGCTGGTGCAACAGGGTGAAGGAGTGAAAGAGTTAAGTTTTTCCTTAGCTGTCATGGCTAGGCTGACAATGCAGGATGCTGGCGGATACGGTGAGGGAGGCAAAGGGTTAAGGTAGAATAAAAAAAAAGTTGTCCAATTCTTCAGAAGTCATAGGTGAGTGAGATGGTAGACATCTGAACTTTTATCGGGGCCAGCAATATGAGGGTGATGTTCAACTCCTTTCCCTCGTTGCTTTACCTTCGGTAACTCTGAACAGGGTCAGGTACCCATTTAAAGCTGGGTGGACTGAAGGCTGCACGTGTAGATTTGTTTCTTCGAGCCAGACTCGAACTGATTCAGTCAGATTGGAAGACAGTGACTGTACCACTACAAGAAGCTGGTGAATAGGGTGAGGGAATCGAAGGGTTAAGTTTTTGCTGTTGGTGGATATGGAGCGGGAGTCAAAGGGTTAAGATGGGCATCGAACAAGTCAAATATTATGGGATAGAACTTGGTACATGAGATCTCGAGTTAACGGCCTTGTCAACAGAACCTAGTCACCCACGCCAGATAACTCACAACCATTATACGTGAACGGACCCTCAACAGCAGAGGAGTTGTGTCCCTTGTCAAATTTTTTTTCTTTAGAAAAATATAGCCCAGTTTGATCAGAGAATGAACCAGCATCACGTGAAGAACAGGTCAAAGTGGTAAAGTGAAATAGACATGTTTATGCCATGCCAGTAAAGGGGCAACACAGAAAAGTTAAAAGAGTCGCAGTGTTTCTTTTTGTTTGTTGGTTTGTTTGCTTTTCTTTACTTATATTCTTGTTGTTTCGTTTTCTCGTCACTATCCCCCCAAAACAAA
>CM060305.1:10761156-10771156 GCA_030674185.1 Monoplex corrugatus
CCTGTTTATCAAACATTGCAATACTTGTGGCATTGTTTCTCTCCCTGTTTATCATACATTGCAATACTTGTGGCTATTGTTTCTCTCCCTGTTTATCAAACATTGCAATACTTGTGGTATTGTTTCTCTCCCTGTTTATCAAACATTGCAAGACTTGTGGCTATTGTTCTCTCCCTGTTTAACAAACATTGCAATACTTGTGGCTATTGTTCTCTCCCTGTTTATCAAACATTGCAATACTTGTGGCTATTGTTTCTCTCCCTGTTTATCCCTACATTGCAATACTTGTGGCCATTGATTCTCTCCCGTTAACCAAACATTGCAATACTTGTGGCCATTGATTCTCTCCCTGTTTATCAAACATTGCAATACTTGTGGCCATTGATTCTCTCCCGTTATCAAACATTGCAAGACTTGTGGCCATTGTTTTTCTCCCTGTTTATCAAACATTGCAATACTTGTGGCATTGATTCTCTCCCTGTTTACAAACATTGCAATACTTGTGGCCATTGATTCTCTCCCGTTTATCAAACATTGCAAGACTTGTGGCCATTGTTTCTCTCCCTGTTTATCAAACATAGCAATACTTGTGGCCATTGTTTCTCTCCCTGTTTATCAAACATTGCAATACTTGTGGCCATTGATTCTCTCCCCGTTTATCAAACATTGCAATACTTGTGGCCATTGATTCTCTCCCTGTTTGTCAAACATTGCAAGACTTGTGGCCATTGATTCTCTCCTGTTTATCAAACATTGCAAGACTTGTGGCCATTGATTCTCTCCCTGTTTATCAAACATTGCAAGACTTGTGGCCATTGATTCTCTCCCTGTTTATCAAACATTGCAATACTTGTGGCTATTGTTTCTCTCCCTGTTTATCAAACATTGCAATACTTGTGGCTATTGTTTCTCTCCCTGTTTATCAAACATTGCAATACTTGTGGCTATTGTTTCTCTCCCTGTTTATCAAACATTGCAAGACTTGTGGCTATTGTTTCTCTCCTGTTTATCAAACATTGCAATACTTGTGGCCATTGTTTCTCTCCCTGTTTATCAAACATTGCAATACTTGTGGCCATTGTTTCTCTCCTGTTTATCAACATTGCAATACTTGTGACCATTGATTTTCTCCCTGTTTGTCAAACATTGCAAGACTTGTGGCCATTGATTCTCTCTCTGTTTGTCAAACATTGCAATACTTGTGGCCATTGTTTCTCTCCCTGTTTGTCAAACATTGCAAGACTTGTGGCCATTGTTTCTCTCCCTGTTTGTCAAACATTGCAAGACTTGTGGCCATTGATTCTCTCTCTGTTTGTCAAACATTGCAATACTTGTGGCCATTGTTTCTCTCCCTGTTTGTCAAAGATTGCAAGACTTGTGGCCATTGTTTTTCTCCCTGTTTATCAAACATTGCAAGACTTGTGACCATTGTTTCTCTCCTGTTTGTCAAACATTGCAATACTTGTGACCATTGTTTCTCTCCCTGTTTATCAAACATTGCAAGACTGTGGCCATTGTTTGTTTATCAGACATTGCAAGACTTGTGGCCATTGTTTCTCTTCCTATTTTATCAAACATTGCAAGACTAGTGGCCATTGTTTCTCTCCCTGTTTGTCAAACATTGCAAGACTTGTGACCATTGTTTCTCCCCTGTTTATCAAACATTGCAAGACTTGTGACCATTGTTTCTCCCCTGTATATCAATCATTGCAATACTTGTGGCCATTGTTTCTCTCCCTGTTTATCAAACATTGCAAGACTTGTGGTCATTGTTTCTCTCCCTGTTTATCAAACATTGCAAGACTTGTGGCCTTTGTTTCTCTCCCTGTTTATCAAGTATTGCAAGACTTGTGGCTATTGTTTCTCTCTCTGTTTTATAAACATTGCAAGACTTGTGGCCTTTGTTCCTCTCCCTGTTTATCAAACATTGCAATACTTGTGGTCATTGTTTTTCTCCCTGTTAGTCAAACATTGCAAGACTTGTGGCATTGTTTTTCTTTCTGTTTATCAAACATTGCAAGACTTGTGGCCATTGTTTCTCTTTCTGTTTATCAAACATTGCAAGACTTGTGGCTATTGTTTCTCTCCCTGTTTATCAAACATTGCAAGACTTGTGGCTATTGTTTCTCTCCTGTTTATCATACATTGCAATACTTGTGGCCATTGTTTTTCTCCCTGTTTGTCAAACATTGCAAGACTTGTGACCATTGTTTTTCTCCCTGTTTATCAAACATTGCAAGACTTGTGACCATTGTTTTTCTCCCTTTTTATCAAACATTGCAATACTTGTGGCTATTGTTTCTCTCCTGTTTATCAAACATTGCAATACTTGTGGCTATTTTTTCTCTCCCTGTTTATCAAACATTGCAATACTTGTGGCTATTGTTTCTCTCCTGTTTATCATACATTGCAATACTTGTGGCTATTGTTTCTCTCCCTGTTTATCAAACATTGCAATACTTGTGGCCATTGTTTCTCTCCTGTTTATCAAACATTGCAATACTTGTGGCTATTTTTTCTCTCCCTGTTTATCATACATTGCAATACTTGTGGCTATTGTTTCTCTCCCTGTTTATCAAACATTGCATACTTGTGGCTATTGTTTCTCTCCTGTTTCATAAAAGTTTGTAAGACTTGTGGCTATTGTTTCTCTCCCTGTTTATCAAACATTGCAATACTTGTGGCTATTGTTTCTCTCCTGTTTATCAAACATTGCAAGACATGTGGCTATTGTTTCTCTCCTGTTTATCAAACATTGCAAGACTTGTGGCTATTGTTTCTCTGCCTGTTTCATAAAAGTTTGTAAGACTTGTGGCTCTTGATTGTATTCTGTTTCATCAAACGTTGCGAGACTAGTAATCACTGTTCCCTGTTTCATCAAAGTGGCTATTGTTTCACTTTCTGCTTCATCAACCCCCTGCAAGACTTACGGCCATTGTTTCTCATTCTGTTTGATTAAACCTTGCATGGCTAGTGGCTATTGTTTCTTTTCACCAGATCTTGCAGTATATATGACTATTATCAGTTTTCATGTTACATCAAGCCCTTCAGGACTTGTGACCATTGTTGCTCTGCCTGTTTTCGTCAAACCCTGCAGGACTTGCAGCATCGCTGAAAACACGACAATCGTCGCAAAACCACCGAATGACATAATGACATACATTTTTAGTATCCCCGTTAGCTCAGTTGGTTAGACTGCCATGCTGATGGCACAGGGGTCGTGGGTTTGACCATCAGGTAGGCCATAGTCTAACCCTTTGACTCCCGCACTCTATTTACCAATTGTAAAAACTTCCTGCATGAAGCTGGTGGATAGGATAATGGAGTCAAAGGTTTAAGTTTTTGCTTTGCTGGAATACTTGACGTTGCAGGATGCTGGCGGACATGGTGCGGGAGTCAAAGGGTTAAACAGGCTGAATGGTTTTGCGTACGATGATACAAGCAGTTTCAGGATCTAATGTTTGGAGTTCAACTCCACTCGGCAACATAAACTCTGTCGTGTTCACTGCTCATACTTACTTGGTTAATGTTCTGATCATTTTGGTTGTGTCAGCTTAGGTTTCTTCATTTTGGTGGTGTCAGCTTAGGTTTCTTCACTTTGGTGGTGTCAGCTTAGGTTTCTTCATTTTGGTGGTGTCAGCTTAGGTTTCTTCACTTTGGTGGTGTCAGCTTAGGTTTCTTCACTTTGGTGGTGTCAGCATAGGTTTCTTCATTTTGGTGGTGTCAGCATAGGTTTCTTCACTTTGGTGGTGTCAGCATAGGTTTCTTCATTTTGGTGGTGTCAGCTTAGGTTTCTTCACTTTGGTGGTGTCAGCATAGGTTTCTTCACTTTGGTGGTGTCAGCTTAGGTTTCTTCACTTTGGTGGTGTCAGCTTAGGTTTCTTCATTTTGGTGGTGTCAGCATAGGTTTCTTCATTTTGGTGGTGTCAGCATAGGTTTCTTCATTTTGGTGGTGTCAGCATAGGTTTCTTCATTTTGGTGGTGTCAGCATAGGTTTCTTCACTTTGGTGGTGTCAGCATAGGTTTCTTCATTTTGGTGGTGTCAGCATAGGTTTCTTCACTTTGGTGGTGTCAGCATAGGTTTCTTCATTTTGGTGGTGTCAGCTTAGGTTTCTTCACTTTGGTGGTGTCAGCATAGGTTTCTTCATTTTGATGGTGTCAGCATAGGTTTCTTCATTTTGATGGTGTCAGCTTAGGTTTCTTGATTTTGGTGGTGTCAGCTTAGGTTTCTTCATTTTGATGGTGTCAGCTTAGCGTTTCTCACGTCCATTCATCCATTTCAAGACTTTGTCATAAAGTTCTGCTCAGGCTCTAGAGTTTGACAGAAAATTGCTGGCAAACTTGAGTGGAATTGTCTAAATGCGATGGAACCATATTATGTTTGAAATTTACATTCATGGGTAAATACACATTACATGTATCCAAGGCAAAATTTAACAACAACAACAACAAAAATTAAGAGATAAAAGGGTGGCTCTGTCTTGAGATGAATTGCTTTTCCCCAGCGAAAGAAACCCACAGTTCAAGGCAAAATATGTTGTTGGATCCCCCCCCCCCCCCAAAAAAAAAAAATCAAACAATCAAACAAAAGAAACTAACAGAAACGAAACAAAAATGAGGAAAGACAATAGGTTTCATTGTTTCTGTGCTTTTGTGTGTGATGATTTGGGGTATTTGGGAGATCCGGTGTAGAACCATGATATAAAGGGAGATCAGCTGGTTTGTATAACGTGGAGTGACCTTTCTTATGAAAAGCAAGAAGAAAAAATCTGAATGACTTTGAGAATGGAGGACGGGTTCCTGACCTGTCTGTTTGTTGCGATGCTGTTGAATACTGAACTGTTGATAGATTCAGAATGCATTTGACAGTCTTTGGCAATATTTCATTGTTGGTGGTGGTTAAAAATGTAAAGGTTTCCTAGTGAAATGACAAAGTCCATAGTACATTCTCAATGAAGAAGATATTGACCGCCAGATTTATTTTCCAAAAAGGACTTTAACGTCCAAGCATTGAAAATATTGAATTATGACCAGAACAAATATGAAATAACCGAAACAGGATGTTGAAGATAAGGGTTTTTGTAATGTAAAGGTAATTTTGATTTTCCTGTTATAAATTAATTTGGGTGTTTGTCCGTTGGACAAGGCAGCTTTGAGACAAAAAAGTATTTCTTGTGTGTGTGTATTGTTTATTATTTTAGAGCATGGGAACGTTATTCAGTGAAGATCCCCTTAACGCAAGGAATGACTGATGCGAAGAGTTTATTAATTTACTTTTGCTTTATTTTGTTTAAACAAAAAAAGCAAATGTTTATACTTGCCTGTTGTTGTGAGAGCGAGTTTCATGACGACAGTCTTGATACAAACAAACAATCAGATGAAGGAACAAACAAACAAAGAAACAAACAGAGGAACAAACACAGGAACAACCAACCAACCAAACAACAAAAACAAAGAAACAAAAACAAACAAACACAAAAAAAGAAAGAAACAAACAAACGTGTCCAGTCCAATTTCCCGTTTACAAACAAGCTAACAAAAAGCGCAAAAGCAAAAGAAAGAAAGAAAGAGAGAGAGAGAGAAACAGACAGACAGAGAGGGGGAGAGAGGAGAGAGAGAGAGAGAGAGAGAGAGAGAGAGAGAGAGAGAGAGAGAGAGAGAGAGAGAGAGAGAGAGAGAGAAGGAAAAGAAAGAAAGAAAGAAAGAAAGAAAGAACGAAAAACAAACAAACAAACTAGCGAGCAAACCCAATCTAATTCACCCAAACAAACAAACTAACAACAAAGCAAACCAATCAACAAGCAAGCAAGAAACATCCAAGTCCTATTCAATGTAACCGAATCCAACTGTGGCAGCCATAGAACACCCACGTATGCAGGCCAGAAAGAGGACAATGGACGTGTGTTTACTCTCCTCAGCTGGCGTCCAGCAACTCTTGTGTTTGACCAGGAAGGGAAAATTCAACCATGTCAGAGTCTGTTTGCCGGTGCGTTAATGAATGCATGTATGCAGCATACTAGTCTGTGTCCACGTGATACTAAGAGTGATGATTATGAACCATTCTTTATATAGCGCCAGTCCCCAAACACATTTGGACACAGCACGCATTACACATTTACATGTCACAGAGTGCAATGCGTGCAGAATGTAGAAGCAAATTGAACATCTTTTAATTCAGTTCAACAATCATTTATTGTTAGATTGACTAATGTTGTACTGACTTAAATCCTTCAAAGAAGCTAATTAAGCACTGTAGCTGTTTTTTGTTGGATTTGTAAAATGTAAGCACGGATGTGTGTGTTTGTTTGTGTGTGTGTGTGTGTGTGTGTGTGTGTATGTGTGTATGTGTGTATGTGAGTGTGTGTGTGTGTGTGTGTGTGTGTGTGTGTGTGCGTGTGTGTGTTTGTGTGTGTGTGCGTGTGTGTGTTGTGTTGTGTGTGTGTGTCTTTTGATGAAATTGATGAGGAGATCGATCAACAAGGTCGTTGACAAACTTGGCGTTGCTCACAAGGACCACCTCAAACTCTATGAGAAGAGGAAGCCAAAATCCCAGCAAACAAATGCAGCTTATTCAATGAACCCTGCGGCAAATGAAAAAAAATCAGTCTTGGGAGCTGAAAGCTGCAGAACTAGAGGCAGCAGCTGGTGCCATCTGTAATCTTTGGCAGTAGAAATGATGTTGCATAGCTCATTCATAGGAGCTAAGCATGCCTCCCCTCACCTACGTATAGCTGTAGTACTCACTGTTGGCAAAAGAGAGTAACTTTCCTTCCTTTACTCATCATGGCAAATACAAACCAGAGACGACGTATTCTTGCGTCTTGATGTTTTCATTTCCACCCCTCACACAAATATTGCTCCAGTGATATTAAATCATTCCATTATATTGCTGCGGCCTGCATGGAGGATGCGAGAGTCTGAGCTGTGTCCCTTTGGTCTTAGGCAAAAGAAAAGTGATTGTGGATAATGTTTTATTCTTCTTAGAGATTGTTTCTGCCCATTCGTCTGCACCGTTCCTACGTCACTATCCCCGTGCTTTTCATTTCAGCTCTCCAACACATCTCCACACCTGCTGAAACTGAGATCATCACGAAAATACGGTATGAAAGGCCACACAATTTGGGACAGTTAGTCACACTGCTATAATGATGCGAATGTGGATTACTAGCGATGGTATCATGAAGATCCATCTAGGATTTAGACTTCATGACAGGGTTGTATTCTTTGCTTTCTTTCAAAGAATATGTTGGCTTCAGGACACAAACACCTGAGGTATTGGGTTGGAAATTTTAAGCAACCGCTCAATGACAGCATTCATAAATTGAATGAAACTCCGTAGTACAATACTAGTATTAAAGCGTAGACCAGGTAGAACATAAGCTAGGGAGAGCCTGAAGACCTGGTCAGCTCATAGGTTTACGTGCAGGCTTAAGGATTGTGCCATGATCACCATACACGTGGCACCTGTGACGTATGTGCATATGGACTTCGTTCCGAACGCGGAGACGTTGTCTTGAGAAACTGAAACTGAAAGTGAATGGAACTCTTAGTGATAGGTTGATGAAACACAAGTGTAAAATATAGAGTAGGTAAAACATAGTCTAGGCAGTACCTCAGGACGTGGTCAAGTCATGGGTTCATTCGTTCTTTAATTTAACGTCTTTTCACTATAAGTCATGGGTTTATGTGCATGCTAAAGGCATGTGCCACGATCACCATACACATGGCACCTGTGACGTTAGTGCATATGAAATTCGTTCCGAACGCGGAGACGTCGTCTTGAGAAACAGAAACAGAAACAGAAACAGAAACAGAAGCAGAAGCGGAAGCAGAAGCAGAAACAGAGACAGAGACAGAAACAGAAACAGAGACAGAAACAGAAACAGAGACAGAAACAGAAACAGAAAGAGAAACAGAAGCAGAAACAGAAACAGAAACAGAAACAGAGACAGAAACAGAAACAGAGACAGAGACAGAAACAGAAACAGAGACAGAAACAGAAACAGAAACAGAAACAGAAACAGAGACAGAAACAGAGACAGAAACAGAAACAGAAACAGAAACAGAGACAGAAACAGAAACAGAAACAGAAACAGAGACAGAAACAGAAACAGAAACAGAAACAGAAACAGAAACAGAGACAGAAACAGAAACAGAAACAGAGACAGAGACAGAAACAGAAACAGAAACAGAGACAGAAAGAGAAACAGAAACAGAAACAGAAACAGAAACAGAAACAGAAACAGAAACAGAGACAGAGACAGAAACAGAAGCAGAAACAGAGACAGAAACAGAAGCAGAAACAGAGACAGAGACAGAAACAGAAACAGAAACAGAAAGAGAAACAGAAGCAGAAACAGAAACAGAAACAGAAAGAGAAACAGAAACAGAAACAGAAACAGAAACAGAAACAGAGACAGAAACAGAAAGAGAAAGAGAAACAGAAACAGAAAGAGAAAGAGAAACAGAAACAGAAAGAGAAACAGAAACAGAAACAGAAACAGAAAGAGAAACAGAAACAGAGACAGAAACAGAAACAGAAAGAGAAAGAGAAAGAGAAACAGAAACAGAAAGAGAAACAGAAAGAGAAACAGAAACAGAAACAGAAAGAGAAACAGAAACAGAAACAGAAACAGAAACAGAAAGAGAAACAGAAACAGAAACAGAAAGAGAAAGAGAAACAGAAAGAGAAACAGAAACAGAAACAGAAAGAGAAACAGAAACAGAAACATAAACAAAAACAGAAACAGAGACAGAAACAGAAAGAGAAAGAGAAACAGAAAGAGAAAGAGAAGAGAGAAACAGAAAGAAAGAGAAAGAGAAAGAGAAACAGAAACAGAAACATAAACAGAAACAGAAAGAGAAACAGAAACATAAACAGAACAGAAACAGAAAGAGAAAGAGAAACAGAAAGAGAAACATAAACAAAAACAGAAAGAGAAACAGAAACAGAAAGAGAAAGAGAAACAGAAACTGAAACAGAAACATAAACAGAGACAGAAACAGAAACAGAGACAGAAAGAGAAAGAGAAAGAGAAACAGAAAGAGAAAGAGAAAGAGAAAGAGAAAGAGAAACAGAAAGAGAAACAGAAAGAGAAAGAGAAACAGAAAGAGAAACAGAAACAGAAAGAGAACCAGAAACAGAAAGAGAAAGAGAAACAGAAAGAGAGACAGAAACAGAAACAGAAAGAGAAAGAGAAACAGAAAGAGAACCAGAAACAGAAACAGAGACAGAAGAGAAAGAGAAAGAGAGAAAGAGAAAGAGAAAGAGAAAGAGAAACAGAAACAGAAAGAGAAACAGAAAGAGAAACAGAAGCAGAAGCAGAAACAGAAAGAGAAACAGAAACAGAAGCAGAAACAGAGACAGAAAGAGAAACAGAAACAGAAACTGAATGAAACCCCACTGTGTGTTTCTAGTCTTCTCAACGAGCCCACAGACTACTCACTCAGTTCTGGGAAGGACCCAGACAGGGCCGAAAAAACTTACAATAATTTTTTTCGACAAACGAGGATTTAGATCCACGACCTCCTAGTAAGTTGTCCGATGCGCTAGAGTAATGTTTCATTCATCACAGATATTTCTGATGTTGCTGAGCTAGTGATTTGCAGTGAATTCGTTTCACTGCATCTTCTATCGTTCCCTTTTTCCATCACAAGTCATTTTCTTCAGTTTTGTGATTCTGTCAAACGGACAACTGTGTCGCAGGAGGTCATGTTATGGTCCATTGTACGGGTCTAGCATGTGTTTTCTTTTAATATAAAATCGTTGTGGTTCTATTGAACTGCTTTTCCGTGTGGGGGTGGATGGGTGGGAGGGGGTCCATAAGATAAAAAAAAAATTCTGATCGTGCTCCTTAATTGCAAAACGGCGGGTGACAGCGATACGCACAAAAGTCCAAAAGTCCTCACAGAGAGAGAGAGAGAGAGAGAGAGAGAGAGAGAGAGAGAGAGAGACAGACAGACAGACAGACAGACAGACCGGCAGACAGACAGACAGACA
>CM060305.1:10776156-10788656 GCA_030674185.1 Monoplex corrugatus
CACACACACACACACACACACACACACACACGTACACACACACACACACACACATACACACACACACACACATATATATATATTATATATGTACACACACACACACACACACCACACACACACATATATATATATATATATATATATATGTGTGTGTGTGTGTGTATGTGTGTGTGTGTGTGTGTGTGTGTGTGTGTGTGTGTGTGTGTGTGTGTGTGTGTGTGTATCCATAAGCTGGAGGGAAAGAGAGTACCAAATAGACCCGGGGAGAAAATATTGGACGGACTTGAAGAGTGGTTCAGGACAGACAGGGTGGGAGATGTACTTTGCAGCGACAAGGGATAGACTCGTACGGAGGGCCATGATAACCAACGCCATGCGCCAGGGTACATGATAACGATGATAATAAAAAGCCACCCATCCATTTATTTTCGTAACCATATTCGAATGTGCACCCCTGTCTGACCTCTTCATTCTGCTTCTGATATTACTTGTTTACAAATTCCTCGATACGGATGTACCACAGTCGGTGGCCGCTCTTTTCCTGTCTGGTCCGTATAACTGGAACGAATTTCCCCTGTCTGTTCGACAGTCACAAACTCTGTCTTTCCTTCAAGTGTAACTTGAAGACATACCCTTTTGTTCAGCAGTGATTTCCCCCCTCTACATGTTAACTCTTTTGCCCCACTGCTCTCCTGTCCTTGCCCTCCCCAGTTTCCGTGTGCTTTGTGCCCTGGAGTTTTTATCGTTGTTGTGTGACTGTGCCCTGGAGTTTTTATCGTTGTTGTGTGACTGTGCCCTGGAGTTTTTATCGTTGTTGTGTGACTGTGCCCTGGAGTTTTTATCGTTGTTGTGTGACTGTGCCCTGGTGTTTTTATCGTTGTTGTGTGACTGTGCCCTGGAGTTTTTATCGTTGTTGTGTGACTGTGCCCTGGAGTTTTTATCGTTGTTGTGTGACTGTGCCCTGGAGTTTTATCGTTGTTATGTGACTGTGCCCTGGAGTTTTTATCGTTGTTGTGTGACTGTGCCCTGGTGTTTTTATCGTTGTTGTGTGACTGTGTCCTGGAGTTTTTATCGTTGTTGTGTGACTGTGCCCTGGGTTTTTATCGTTGTTGTATGACTGTGCCCTGGAGTTTTTATCGTTGTTGTGTGACTGTGCCCTGGAATTTTTATCGTTGCTGTGTGACTGTGCCCTGGAGTTTTTATCGTTGTTGTGTGACTGTGCCCTGGAGTTTTTATCGTTGTTGTGTGACTGTGCCCTGGAGTTTTTATCGTTGTTGTGTGACTGTGCCCTGGTGTTTTTATCGTTGTTGTATGACTGAGCCTGGAGTTTTTATCGTTGTTGTGTGACTGTGCACTGGAGTTTTTATCGTTGTTGTGTGACTGTGCCCTGGAATTTTTATCGTTGCTGTGTGACTGTGCCCTGGAGTTTTTATCGTTGTGTTGACTGTGCCCTGGAGTTTTTATCGTTGTTGTGTGACTGTGCCCTGGAGTTTTTATCGTTGTTGTGTGACTGTGCCCTGGAGTTTTTATCGTTGTTGTGTGATTGTGCCCTGGAGTTTTTATCGTTGTTTGTGACTGTGCCCTGGAGTTTTTATCGTTGTTGTGTGACTTTGCCCTGGAGTTTTTATCGTTGTTGTGTGACTGTGCCCTGGAGTTTTTATCGTTGTTATGTGACTGTGCCCTGGAGTTTTTATTGTTTTTGTGTGACTGTGCCCTGGAGTTTTTATCGTTGTTGTATGACTGTGCCCTGGAGTTTTTATCGTTGTCGTGTGACTGTGCCCTGGAGTTTTTATCGTTGTTGTATGACTGTGCCCTGGAGTTTTTGTCGTTGTTGTGTGACTGGTTTGGTAAATGATGAGAGTGCACAGTTGTCTTTTTTATTCTTGTATCAAGATTTGGGGCCTTCTAATGTCATTCTCTTCTTCTTCTTCTTACTATTGTTACTGCCATGATTTACAGGATCTTTAACATCCGTATTGAATTAGGTGTGTGTATGTTGCAGGTTTCTCAGCCCACATCGTCATGAACGCTGTTGATACCCAGAGATTCGAACACATACTCTCCAATCTCCACCATCAGGAACTGATCCCACTGGGCCCCTGTGTGCCTTAGACCGACGCTGGCTACATGTTTCCCAGAATCGCCACAATCCACAGCCATCACCACGCTGGATCCTGACACAGACTGGGTTGTCGGCCTTTTGATGATATGACTAGAGCAATGTCGTTTTCTATTTTATAATTATTTCGTCATCAACTTCACCGATGTAGCAAAGACGGTTTTTGTGAGTCTTAGGTAGTGGGTAGTTTTGTGTGGTGTTCCTGTTTTTATACCTTATCAATCTGTGTAATATTTATCAGTTGTGGATGCTTCTTGATGTGAATTTGGATGCTGTTCAAACAAGTGGGCTGACATTTTGGTTGACTGTTCATTGTTTTGGTGATATTTTTGTGTGTGTTTGTTTCGAAATTTCAAACTTCAAACTTCGAAACACCTTGTTACTCAAGGTCCCACTGGACCTGTCGTACAGCCAATTTTTGCCATTCTGCAATACAATATAAACAATCTTTGAAAAGAAAGAAAGAAAAGAAAGAAAGAAAGAAAGAATGAATGAATCCAGATTATCTGTACACATACAATGTGGCAAAAGTTATAAAAATGGACTGTGATGAAATATTGACTTTTATGGAAGATGTGACGTGCTGTGTCACTTTTGCTCAAATTAAAGTTTCGCGTTCAGAAAGAATTCGTCAACATCGTGGTACTACTAAAATCCTGTGGATTTAGTATCGACGTTACTGGAAAAAAGGTGTTGTTTGAATACAGTTCATTACTACACGGACATTCCTGTTGAACACATTGTACGTGGTGTGATACAAACAAACTGATTAAACCTCTCACCGATACTGCAGATTGTTTCAATCAGGTAAGAAAGCCTAGTGGTTGTCCACATTGTTCATATATCTTCATCTCTTCTTGAGTGAAAGTTCTTCATTATCAAACCATCCATAATCCATTGTTGACATGTCTTTGTATTCATCTTTGTGTGAACAATTCTTCATTATCAAACCATCCATAATCCATTGTTGATATGTCTTTGCATTCATCTTTGTGTGAACAATTCTTCATTATCAAACCATCCATAATCCATTGTTGATATGTCTTTGCATTCATCTTTGTGTGAACAAGTCTTCATTATCAAACCATCCATAATCCATTGTTAATATGTCTTTGCATTCATCTTTGTGTGAACAAGTCTTCATTATCAAACCATCCATAATCCATTGTTGACATGTCTTCATCATTTTTTGTGTTAACAGTTCTTCATTATCAAACCATCCATAATCCATTGTTGATATGTTTGCATTTTCATACCCTCTATAATAGTGTTGTGTCATAACAATTCTTCATTATCAAACCATCCATAATCCATTGTTGATAGTCTTCATCTTTTTACCTGAACAAGTCTTCATTATCAAACCATCCATACTCCATTGTTGATATGCTTTTCGCCTTCATCACTTTTTGAGTGAACAATTCTTCGTTGTCACCCATCCATAATCCATTGTTGATATGTTTTCATCTCTTTTTGTGAGAACAATTCCTCATTATCAAACCATCCATAATCCATTGTTAACATGTCTTCATCTCTTTTTGTGTGAACAATTCTTTACTATCAAACCATCCATAATCCATTGTTGACATGTCTTCATCTCTTTTTGTGTGAACAATTGTTTATTATCAAACCATCCATAATCCATTGTTGATATGTCTTCATCCTTTTGTGTGTGAACAATTCTTCATTATCAAGCCATCCTTAATCCATTGTTGATATGTCTTCAAATCTTTTTGTGTCAACAATTCTTCGTTATCAAATCATATCATCCATAATCCATTGTTGATATGTCTTCTCCTTCATCACCTTTTGTGTGAAAATTTTTCATTATCAAACCATTCATAATCCATTGTTGACATGTCTTCATCTCTTTTTGTGAACAATTCTTCATATCAATATCATCATAATCATTGTTGGTTTGTCTTCGACTTCATCTCTTTTTGTGTGAACAATTCTTCGTTATCAAACCATCCTTAATCCATTGTTGATATGTCTTCATATCTTTTTGTTGAACATTTCTTCATTATCAAACCATCCTAATCCCTAATCCACACAAAATCTTGAGATCTTTGCGTTTGTGACTCATCTTCATTTCTGTATCGGTGGACAGTGTTTCATTCATTACGTCTTATGTTTTGATTTAACTTGAGAGTGGACAGTATTTGATCATATCTTTGTTTTGATTTGATGTTATTGTATAAAATATTTATCATATCAGTGTTTTGATTCAGTTCTATGTTTTGGACTGCATTTCATCATCAGATCATTGTATTGTTCACACGTCTGGATCTTCGAATCCTCCAGTTGGTGAAAGATCATTTTGGTGTAATTTACTCTGCACATGTTACACTGTTTCACATCATAAACTTCTACTCTCCTTTGACCTAATACCTACGCTTTCGCTTATCCATTTAAACCCCATCTCTTTTCCCAACAATGAATTCTATAACTACCTTGGTCCTTCTGTTTGTGTACTTTAAAAATATTATAAGATAGCTTTGTCAATTGTATGCCTATGCCTAGTGCGTGAGTGCGCTTTGAGTTGAATTGTCAATATTTGGCGCCGTATAAATGACTATAATTATCATCATATTATTATTGGTATTATTATTATTAGTAGTAGTATTATTATTATTATTATTATCATTATTATGTTATTTTTTATTCATATTGCAGTAGTAGTAGTCGTATAGTAGTCGTAAGTAGTGGTGGTGGTAGTAGTAGTTAAAAGTAAGTGTAGTATAGTAGTATCATCATCATCATCATCATCACATCATCATCATCATCACCATCATCATATTCATCATCATCATCATCATCATTATCTTGTTGTTGTTGTTCTTCTTCTTATTATTATTTTCATTATTATTGTCGTTGTCGTTGTTGTTGTTGCTGTTGTTGTTGTTCTTCTTCTTCTCTTCTTTTGTTGTCATCGTCGTCGTCGTTGTCGTCATCATCATCATTATCATCCTTCTTTTCTTCTTTCTTCTTCTTTTCTTCTTGTTATTCTTCTTCTTATCATTCTTGTTGTTGTTGTTGTTGTTGTTGATTATTATTATTATTATTATTATTATTATTATTATTTTATTATTATTATTATTAATTATCATTATTATATTATTGTTATTTATTATTATTGTTATTGTTATTCTTCTTCTTCTTATTATTATTATCATCATGATTATTTTCTTCATTTGCAGATCATCCCAGACCAGTTCCATCCGTAAATCAGCTTAGAGCAGCTTCATCAGCAGACCGTCTGTGATCATCAGGATGAGGCCAGCCGTTCACGCCAGTATCCTGAGGAACCGCGCCGGGCGTCCACGCCCCATCATGAGGCGCCACTCGTTCTCCTTGCGGCGACTGTTGTTGCTGACTCTTGTGGGCGCCGTCTTCTTCATCCCCGGCATCATCATCAGCATTATAGGTCTACAAATGAGCACCATACCGCCTGCCAACAAAATGTGAGTATTAGTGCCATGAGTACATCGACAAAATATTGGTCAGTGTGAATGTTTCCACAATATCAAGGCAAGTCTCATCTGCATCAACATGTGCCCTGCCGTATGGCGTTGGCGATTATGGCCCTCCATATGTATCTATCCCTTGTTGCAGCAAGCACATCTTCCACCCTCTCTGTCCTCAGCCACCCTGCAAGTCCGTCCAATATTTTCTCCCTGGGTCTACTTGGCGCTCTCTTTCCCTCCATCTTTCCTGTTGTGACCAGGTGCTCTAATTCCTCTTTCCTCATAAAACGGCAAGTCTAGTCAACTTTATTATTGTTCATCTCGTGATTCAATCAGTCTGATAAATTTTTCCGTGTCTAACTGTGTTAAACGTTTTGAATGATATTCAAAGCTGAAGCAAAGCAAAACGTTAAGAGTATGTATACATGGATGTGTGTATGTATGTTTGTATGTATGTATGTATGTATGTATGTATGTATGTATGTATGTATGTATGTATGCATGTATGTATGTATGTATGTATGTATGTATGTATGTATGTATGTATGTGTGTATGTATGTATGCATGTATGTGTGTGTGTATGTATGTATGTATGCTTGTATGTACGTATGTATGTAAGTATGTATATATGTATGTATGTATGCATGCATGCATGTATGTATGTATGTATGTATGTATGTATGTATGTATTTATGTGTGTATGTATGTATGTATGTATCTATCTAACATCTATCTGTCTGTCTGTCTGTCTGTCTGTCTGTCTATCTATCTATCTATCTATCTATTTATCTATCTATCTGTCTGTCTATCTATCTATCCAACCATCTATCTATTGAACTAATTTTTTGAAAGAAAATTACAAAAAAGTCAATTATGAAAGAAAAACGTGGAAATAATACCTAGGAATAATACGCTAAATATGTATTTATTGAGCTTATCTAATGAAAACAAATTATGCCAGTTATAAACACAAAATGTCAGAATGATACTCAGGAATAATACAACGCCTACCTGTTCATTTAACCCATTTTAGCACTTTGTTACATATAGCAAGAAATTCTGGGGAAAGTTGACAGCAGAAGGTCCTCAGAGGAGAACTACACCCCTCCCCCTTCAAGCTAGTGTTTTAGCCCTGAACTTCCTACACTGTAAGGAGGCCTTGGGGCATTCGGATTATGACCTGGATGCCCCTCTTCTATCGCCAATTTTTTTCCCTTCACCTGTGTTCGAATCCACGCCTCCGAGGTGGTTAAGCATCTCAAGGCTGTCTGTCTTGCGACAGATGCCAGAACCATTTAGCTATCAGACACTTGCTGTACGTAGGGGGATTTTAAGGATTATTTAGTTTCCTTATGTTCGTCTTTGACTAGATCCAGATGGAACTCAACTCTTTTTCAGCTGAATCTGTACGAGGAGGAACATGAACTGATGTACTCTGCAGGAAAACGTGATTGTTCTGTTCAAGAATACAAGTAACAAAAATAGTTTTAGGCGTAGGCGTAGAAAATACTACACGAGTCACGTACAAACGTTTTTAGGCGTAGTAAATATTACATGAACTGCATAGAAACATTTTTAGGCGTAGACGTAGAACATACTACGCGAGTCACGTACAAACGTTTTTAGGCGTAGTAAATACTACATGAACTACATAGAAACATTTTTAGGCGTAGAAAATACTACACGAGTCACGTACAAACGTTTTTAGGCGTAGTAAATACTACATGAACTACGTAGAAACATTTTTAGGCGTAGAAAATACTACACGAGTCACGTACAAACGTTTTTAGGCGTAGTAAATACTACATGAACTACGTAGAAACATTTTTAGGCGTAGAAAATACTACACGAGTCACGTACAAACGTTTTTTTAGGCGTAGTAAATACTACACGAACTACATAGAAACATTTTTAGGCGTAGAAAATACTACACGAGTCACGTACAAACGTTTTTAGGCGATTGCGTGCCCATTACTCCCGTCAGTGATCAAGAAACGCAAGAAATCAAAAACAGGTGGGTGGTGAATCTGTCGGATCAAAGTTTGACTGAAGCAGAATTGTCAGTGTTGAGAAAGGGGCTCAATTTCGCGGTCACTCCAGACAAACTTCCCATCACGGAGTACATTACCAGCATTGAAACTGCGTGTCGATGGATTGGTCCTCAAACAGAAGAGGCCACACACTTACGATCAGAGTGTGTGAATATCCTCAAACAGAGCAAACCCCCCAAATCCAACATTTCCAGGGATGAAAGACTTGCACTACAGGGATTGAGGAAGAAGGATTCCATCATGATTCTCCCAGCCGACAAAGGCCGTGCCACAGTCATCTTACCCAAGGGGCGGTACTATGAGAAGGCTTACAATCTGCTAGATGACAAAAAGATCTACCAACAGCTGAGCAAAGATCCCACCAGCAAGTATACTGCCCGTCTGACCAAACTACTGCAAGGCCTACAGAAGTCAGGAGAACTCTCCTCAGAACAGTACCGCAGATTGTACCCCTCAGCTACTGATGTGCCCAAGTTCTACGGACTGCCTAAAGTGCACAAGAAAGATGTACCCTCCGTCCCATTGTCGCCTCTAGAGGATCCCTGATGTATGAGACGGCCCGCTTGCAAACAGTGCAGACCTGGTGAAGAAGCTGTCGAAGTTTCTACCTCAACCTGATGAGATTCTGGTGTCCTATGACGTCACAGCCCTGTTCACCAGTGTCCCTGTGAAGGACAGCATTGACATCATCAGGGGGAGGTTACAGGTCGACAACAGCCTTCGGCAACGCACCAACCTGCCAGTGAACTGTGAACTGCTATCCTGCTGCCTCAACACCACCTACTTCACCTTTGAAGGACAGTTCTACCAACAGACGAGGGTGCAGCCATGGGGTCCCCTGTGAGTCCCATCGTCGCCAACCTCTTCATGGAAAATTTCGAGGAGAAAGCTTTGGCGACGTTCCACACTCCTCCACGCTACTGGGGCCGCTACATGGACGACACTATGACTGTACTGAAAAGATCGGTGGTAAAAGACTTCACGAACCATCTCAACAACCAACACCCTGCCATCAAGCTCACCTATGAGGTAGAAGAGAACGGCAGCATCGCGATGTTGGATATCCGCATCACCCGGATGGAGACAGGCCTCGCCTTCTCCGTCTATAGAAAGCCGACCCACATGGACCAGTACTTACAATTTGACAGTCACCAGCCACTGGAACACAAGCTTGGAGTAATCCGCACTCTCACCCACCGAGCGAAGACCATCTGCTCTACCGACACCGCTAGAGAAGAAGAGGTGCAGTACATCAAAAAAGTACTCAGTGTGTCAGGATACCAGAAGTGGGCCTGGGACATTCCGGGGGCAAGAAAACCATACCCCACCCCTCCACTGAACGGCCAACCCCTTCGAGAGGGCACGTCTCCATGCCATACGTCAGCGGCGTCATTGAGGCTCTCAGCAGGAAGATCAGGAAGTTGGGAGTCAGTGTCCACGCCAAGCCCACCAACACCATCAGAAGCCAGTTAGTCCACCCCAAAGACAAAACAGACAAATTGGACACATCAGGGGTGATATACAAGATAGACTGCCAGGACTGTGACCATAGTTATATTGGCGAAACTGAGCGCAACTTGCACAAAAGAACATCTGACCCACACCCAACACCACTTTGAAAAGGACAATGTGCAAGTTCTCGACAAAGAAGCAAGATGGTTCCAGAGGGGAGTAAAGGAGGCAGTTTAGATCGCCGCAAGGAACCCCACCCTCAACCGTGACCGGGGCCGACACAACCTGCCATCGGTGTACTCCTCACTTATTCAGTCGCACTGTCGTGAGTTCGCTCACGGCGGTGCGCACTGAAGCCAGTTCTCAACCCAGCAGTTGCGCTGACGAAGTCGGCTGGATCGCCGATGAAAACTACGCAGAAAGTAGCTTTTTTGTCACTGAGAGCCAGGTTCAACCAGGTAGCCATTACATAGAAACATGTTTAGGCGTAGAAAATACTACACGAGTCACGTAGTTTTAGTTTCAGTTTCTTAGGTTGACATCTCTGCGCTCGTAATGAATTCCATATGCACTCACGTCATAGCTGCCATGCGATGGAGAAGATCCAAAATGATCATGACACAAGCCTTAAGCCTGCACATAAACCCATGAGCTGGCCAGTAACGTAGATAATTTTAGGCGTAGAAAATACTAACGAGTAACATAGGAACATTTTCATGCTAAAAAAATACTAAAAGAGTAAGGTAAAATATTTTATGCATAGAAACTGCTAGATGAGTAACGTAGAAACCTTTTATGGCGCAGAAAGTACTACACGAATAACGTAAAAGCATGTTTAGGCGTTGGAAATACTACACAAGTAATTTAGAAACATTGAAGACAGAATAGACTACATGAGAAACTTAGAAATAATGTGGAGTAGAAATATTATTTGACTATTTTAAAAACATTTTTTTGCGTAGAAAATATTATACGAGTAACGTAGAAACATTGTAATGTGCAGAAAATACCACAGGAGTAACGTAGAAACATTGTAAGGTGCAGAAAATACCACAGGAGTAACGTAGAAACATTGTATGGTGCAGAAAATACCACAGGAGTAAGGTAGAAACATTGTAAGGTGCAGAAAATACCACAGGAGTAAGGTAGAAACATTGTAAGGTGCAGAAAATACCACAGGAGTAAGGTAGAAACATTGTAAGGTGCAGAAAATACCACAGGAGTAAGGTAGAAACATTGTAAGGTGCAGAAAATACCACAGGAGTAAGGTAGAAACATTATAAGGTGCAGAAAATACCACAGGAGTAAGGTAGAAACATTGTAAGGTGCAGAAAATACCACAGGAGTAAGGTAGAAACATTGTAAGGTGCAGAAAATACCACAGGAGTAACGTAGAAACATTGTAAGTTGCAGAAAATACCACAGGAGTAAGGTAGAAACATTGTAATGTGCAGAAAATACCACAGGAGTAAGGTAGAAACATTGTAAGGTGCAGAAAATACCACAGGAGTAACGTAGAAACATTGTAAGGTGCAGAAAATACCACAGGAGTAACGTAGAAACATTGTAAGGTGCAGAAAATACCACAGGAGTAACGTAGAAACATTGTAAGGTGCAGAAAATACCACAGGAGTAACGTAGAAACATTGTAAGGTGCAGAAAATACCACAGGAGTAAGGTTAGAAACATTGTAAGGTGCAGAAAATACCACAGGAGTAAGGTAGAAACACTGTAAGGTGCAGAAAATACCACAGGAGTAAGGTAGAAACATTGTAAGGTGCAGAAAATACCACAGGAGTAAGGTAGAAACATTGTAAGGTGCAGAAAATACCACAGGAGTAAGGTAGAAACATTGTAAGGTGCAGAAAATACCACAGGAGTAAGGTAGAAACATTGTAAGGTGCAGAAAATACCACAGGAGTAACGTAGAAACATTGTAAGGTGCAGAAAATACCACAGGAGTAACGTAGAAACATTGTAAGGTGCAGAAAATACCACAGGAGTAAGGTAGAAACACTGTAAGGTGCAGAAAATACCACAGGAGTAACGTAGAAAACATTGTAAGGTGCAGAAAATACCACAGGAGTAAGGTAGAAACATTGTAATGTGCAGAAAATACCACAGGAGTAACGTAGAAACATTGTACTGTGCAGAAAATACCACAGGAGTAAGGTAGAAACATTGTAAGGTGCAGAAAATACCACAGGAGTAAGGTAGAAACATTGTAAGGTGCAGAAAATACCACAGGAGTAACGTAGAAAACATTGTACTGTGCAGAAAATACCACAGGAGTAAGGTAGAAACATTGTAAGGTGCAGAAAATACCACAGGAGTAAGGTAGAAACATTGTAAGGTGCAGAAAATACCACAGGAGTAAGGTAGAAACATTGTAAGGTGCAGAAAATACCACAGGAGTAAGGTAGAAACATTGTAAGGTGCAGAAAATACCACAGGAGTAAGGTAGAAACATTGTAAGGTGCAGAAAATACCACAGGAGTAAGGTAGAAACATTGTAAGGTGCAGAAAATACCACAGGAGTAAGGTAGAAACATTGTAAGGTGCAGAAAATAACTCATCTGTGAGATGTGTCAGGCGTGAGCACGAAAAACAAAAAGAGATGGACCCAGCGCAGATCCCTGAGGGACCCCAATATTGATCATGGTTTTATCCGTCTGGCGCCATCTCTGGTGAGAGTGGAGAGGGGAATTCCAGTTTTTGGTGGCAGTGACGGGTGGGGGGGGGGGGGTAAAGACAGTGGCGATAGAAGGGTGCAGTGATGGTAGTTTGGGGGTAATGGCGGATGACGTTAGGGGAGTGGTTTAGATAAACAACAGTGAGAGCACAGCTTTAACGTCCTGTCTGGGAGTCATTAACCTACTTATATTACTGCGCATTCACGACATGCCATTAGCTGTGACAAAAGAAATGAATATGAATATGAACATGCATATGAATATGAACATGAATAGATAATCAATGGCAGATCTGGGTATAGCGCATATGGAGTTTTAATTAGTTAACATCCCCCGTCGCGATGCCGGGGGCTCTTTCAGTATAAATAGTATCCCCACCTTCTGGAAATTCTGTGCTAGAAATCTCCTCTTTTCTGTCACTCTCTTTGTTTCTTTCTTCCTCCTTTGCTTACTGTCATTTCTTCCTATCATTTTTTGCCTTGTTAGTCCATTGACCTGTATGTGTTCGATAAGTCTTATGTACTTTCTCTTAGGATTGATAATTGGGTACATGTATTAAGTGCGTTTTTGGCTCTAGCAAATGAGATATGCGTAAGCAATTTGAGTAATTTAAGCCTGTTTTTATATATACTTTAGTGTCCTTAGATATATTTACATTTGTATTCAAGTATGTGATTTTTTTTTATTAAATCCCCTGTGTGATAAATTGGACGGAGT
>CM060305.1:10793656-10798656 GCA_030674185.1 Monoplex corrugatus
AAAAATACTGTCACAGGAAAATAACTGTCACAGGAAAAATAAGTCACAGGAAAAATATGTCAAGAGAAAATAGTCAGAGAAAAATAACTGTCACAGAGAAAAATACTGTCACAAATGCAAGAAAAATACTGTCACAGAGAAAATATGTCACAGGAAAATATGTCACAGGAAAAATATGTCACAGAGAAAAATAACTGTCACAGGAAAAATAATGTCACGAGACAAAATACTGTCACAGGAAAATAATGTCAAGGAAAAATAACTGTCACAGGAAAATAATGTCACAGGAAAAATAACTGTCACAGGAAAAATAATGTCACAGGACAAATAACTGTCACAAGAAAATACTGTCACAGGAAAAATACTGTCACAGGAAAAATAATGTCACGGAAAATAACTGTCACAGGAAAATAACTGTCACAGAAAAATAACTGTCACGGAAAATAACTGTCACAGGAAAAATAACTGTCACAGGAAAAATAACTGTCACAGGGATAAAATAACTGTCACAGGAAAAATAACTGTCACAGAGAAAAATAACTGTCACAGAGACAAAATAACTGTCACAGGGATAAAATAACTGTCACAGAGACAAAATAACTGTCACAGGACAAAATAACTGTCACAGAGATAAAATAACTGTCACAGGGAAAAATAACTGTCACAGAGAAAAATAACTGTCACAAGGATAAAATAACTGTCACAGAGATAAAATAACTGTCACAGAGAAAAATAACTGTCACAGAGATAAAATAACTGTCACAGAGACAAAATAACTGTCACAGGACAAAATAACTGTCACAGAGAAAAATAACTGTCACAGAGAAAAATAACTGTCACAGAGACAAAATAACTGTCACAGAGAAAAATAACTGTCACAGAGAAAAATAACTGTCACAGAGACAAATAACTGTCACAGAGAAAATAACTGTCACAGGACAAAATAACTGTCACAGAGATAAAATAACTGTCACAGAAGAAAATAACTGTCACAGGAAAAATAACTGTCACAGAGAAAATAATAAATAAAAAACTGTCACAGAGAAAAATAACTGTCACAGGAGACAAAATAACTGTCACAGAGAAAAATACTGTCCACAGAGACAAAATAACTGTCACAGAGAAAAATAACTGCACAAGAATAAATGACTGCACAGAGCATAAATACTGTCACAGGATAAAATAACTGTCACAGAGACAAAATAACTGTCACAGAGAAAAATAACTGTCACAGGATAAAATAACTGTCACAGGATAAATGACTGTCACAGGATAAAATACTGTCACAGAGATAAAATAACTGTCACAGGATAAAATACTGTCACAGAGATAAAATGACTGTCACAGAGAAAATACTGTCACAGAGAGTAAAAATACTGTCACAGAGATAAAATGACTGTCACAGAGATAAAATGACTGTCACAGAGATAAAATATGTCACAGAGATAAAATACTGTCACAGAGATAAAATATGTCACAGAGATAAATAACTGTCACGAGAGATAAAATAACTGTCACAGAGATAAAGATGTACAAATAACTGTCACAGAGATAAAATAATCTGTCACAGAGATAAAAATACTGTCACAGAGATAAAATAACTGTCACAGAGACAAAATAACTGTCACAGAGACAAAATAACTGTCACAGAGAAATAAAACTGTCACAGAGAAAAAACTGTCACAGAGACAAAATAACTGTCACAGAGATAAAATAACTGTCACAGAGACAAAATAACTGTCACAGAGATAAAATATACTGTCACAGAGATAAAATACTGTCACAGAGATAGAAAATAACTGTTCACAGGGAGAAAATACTGTCACACGAGAAAATAACTGTCACAGGAAAAATACTGTCACAGAGACTAAATAACTGTCACGGGATAAAATAACTGTCCAGAGACAAAATACTGTCACAGGACAAAAAATGTCACAGAGACAAATAACTGTCACAGAGAAAAATAACTGTCACAGAGACAAAATAACTGTCACAGAGACAAAATAACTGTCACAGAGACAAAATAACTGTCACAGGACAAAATAACTGTCACAGGACAAAATAACTGTCACAGAGAAAAATAACTGTCAAGACGAAAATAACTGTCACAGAGACAAAATAACTGTCACAGAGACTAAAATAACTGTCACAGAGATAAAATAACTGTCACAGAGACAAAATAACTGTCACAGGATAAAATAACTGTCACAGAGACAAAATAACTGTCACAGAGAAAAATAACTGTCACAGAGACTAAAATAACTGTCACAGAGACAAAATAACTGTCACAGAGATAAAATACTGTCACAGGACAAAATAACTGTCACAGAGATAAAATACTGTCACAGAGACAAAATAACTGTCACAGAGATAAAATGATTATCACAGAGATAAAACGACTGCCACAAAGATAAAAAGATTGTCACAGAGATAAAACGACTGCCGTAGAGATAATGCAATGCCTGTGACAGAGATAAAATGATTGTCACACAAAAATAATAATTGTCAGAGATATGAAATAATTGCCACAAACATAAAATAACTATCACAGAGACAGGCACAGATATAATGGCTTTCACAGAGATAAAATAACTACCATAGCGACAAAAAGATAAATGGCTATCACAGAATTGAAATGACTGTCACAAAGATAGAATGACTGCCATATTCATAAATAAACTGCGAAAATAACAAAACGATCGCTACAATTATAAATTGACTGCCAAAATACTAAAATGACAGTCACAATTAAAAATTGACTGCCATGATAACCAAAGGACTACCACAGTTATAAATCGACTGCAAAAATAATAAAATGACTGTCATAATCAGAAACAGACTGCCCAAAACAATAATAATGATAATAAAAAAAAACTGCCTCAGCTATAAACTGACTGCCAAAAATAATAAAATGACTGTTGGAACTATAAACAGACTGCCAAATAATAAAATGACTGCCTCAGCTATAACTTGACTGCCAAAGTAACAAAATGGCTTCCATAGGTATAAAACAGACTGCCAAAATAATAAAATGTCTGCCTCAGCTATAAATTGACTGCCAAAGTAACAAAATGGCTTCCATAGGTATAAACAGACTGCCAAAATAATAAAATGTCTGCCTCAGCTATAACTGCCTAAAAAATAATAAAATGTCTGCCTCAGCTATAACTTGACTCCCAAAGTAACAAAATGGCTTCCACAGGTATAAACAGACTGCCAAAATAATAAAATGTCTGCCTCAGCTATAACTTGACTGCCAAAGTAACAAAATGGCTTCCACAGGTATAAACAGACTGCCAAAATAATAAAATGTCTGCCTCAGCTATAAATTGACTGCCTTAATAATAAAACGATTGCCACGGAAACAAGACGTCTGCTATTGTTCCGGCCACCCTGCAGACGCTTTGATTCTCATGGCACGTAAAAGTGGTCGCCCCTTGTTTCCGTTTATGACTTGCTCTGATCTGGGTTTACGACAGAATGAGAATAGCCGCTACATCTGAAGCACACGACACTTTTAACCCTTTAATTCCCTATCTCTATCCACCATTTAACCCTTCCATTTCCTCACCCTGTCCACCAGTTTTCCGTCCACTCCCTCACTTCATCCATTAGCTTCCTGCAGGAAGCGGGAAGCTGGTAGACAGGATGAGGAAATGAAAAGGGTTACTGATAAGATGCTGGTGGACAGGGTGAGAGACTGAAAGGGTTAAGGAAGCTGGTAGATAGGTAGATTGGATGAGGGAATGAAAGAGCTAGAAAGCTGGTGAGTAGAGTGAGGGAGTGAAAGGGTTAAGGAAGCTGGTGGATAGGGTGAAGGAATAAATTGGCTAGGAAGCTAGTGGGTAAGCGAAGAGAATGAAAAGATTAAGCAAACTAATGGATAGAGGAGAAAGTGAAAGGGTTAAGGAAGTTGGTGAACAGGGTGAGGGAGTGAAAGAGTTAAGAAAACTAGTGGATAGCGGAGAGAATTAAAGTGTTTAGGAAACTAATGGATATGGAAGAGAGTGAAAGGATTAAGCAGCTACTGCATAGGGGACGGAATGAAAAGGTTAAGGAAGCTGATGGAAAGAATGAGGGAATGAAAGGGTTAAGGAAGCTGGTGGAAAGGTGAGGAATGAAAGGGTTAAGGAAGCTGATGGAAAGGGTGAGGGAGCGAAAAGGGTTAAGGAAGCTGTGAAAAGGTGAGGGAGTGAAAAGGGTTAAGGAAGCTGGTGGAAAGGGTAAGGGAATCAAAGGATTGAGGAAGCTGGTGGAAAGGGTGAGGGAGTGAAAAGGGTTAAGGAAGCTGGTGGAAAGGGTGAGGGAGTGAAAAGGGTTAAGGAAGCTGGTGGAAAAGGTGAGGGAGTGAAAAGGGTTAAGGAAGCTGGTGAAAGGTGAGGGAGTGAAAAGGGTTAAGGAAGCTGGTGGAAAGGTGAGGGAGTGAAAAGGGTTAAGGAAGCTGGTGGAAAGGGTGAGGGAGTGAAAAGGGTTAAGGAAGCTGGTGAAAAGGGTATAGGAATCAAAGGATTAAGGAAGCTGGTAGAAAGGGTGAGGGAGTGAAAAGGGTTAAGGAAGCTGTGAAAAGATGAGGAGTGAAAAGGGTTAAGGAAGCTGGTGGAAAGGGTGAGGAGTGAAAAGGGTTAAGGAAGCTGGTGGGAAGGGTGAGGGAGTGAAAAGGGTTAAGGAAGCTGGTGGAAAGGTGAGGGAATGAAAAGGTTAGGAAGCTGGTGAAAAGGTGAGGGTGAAAGGGTTAAGGAAGCTGGTGAAAAAGGAGTGAGGTAGGAAGCTAGTGAAAGAGTGAGGGATGAAGGTTAAGGAGCTGGTGAAAAGAGTGAGGGAATGAAAGGGTTAAGGAAGCTGGTGAAAAGAGTGAGGAATGAAGGGTTAGGAGCTGGTGAAAGAGTGAGGGAGTGAGAGTTTAAGAAAACTGGCCGGAAGGATGAGGGAGTAAAAGGGTTAAGGAAGAGGGTAAATAGAGTAAGGGAGAGGAGGGGAAATGTGTGATAATATCCACGGGA
>CM060305.1:10803656-10831156 GCA_030674185.1 Monoplex corrugatus
TGTGTGTGTGTGTTTGTGTGTGTATGTGTATTGGTGTGTGTGTGTGTGTTGTGTGTGTGAGTGTGTGTGTTGTGTGTGTGAGTGTGTATGTGTGTGAATGTGTGTGTGTGTGTGTGTGTGTGTGTGTGTGTGTGTGTGTGTGTGTGTGTGTGTGTGTGTGTGCGTGCGCATGTATGAATTAATCAAATGCGTCATCGATCGATCAAACACACAGTATATGAATAAAATAATTGAACTGAGTTCAATCAATCAATTAATCAGTCAATCAATCGATCAATGAATCAATCAATGAATTAATCAATCTGCCAGTCAGCCAGTCAGCCAATCAGTCAGTCAACCAGCCAAAGCATGATGATGATGATTATAATGATAATGATATGTTTTATTGCTGTTGTTGTATTTGTTGATGTTGCTGTCGTTGTCGATGTGGTCTGGCACTGGCTGGAACAATGATGGGAGCCTGTGTAATGATGAGTAGTCAGACATGCAACGTAAGATCCGACCTGTTAGCTGCCCACCTTAATCTGTCCATCAGTTCCAGTTTCAATTTCAGTTTCAATTTCTCAAGATGATGTCTCCGCGCTCAGAATGAATTCCATATGCACTAACGTCACAGGTGCCAGGTGATGGAGAAGATCCAGAATGATCACGGCACAAGCCTTAAGCCTACACATAAACCCACGAGCTGGCCAGGTCCCGAGGTCCTACCTAGATAGTTCCATAACCCTGGGATCGTAGGGGAGTGAGATGGCAGAGACCTCAACTTTTTCCGGGGCCAGCACCACGAGGGCAGCGCCCATCCCCTCTCCCCCAATTCAAATTCATATTCATGTTCACTTTTTTTTAAATCAAGACTTCAGAAAGGCAAGAAGGCTAATTGGTCTTCAAGGGGTGGGACCTGGGAAATCAACCTATCTCTCCAATGTTTTATACCAAGGCAGCCTGGCAATGCCCTGTTCTTCACGATTTTCAACTGACATGGGATTTTAGCGTGTGCAGCCAGAAGGCACGCGTGTAAGACTCGTTTTTCGTCCCCTTTCGAAGGACTAGACGTTCAGTTTGATTTTCCGGTCAAACTGAGGAGAAAAATCGAAGCCTCTTCGGGGAGCGAACTCTGAAATTTCAAATTCAGTTATCGACAGACGAACTTCTGAACCATTCTGCCACTCTTCCCCCTCTGTCCATCATTCTGGTGGTGTCAGCTCGGGGTCTCCTGGGCTTCTCTGTCTCCCCATTCCAAGAGCTTGCCGGCGGATAACCCTTTGCGCTAAGGGAGTCTGTCAGATGATAGATTGTAGTTTGGGTGAAGCGCATACAGGATTGCCTCAGCGCAATGAATCCCTCTTGAACAAATTTTGAAATTCAGGTATACACTACAGACCTGTGTGCGTAGTACTGCTACAACTATGGCATTGTCTTCTCGTTATAAAACCATCTATATCTCAGTTATAAAGGTTTACCAACGTCCTGACTGCGCCTGCTGTTCGCAGCCACTTCTTAATATCAAATGTATGAAACCAGAAAAAAACAAAAAAACAAAAAACAAAAAATAGAATCAGAACACGAATTTAATACAACCAAACAGGACTGGCGCAAATTTTTGGCCAACTGGCTTTTGTTAAGCGTAAAACGTAAGATCACAAACGAACAAGCACCAAAATACAAAAACTCGGAGAAAAAGACTAAAACTTCCCTGCTGCTTTGACCAGAGGGAGAAAAGGACTAATGTAGTATGAAACTCTGGGGAGAATTGGACAACAGAACTACCTCAGAGGACAAGTTCACTCAACTGAGTGTTTTCTTCCTTAATTTAACCCTTTTACTCCTGCACTCTATCCGCCAACTGCAAAAACTTAACCCTTTTACTCCTGCACCCTAACCATCAACTGCAAAAACTGAACCCTTTGACTCCCTCATCTATCCACCAGCTTCCTGTAGGATAGGGAGAGGGAGTCACAGGGTTTAGTGTTTGCTTTGCTAGCATGGTTGACAACGCAGGATGCTGGTGGACAGGGTACGGGAGTCAAAGGGTTAAACAGCTCACCCTTTAAGGGGACCGAGTGGCATTCAGGTCATGACTCATGGATGTCCTGGTGTTGCCATTCTTTTCTACCTGGGTGGTAATAATAATAATAATTGCAATATTTATATAGCGCAAAATCTTGATAAAATCAAATCTAAGCGCTGAAGCAGACACACACGCACGCACGCACGCACGCACGCACGCACGCACACACACGCACGCACACACACACACACACACGCACACACACACACACACACACACACACACACACACACACACACACGCATGGCGATAAATGGGGAGAAAGAATAAAAGCAATAAAAGCAAGAATAAAAGCAATGGAAAATTATAGAGAGCATAGCATATACAATTATATATTATAACCATGTGATTCCCCTCCGAGCGGAGACAGGCTGCAGAGGGGGGGGGGGGGGGGGTTGAGTGAGGTTAGGATTTTATGCGGAGGAGAAAAGGTGAGTTTTGAGAGCGGACTTGAAGGAGACAAAAGTAGGTTGCTGACGGACTGAGAGAGGAAGTTTGTTCCAGGAGAGTGGACCAGAAACAGAGAAGGCTCGTGGACCATAGGTATTGAGCTTAGTGCGTGGAAAGCGAAAAGTCAGAGGATCGGAGGCAGAGCGGAGGGTACGTGAGGGAAGATAGATCTCAAGTAGGCTTGACAGGTAATCGGGGGCTGCGTTATTGAGGCTTTTGTAGCAATTCACTCCTGTCTGGTCTTCCTGCCTCCACCATTCACATCCTACAGCGCATTCAAAACAATGCTGTACGCCTTGTACTCAAAAAGAAAAAACTCACCACATATCTCCTCTCCTGGCACAACTTCACTGGCTCCCTGTATCAAAGCGCATACAGTTTGTACTGTATGCGCTTTGATACAGGGAGCCAGTGAAGTTGTGCCAGGAGAGGAGATATGTGGTGAGTTTTTTCTTTTTGAGTACAAGGCGTACAGCATTGTTTTGAATGCGCTGTAGGATGTGAATGGTGGAGGCAGGAAGACCAGACAGGAGTGAATTGCAATAGTCAATGCGAGACGGAGAAGGAGAGAACGAGTTTTGCAGTTGTTTCGACAGAGAGATACTTCCTGATCTGGCTTATACGATGGAGATGATAGTAGCAAGATCTGGCAGTTTGAGAAACAAAGTTGTTCATGGAGAGGGTAGAGTCAATGCAGACACCAAGGTTTTTAGCTGAATCAGAAATTGGGACTGATGTGTTACATAATGGGAAAGAAAGAGGAGGCAGCTGAGAAAGTTTCTGACGGGTGCCAATGAGGATAGCTTCTCTCTTGTCGTCATTCAGCTGAAGTTTGTTGAACGTCATCCAGTTCTTAATGTCCGAGTAACACTCAGTGGTGCGAGTCAACAGGCGCTGTATATTATCAGGTGAGTCACTGTCTTGAAGTTGGGTGTCATCAGCATAGAAGTGGTGTTTTATAGAGTGGGAGTTGATGATGGTGGACAGGGGGGAGGTGTAAAGAGTGAAAAGAACAGGGCCAAGGACAGATCCTTGTGGAACACCACAGGTCAGGTATGCAGGTTGAGAGTAAGTGCCATTGATGAGAACAGTTTGTTTTCTGTTTGATAAATACGAAGTGAAAAAGGAGAGAGCAATGTCAGAGATGCCAAAAGTATGATGAAGTCTAGAAAGGAGAATACCATGGTCAATGATATCGAAGGCTGCAGACAGATCAAGGAGTGTGAGGAGAGAGACTTTGCCAGTATCAGTTGCAAGGAGGAGATTGTTGAGAATGTGTAGTAGGGCAGTTTCAGTGCTATGGCACTGGCGGTAGGCTGACTGGAAAGGATTGAGGAGATTGTTGGCAGACAGGTGAGAGTTCAGCTGGTTGAGGACGACTTTTTCAAGGAGTTTTGACAAGAAAGAGAGATTAGAGATGGGCCGGTAATTTTTCAGTTCATTTGGGTCTAAATTGTGTTTCTTGAGGAGAGGGTGAACAATAGCAGACTTGAAAGAATCTGGGACAGTTCCAGTTTGAAGAGAAGTGTTGATGATGTCAGTGATGAATGGGAGGAGAGTAGGGAGACAGTCGGAGTAGAGAGAACCTGGTGTGTCTGTTGCAGTGACCATGAACGAGTTGTTTAGTATGCTCGTAAAGGTTAAATGATAATCACTTCTACCTCCCCTTGTGGTCAGCCACTAGTACTGCTACTGCTTCTGCTGCTGCTGTTGCTGCTACTACTACTACTACTACTGCTGCTGCTAATACTACCACTACTTCTACAAATACTACGACTACTACTTCTACTACTACTGTTATTACTACTACAACTACTACCACCACCACCACCACCACCACCGCCACCACCACCACCACCGTCACCACCATCACTACTACTACCACTACTACAACCAAACTACCGCTACCACTACTACTACTGCTAATGCTACTGCTACTGCTACTGCTGCTGTTACTATTACTATTCATTTGTTATTACTATTTTATTGCTGCTGTCATTACAACGCTATTACTGCTTGTGCTTTTTCGTTTTTACTCACTTAACTCATTAGACCTAATAGTTACACGATTCATTTTAGAATTGATTCAAATGTGCATCATTTGTCACCAAACACGCAGTGTAGACAGCGTGACGATCTTCTCACAGCCATAATGGCTTCCTTAGTTCAGCTTTTCACGGAGTTCTCAGCGAAGAAACAGTTTTTAATGTGGATCAGGATACCTGCTATGACAGTTTGATTGCCAGTTCAAGTTACCTCTTTTTGCCTGCTTCAACCTTGAAGACACCTAGAAAAATGTATTTGATCGACAGGTACCACACAAGTACTTGTCATCCATCTAAAGAAAACTTTTATTAGAAGTTTGATGCACAAGTTGAATCACATAACATGCAACACTTCAAAATCTATGATGTGAGAAATATAACTAATTTTGTTTCTTCGTTTATGTTGAATATTTTTCAGTTTGGGGGGGGGGGGGGTGGGATTTAAAATATCGTCAGGAAGTGCCACTGTTCGTAGTTAACACAAAGCTAAAAGAGCGAGGACATCAGCTTCAGAAGAGTTAATCCAGAATTAAATGATAGAAAAGCAAACCTAACAGACATATATTCCATCTCTCAGATCTTAACCAACCAAACAATTGCTTGAGATTTCAGTTCAGGACATCAGCTTGATTGTTATTTCTGGTTTCAAAACAATCCTACAATATTGTGGATTTTATCTGTTGAGCTGTATTCTTCTTTTCCTTTAATTTTTCAATACATACATGCTTTGTAAATTGCACTTTGGGCACGAGGAATACTATTCAACGTAATCTTTTTATTGTATTGCACACGATATT
The DNA here is from genome assembly GCA_030674185.1 of Monoplex corrugatus. Lineage (NCBI taxonomy): Eukaryota > Metazoa > Mollusca > Gastropoda > Littorinimorpha > Ranellidae > Monoplex > Monoplex corrugatus. The sequence goes on from CM060305.1 coordinate 10,809,017, forward strand.
TCAAAGGTCAGCCTCAGTGGTTGGTCCGCGTTTTTCATCAACGCCAGAGTACATATCATTTCCAAAAAACAAACAAACAAACAAACAAACAAACAAACAAACAAACAAACAAAAACAAAGCAAACAAACAAACAAACAAACAGTATTTCATATTTATTGAGTCAATTCCATAAACACATTTAAAGCAGAATTGATTCCATTCCACATGCTTAGAAGAAAAGGGAAAAGTTAAAATCAGTTTTGACTCTCGTGTTGTGAATAAGAAGAGCAGATCTAGTAACCGAGTGTGAATCTTCAGAGATGTGTCTCTTTGCTTATTTGTGACTTTGTGATTCGCTTGCTTGGTTTTTTGTTTTGTTTTGTTTTGTTTGTCAATCACAGTTCGTCATTTTTTGACATGCAGAACGTGCCTTTGCTTTAACAATGCAATAATCAATTTTTTGTGTTTTTGCATATTTTGGTGCTCTGCATGTTCTCCCCATTCTGTATGCTACGTTGTGATTGGTCAACCTCGCTCTACCTTCTGCATGCTCCACTGCGATTGGTCAAACTTAAATAAACGCTACACTGTGACTGGTCACACAATCTTCATAACTTCTATGACGGGAAAATCGGTTTACATAATCTGCTGTGATTGGTTCTTCGTAATGCGTTGTGATTGGTCAAACTATCTGCATGATCGTCTGTGATTGGGTGCCACTACTTGACTGATGAATTCTCTCACATTCTTTTGCATGCCATTTGTGATTGGTGCACGGCGCTTCAATTTGTTAATTTTACTAACGTTGCTGTTCTTCTCCAATGTGTTTAATCTGTTAATTTTTTGTGAAACCGTTTCGCCTACTGGTGACTGCGTCTTTCCTTAACATTTGTTAAACTGTCAACACTGCATGCCCAACACTGTTGATCAATATTATTTACGCATTCACGGTACTGCTTCTTCAAATTCTGTTCTGCAATACGACTGATCCATTCTGCTGCATGGTGCTGTCTTTATTGATCAACTTTTTTTATTTGATCAACTTTGGTGTTATTTTTCATTGATCAATTATGGTGCTAAATGTATTGTGTTAACGAATTGGTGGTATCGGTATGTAACACGTGGCCTGCATCTCTCTCGCACTATTATACACAAACTTGGTTTTACGCTGCTCATTTGTGTATCGTCTTTTCTTCATTATGTGTTGTTGCCTGCACGTCTGCCATGAAAACACCCAAACGTTTTGGACTATGCATCACATCAATCTTGTGATATTCTGACGGGGAAGAATTTTGTCCAGAGTTCCATTAATTCCGACGTCCAGCGTCACCAAGCTCATCACCAGTACAACGGCCATCATCTGCAAACGCCGCATGGGTCGGTACGCAGGTCCAGCCTGAAGACGGATCAACCTTCACCCCGTCCCAGTCCCCGCCTCCCCAATAAGAAGGATCAGCCCTCTCCACGTCCCAGCCCCCAGAAAGAGAAGCAAGTCCTTCTGGCGACTTCAGAATTCACTTCTGAAAAAATACAGTGAGTATGCTCGTTTCCTTGCATTTCTTTCAATTCTGTAGTGCTATGACTTCATCCATTGGAGACTTCAGAATTTACTTCTGAAAAAACTAAATGAGTATGCTCGTTTGCTGCATTACTTTGAATCCTCTATGCTATAAATTGATTCATTGGCCACTTCAGAATTCATTTCTGAAAAACAAAACAAAACCAAAGTGAGTATGCTCGTTTCCTGCATTTTTTTCAATCCTTTAATGCTATGAATTCATCCACTGGCGACTTCATGATTTACTTCTGAAAAAAAAACCCAAAAAAACCAAACAAAGTAAGTATGCTCGTTTTCTGCATTCCTTTCAATCCTTTAATGCTATGAACTGATCCACTGGCGACTTCAGGATTCACTTCTGAAAAAACAAAACAAAAACAAAGTGAGTATGTTTGTTTCCTTGCATTTCTTAAATCCTCTATGCTTATGAATTGATCAACTGGCGACTTCAGAATTTACTTCTGAAAACAAAGAAAGAAAGAAACAACAAACAAACAAAGAAACAAACAAACAAACAAAACGAAACAAAAAAAACAAAGTGAATATGTTCGTTTCCTACATTTCTATAAATCCTCTATGCTATGAAGTAATCCATTGGCGACCAGAATTTACTTCTGAAAAAAACAAAGTGAATATGCTCGTTTCTTTGAATCCGTTTATGCTATGAAATGATCCATTGCAGTCTGCTGATCTCATCAATCTTTTTGATTCCCTTTTTGCAGTGAAGAAATCCGTTGAGTGTGCTGATTTCAGCATCTCTTCAAATTGAATTAGAACTATCATTAAACTAATGCAATATAATATTGTTTACTCAGGGCATGTTTGGTGAAATGTTTTGCTTCAGGAATTTCGTCTTTTTTGACTTGTACATATTTTGATGACATAAACAAGATGGTCAAACCATTCCAACAATCTGCTTTTTCATACTAAAAATTTTATTTAATATTACAGAGAAATCATATTTTGTGCTTTTTAAAGTCACTGTAATAAGATTAGTAAAAGACAAGCAACATCTATAGGACATTTAGTGAGGAAAGGGGAATTAGAGCACCTGGTCATAGTAGGAAAGTGGCTGAGTACAGAGAGGGTGGAAGATGTACTTGCAGCGACAAAGGATAGATTTATACCTCCAGAGGGCCATGATCGTCAACGCCATGTGGCAGGGCACATAATGATGATGATGATGATGATGATGATGATGATGATGATGATGATGTTGATGATGATGATGATGAAGGTCACTGTGGTCTTGAAGTTTAAATTAATCCAGTTTATTTAAGACGGATTCATGGCAGTTGGGCTATTCATTATGCACTTTACCCAGTCTACCTTCTGTTATCTGGCTGACTCCTTAAGCCTACACAAAGCCCTTTACACTGGCAAGGTCTTGAAGTGGAAGGGGAAAGGAACGCAATTAACGAAACACCAAGCTGACGCAACCTGAATGAACACAGTATTAAACTGGCAGCCAGCAGGCCAGTTTCTATGTTGCGGGTTGGAACTGAATTCGAAATATCTCGATCTTGAAAGAAGCTTTAGGCTTCAGTAGCAATAAAACTTGGCGTACATCGATGACACTGGTAGACTGTCTCAACAATGAAAACAGGAGCGAATCTAATCAGAAGTTCTTGAAAAAGTTCTCTTCATAAACCTTCCTCAAAATATTTGATTTGAGGCATTTTTTTCGGTCGGTGTGACCTTGACCTCGACACTTTGTCCTTCAAAGTTATGTATTGGTGACTCCTTAATGGCCAACACCTTTGTACTGGAATGTGCTAACCAGTTGTTTGATGGTTTTGTGCAGGCACTCACCGCCACCCACCATCCAGGTTGACCAGGCGTCTGAGACAGGAGAAGAACACGAAACACAGGATCGAGAACACCTCATCAATGGCGAGGTGCCGCATAATGACCCCTCGCCTGTCTGACTTCTCTCCCTTTGTACTCTTCCTCTTCCTGTTCCCGTCTCCACTTGGGGCAACCCTTCGCCATGGTGGAGACGGTGTGGTCGCTGGACGCCTATCTTCTACATCTCCGTTCCGGGTCTTGTGTTCAATTCCTGTTTTTGCCCCCTCCTCTGCTCAATGTCACGTGGCCTTGTCATTTTGTGGCAGAGTGGTTCGTTTTTTTAAATTTCTTTTTATCCAGTGGCCGCTAGCGCCATCTGAACCTAACAGTATCATCATGGAGTACAACTCTTGCCATTTCCTAACTACCTTTTCCCAGTTCCACTGGCAGTTTCGTGAAAGAGTATTATGGTTGATTCTTTGCTTAGAATATAATCATGTTGCAAATATTCTCCGATGATCACTAGGTTCATAGAATGATAGTAAAATCAACAGAATACAAACAAACACAAATCAGGACAGCTCACACTAGTATTGAAGATTTGTGAACTTTTAAATAACTAGGTACCACCAATATTGATATTAAGAATAATTGCCCACCGTGCAAATTGTTACCGCTGTTTGCGTGGTGAATGTTTTGTAATACTATATGACAGGAGAGAATGCCTTGTTGTCAACCAAAGCTTCCTCAGCCTATAAGAGTGTGGGTTAGCGAGCTCATCTGGTAGAGTCGTGGACTCGCACAGTCTCAGGATCTCATTTCTCGAGTTTAATTCCCACCCTGTAACATAGCAGTTACCTCGTTCACTGCCCATCTCATTGCTGTAATCATTGTGGTGGTGTGGGTGTTTATATAGATCACGTCCCTCTCCCGGTTTCAAGATCTCGCCAGTGCATAGGTCTTTGCGTAGGATCGAAGAATTAGATGGAGGATTTTGGGTGGGAAGATTATGGAATTGTCCGAGTACAATAAATCTCTCTGGAACAAACTTTAACCTTTGACTTCCGCATCTATCTATCAACTGCAAAACTTGATCCTTTGACTCCCTCACCCTATCCACCAGCTTCCTGCAGGAAATTGGTGGATAGGGTAAGGGAGTCAAAGGGTTAAGGTTTTGCTTTGCTAGCATGGTTGACAATGGAGGATGCTGAGAGAGTCAAAGGGTTAAACTCCAAACTGATAAAACATTCTAATTGTCAAACTATTTATTAATGAATGTATGATTTAAGAATATTGATAGATCGCCGGCTTACAGGCAATGGTCTTTAAACGGTACAGCAGAATCGTTTCAAGTTCTTTTTCTTGTGGTATATTAACGTGATCATGGTTTAAGGACTTACTTGAAGTCGTTTCAAGTCATAGCAGCGAATCATCATATCTTCTTCTGACCCTCACTGCCATCTTCCTCTTCATCTTTGACCTGCAGGGATAAAGCAGCAGAGACAGATAGATATCATGTCAGTGATGTGAGAGATGGGCTGTGTGCTGTCAGGATGTCCTAAACCACTGCACAAATCATCGTACATACAACTTACGTGCCTTTGACTTGTCAACATAGAAAATGCCGTAAACAGACAGTAGATGAAGACACACACGATATAACCCTTTAACTCCTTCAACATACCCACCAGCTGCAAAATCTTAACTCTTTCACTCCCTCACCTGCCCAAGCTGGTGGACAGGGTGAGGCAGTGAAAGGATCAAGTTTTTTGCTTCGCTATCACAGCTGATGATGGAGAAAGCTGGTGAATAGTGTGAGGGAGTCAAACTGATGAGCATTACTTAATCACTCTTGATACCTTTTACTTGCCTTATGGAAAATGGCAGTAGACAGTAATGGATAAACATGCATGATTTAATCAAGCCTAGCTAAGCACTGTAGATATTCAACAGGACCGTAGGTACAGAGTCGCTAGCATCGATGTAGATCCAATAATGGGAATGAAAAAAATCAATAGGAGCTTAGGAGCATCCTAGCTGCTAGGTTTCAATGACGTTACTAAGATCATTTCTCTGCATCTTTCAGAGGAGCTTTGGACTGTTTCAGTCTTTCGACCGCTTGTTTGTACACGTGACCATATTGGAATTTTTGTTTTGGGTTCATGTCGTCGGGCTTATATTAATGCCTTGACGATAAATTCGGCGCCTACAAAATGTCATTGACTTTGTCTGTGTATCTGTGAGAATGTATGCAAAACTGCTGCACGTGCGACAAGAACGATTTTAACCCTTTCACTCCCTCACCCGATCCAACATGTTGTCCAAAGTCCAAACACCTAGCGAACGGAATTCTTGATGGCAAGATGTCTTTTCAGTCGCTGTGACAGCTAATGCTATAAAAAGATGTAAGGGCCAGCAGAACATCAACATGGTTCACTTCACTGACAGTCCATTTCTTACAAATTCTACACGGGATATAAATATGTCAAAATGACATCAGTTTATTCTTTTTCTCTTTTTTGTAGTCGGTTCAAATACTTTGTTTTTCCCAGGATACCACACATATTTGAATCCCTCGTAGAATTTGGTCAGTGAGGTTCATATTGTTGGGTCCAAATGGTCCTGTGTTACAGCTAGTCATTAATACACTACACATATAGCTTAAGCATAATATGTATGATAATATATGATATCTAATGCATGTTGTATGTATATATGTATACTATACATATACATATCTGTAAATTAAAATTAAATGTAAGAAATTAAAGTGATTTGTAAAAAATCAATAAAAGTAAATTGTAAAACAAGAAATAAATAAAGAAACAAAGAAAAAAGAAACAAGAAAAAGAGAGAAACAAACGAACAAACAGGAACATAAATTACAAACATAACCGTCGAGAAAAAAATAAAATAAAACGAAGGAAGCACAGGAAACAAACAAAGGTGGTTACAAACATGGATAGCCGCTTTAAGACTCTGGAACCAACCACATACTGTGTTTCTATGAATGTCAGTCTATGTTGACACTGCTGCCTAAAAAAAAAGAATGTATCTGATCTTGGAGAAGACTGAGACACAATTTTGGAAAGACTTGAGACACCGGAAGAGAAATTTGTTGCAACAGAAGTGGAGATAATAAACAGCTTGATTTAGGACTGCACACTTTGGATCCTATCCACCAGCAGATGGCAGAGACAATAAATACTTGGAATTCGAATAACTACACACCAGCAGATGGAAATACAATGAATATTTGAAATTGGGATACTATCCACCAGCAGATGGCAGAGAAAATAAACATTTGGAATTCGAATAACTACACACCAACAAATTGAAATACAATGAATATTTGAAATTGGGATCCTATCCACCGGCAGATGGAACAGACAAATAATGGAACTGGGATCCAAAACCCCAGCAGATGGAAGAGACGATAAATATTTGAAGTTGGGATCCTCTCCATCAGCTGGTGGAAAAGACAATAAACATTTTGAAATTCACATTCATACCAAGTCCAGTGGCTGGTGGAAGAGACCATAAACGATCGGACTTCGGACATTGGACATCGAACCCTCTCCAGCAGCTGGTGGACAGGGTGAGGGAAAGAAAGGATGGGTTCCACACACATCCCCAGCCTCCCACCTTTCCCTTATCTGCCTCGTTTTTTTTTCAAATTGTGAAATTGTTCACATTGACTTTTCCCTCATAACTGTCTACATATGAATCAGTGTGTGCCCTATGCACAGAAAGTGGTCATGTGTTGCTCTTTGTTTGCTTACAAGTCAACTGTGTCTTGTATATAGCGCTTGTGGTTGCCTGCTATGAACCGCACACTTTGAGACAAACAATCCCTTTTATAACGATTCAGGCATAGTTTTCCTTTTGAGAAAGTACGTTTCAGACATAAAATGTCCTTTTGAAGATATAACTGTGATGAAGTAACTGCTTTCCTGATCGACGCAATTATCATTTAATCGTGAATGAGCCAAGCTTCCACCTTCAAACGCCTTGTATGCTATAAAGGGGAAATAATTCAAATGTTCCTCTGCCGTCTATGTCTGCATAACCTGTGAAAACTATCCGTGCTAGCCAATTGTCGACTGTTTTTCGAACAGTGCTTTTCAGTGTGGTTGTTTCTGAATGACAAAAGTGGACAGGATTCAACGGGCATGATTCGTTTTGGTGAATGTGACACAAAAGAAAATGACTGTATTAACGAGAACAATGTTGCCTCTACTAACAGAGAATTTTTGCGACGAGAAAAGAATGCAGAAGAAAATTGTTAAGGGGCAGGACTGTGAAAGTTTCTTTTTCTTCTTTTTCTTTCATTCACCATCTGTGTGGCTAGATCACATCTAGCGATGGTTGTAGCCATTCTTTTCACAGTTCCTGACGACTGCTATGGATGCTGATGATCAGCGGAGTTGAAATGGGCCATGTGTCCCGTCGCTCCACGTGATAGTGGCGACATCTCTGCGATATGTGTTTAACCGTTTGGTTATCTTGACTGCAGAGGCAGTTTGGTGAAGACGTCAGTTTGAAACTTGAAAGAATGATACGGCTTTTTCCCTTTGGCAACAGTGTGTGTGTGTATGTTTGTAAGCATGGACCTGATAAACTAAATGATTGCTGAGATGACAAAAGGGAACTTGTCCGTTATAAAGATAAAAAAATGGAAACAGGCAGACGACAGAAAAAAATGACATTCATGCGGCTTGTCAACCGTGTACTTCATTGTTGTACAATGGTATCCACCTTCCCTCCTGCCCTGTTGTATATTCTTTACAATGTACTCTGTACAAGCTTCTCTCTTCATTTATTCTCGTTATTCTGTAAATGTTTGTTAATACATTGTGACACAAGAGGGCTATACTCCTTTCCCTCTGACCTTGATATTTTTTTTACTTATATTACTGATGATGACTCAACAGGGCTTCACTAATCTTTCTTCTCCTTGTTGCTTTTTATACTATGTTGTTGATGAGTGGATTTACGGGCAATTCCGGCACACAATCTGTATCTTGGCCACTTGGCCTACGATGTTTGAGGCCTCTCTATTCCAGCATTTATATTGATCATGTTGAGTGTTTTGTGCAGCCAGTTGAGATGTGGTCTTTTCTTTTTTCATTGTTGAGCTGTACTGTGTATATATACTTACGGATGTGTTGCGTGCGTGCGTGTGGTGTGTGTGTGTGTGTGTGTGTGTGTGTGTGTGTGTGTGTGTGTGTGTGTGTGTGTGTGTGTGTGTGTCTGTGTGTGTGTGTGTATATGTGTGTGTTTGCGTGTGTGTGTGTGTTGCGTGTACGTGCGTGCGTGTTTATGTGTGCGCGCGCGCGCGCGTGTGTGTGTGTGTGCGCGCGCGCGCGAGTGTGTCTGCTTGCACCCTTGCATGTATGTGAGCGCATACAGAAGCACATGCGAACGCTATTCTGACGTTTATTATACATCTTAATTGTGCGTTTCAATTTTGTGCATTTTTATTCATCCTTTTTGTTATACATTTTGAGTCTGTGTACTTCAAAAGGCACTGACGATTCGGGCTGTGCCATTTTTGAACCCCCTTGTAGAAAAGGGACATAAGTTGTCTGTCTCTTCCTCCCTCGCCCCCCCCCCCCCCCCCCGCCAAGTAAATGCTCATGGCGTATTTTTTGTGCATGATTATGATTATAATTATGATCATGATTATGATTACGATTATGATTATGACTGTTTTTGTTTTCCATGCACACATTCTTGATTTTTTGATATACTTCTTCCATGTCACACGAATGTCACATTTTTACAACCTCACATTTGTCTTCTTCAAACCAGCACTAAGTAAACCGTTTGACTTCCTCAGCCTATCTACGAGATTCCACAAGCTTCCTATGTCGAGTGTGTGTGTTCCTCCGCCCTCCACCCCTGTTTTTAATCATGGGCTGGTTGGATTTTTTGTAGAGCCGTGGACTCAGTATCTGATCAGTATCTCGAGTTCAATCCCAGCCTGCAATATTAAAAACTGACCTGTTGGCTGTCCATCGTAATGTTATCATCGCTTGGACTCAAATCTGATCAATATTTCCAGTTTAATCCCAGCCTGCAATAATTAAAGACTGTCCTGTTGGCTGCACATGTTAACCCCGTCCACCAGCATCCTGCATTGCCAATCATGCTAGCAAAGCAAAAAGTTAACCCTTTGACACCCTCACCTTATCCACTTTTTACAGTTGATGGATTGGGTGCGGGAGTCAGAGGGTTAATGCTTCCATCATTGTGGTGATGTCAGCTTAGTGTTTCATAGACTGTCTCCTTTTCCCCTGTCCTCCATTTCTAGACCTTCACAGAGCAGATTAAAGTTTTGCTGAGGAGCTTGGTGTCTCCCAGATAACCGCCGTCATATTTTGATGGAACGCACATGGAACTGTCCGAGGTCGAAGAATTAATTTCTCTTGAACAAACTCCATACTGTAAACTCAATGTTCGAGCCGTGGGTTCTACATAGTGTCTTGAGTTCAAATCTCAGCTGACAACATGAAAACTGGCTCCTGCCCCACTGCCCATCTTAATGACCCTTCGATCCCTGCACCCTATCCACCAACTGCAAAAACTTGACCCCGTGACTTCCTCACCCTGTCCACCAGCTCACTTAACCCCTTGACTCCCTCACCCTATCCACCAGCTTTCTGCAGTTCTGCAGGAAGCTGGTGGATATGGTGAAGGAGTCAGGGGTTAAGTTTTCGCATTGCTAGCATGGTTGACAATGCAGGATGCTGGTGGACAGGATGCGGGAGTCAAAGGGTTAATGCTTCAGTTATTTCGATGGTGACAGTTCAATGTTTCATAGATGTCTTCCCGCCCTCTGTCACCCGTTTCAGGATCTTGGCAGCACATAGGGTTTTGCGCAGGCTCAGAGAATCTGTCTGGTGATGCTGGCAGATATGGGTGGAATTTGATGGAGGAATGGAGGAAGGCAAAGAGAAACGAGGAGATATACAGGAAGATAAACAGAGAAATCAGGAATAGGTGCAATGAAGCTAAAGAAGCTTGGCTGAAAACAAAATGCAAAGAAATAAAAGACCGACACAAAGCGGATCCTCAGGGTATGTACAGACGAATTGAAGAAATTCTCCACAGGAAAAATACATGCACATCACGGGTTGCTTAAAATCGAAAGATAGTACGCTTATCATAGAAAAAGACAAAATATTAGACAGATGGGGAGAGTATATTAAAGATCTTTTCGAAGATATGAAAGATGAAGTTAGAGCAGCACCGAGAAAGATGAAACCAGGAAAAGCCCGAGGACCAGACAACATTACTACAGAGATGATTGAAGCCCTGGAGGAATTTGGTATTGAAAAAAATAACTCCTCCTAAATGAAATTTATGACACTGGAAAAATCCCCAAAGATATGTCAAAATCAATTTTCATTGCTTTTCCAAAGAAGACAGGGGCTATAGAATGCGAAGTACATCATACAATCAGTTTGATGAGTCATGTAACAAAAATCCTATCAAGAATGATCATGATGAGGACAAGGAATAGAATCAAAAGAGAAATAGCAGAAGAATAGTGTGGATTTGTGGAAGGGAAAGGAACTATTAATGCCATATACATCCTAAGAACTATCATAGAGAGGTCAATTGAGATGAATAAGGATTTATGTTTATACTTTGTTGATTATACCAAGGCTTTCGATCGGGTAAGACATGAAGAATTGGTCAACCAACTGGAAAGACTCAATATTGATGGAAAGATCAACGAATAATCAGAAATATGTATTGGGAACAAACAGCTGCAATGAGAATAGAAAACGATATAAGCTCTTTCCAAAACATCAAAAGAGGAGTCAGACAAGGTTGTGTTTTGTCACCAGATCTGTTTTCACTTTACAGCAAAAACATCATGAGAAGCCTAGAGGAAGACCCTGGATTAAAGGTTGGAGGAAAAATGATAAGCAACATTCAATACGCAGATGACACCGTGCTAATTGCAGAAAAATGAAAGGGACCTACAAAACATTATGAATATACTAGAGATAGACAGCAAAGGTAAGGGGTTGGAACTAAACAGCAGAAAGGCTGAAGTCATGGTGATCAGTAAAAAACATGAAATCCCCTCATGCAAAATAACAGCAAACGGCACAACCTTGAGACAGGTTGATAAGTTTAAATACCTGGGAACGATCATTTCACCAGACAGCAGATGCACATCGGAAATAGCCAGCAGAATCGGCCAAGCCAAAAAAGCATTCAAGAAGATGAAAAGCATTCTTACCAACAAATGCCAATCAATTAACATCAGGAAGAGAGTTCTAGAATGTTATATAGAACCAATACTGTCATACGGTTGTGAGGCGTGGACAGTCAACAAGCAAAGCCAGAACATGATTGAGGCAGCCGAGATGTGGTTTCTAAGAGGAATGTTGAGAGTTCCAAGGACAGCAAAGGAAACGAACGAGACAGTCTTGATGGAGGCAGACACAAGATCATTCATAAGGAAGATAAGAAAAGACAGGCAACATTTATGGGCCATTTTATGAGGAAAGGGGAATTGGAGCAACTGGTCACAACGGGAAAGCTGGAGGGAAAGAGAGTACCAGGTAGACCCAGGGAGAAGATACTAGACGGACTTGCAGAGTGGCTGAAGACAGAGAGGGTGGAAGAGATGCTTGAGGCAACAAGAGATCGAGACAGATGGAAGGCCATGATCGCCAACGCCATGCGGCAGGGCACCTGATGATGATGATGATGATGATGATGATGATGATGATGATGATGATGATGATGATGGATGGAATATGGAATTGTCCGTGTGCAATGAGTCTTCTTTTCTTGTCCTTGTTGTTGTTGTTGTTGTTCTTCTTCTTCTTCTTCTTCTTCTTCTTCTTCTTCTTCTTCTTCTTCTTCTTCTTCTTCTCCTCCTCCTCCTTTTTCCTCTCCATTAACTCCGTGAAGAATTAATGGAGTGCCGCACTAAAAAAAGTAAACAAATATGAATGAATAAATAAATGAATAAATAAATAAACAAATGAAAAGTCCACCAGCACCAGATTCCTACAGCTCTGTCGGTTATGTGCCAAAACCTTGGTCTGTGCAGCTAGTTTCTATGTCCATTTATTCCGCAAAGGTGCCAGTCCACCGTTTATTTCTTCTGTCTTCTCCTCTGTCTTCCTCCCTGAACTGTTCCCTGAATGAGTGATTAAGCAAGGCCATTAGATCTGGTTACATGACCATATCGACATAGTTGTTTTTTCCTTCCACATCTTCATGTCCTTCATGTCCATGGCCTGGATTCGTTTTTCCAGGTCTGCTGTGAGGATCCATGTCCCAGACACACACAGGAAGATAAAATATGCTAGCGCTCGTAAAACCTTGATTTTGTACAATGAATCCATCTTGAGTAAGCTCCAAGCTCCTGCAAGAGACAGACGGAAGCTGGTAGATAGGCTCAGGAAGTTAAAGCGTTAACACTTATTAAGCAATCTGACTTCCAAGCTACGTAAATCTTCACAGGTTGTGATTTTGACTGTTGCCCTGAATGGATGTATTGGTCGTTCAACGTTGATTTTTTCTTTTTCTTTTTTCCTATGTCTGTAAGCTCTTCCATTCCATTACCCCCACCCCTACTCCCATCCTTGTATCAAACACCCCTTCCCCAATTTGATGTAAAGTCTCGAGTTCAAATTCAATCTGCAACATAAAATTTGGCTTGTTCGCTACCCATCTTAATGCTCCGATCATTCTGGTGGTGTCAGCTTAGTGTTTCAAATGTATCGTTCTCCTTCCTTACTTCCCTTTTGCAGGCTCAGAATCTGCCAGATAATTGCTGTCAGATTTGGGTAAAGCGCATATGTTATTGTCAGAGTGCGCTGATTCCTTCTTGAACAAAATTCCAACTTAGTCCTACCCTATCCACCCTGACAAACAGCCATCTTCGGCACTGCTCCTGTACCCCTATCCCCACGTACATTTCGGTTCTCCAAGACACCTCTAAACCCACCAAGACAGCAGGGCATGGAAGGGCTATAGAATCTGGGACGACGTTTTCTAATGCTGTGATGACAAGAATGGGGATTAATGCTATGATGACAAGAATGGGGATTAGTGCTATGATGACAAGAATGAATGGGAATTAATGCTATGATGACAAGAATGAATGGGAATTAATGCTATGATGACAAGAATGAATGGGAATTAATGCTATGATGACAAGAATGGGGATTAATGCTATGATGACAAGATGGGGATTAATGCTATGATGACAAGAATGGGGATTAATGCTATGATGACAAGAATGAATGGGAATTAATGCTATGATGACAAGAATAGGGATTAATGCTATGATGACAAGATGGGGATTAATGCTATGATGACAAGAATGGGGATTAATGCTATGATGACAAGATGGGGATTAATGCTATGATGACAAGAATGGGGATTAATGCTATGATGACAAGATGGGGATTAATGCTATGATGACAAGAATGGGGATTAATGTTATGATGACAAGATGGGGATTAATGCTATGATGACAAGAATGGGGATTAATGTTATGATGACAAGATGGGGATTAATGCTATGATGACAAGATGGGGATTAATGCTATGATGACAAGAATGGGGATTAATGCTATGATGACAAGAATGGGGATTAATGCTATGATGACAAGAATGGGGATTAATGCTATGATGACAAGATGGGGATTAATGCTATGATGACAAGATGGGGATTAATGCTATGATGACAAGAATGGGGATTAATTCTATGATGACAAGAATGGGGATTAATGCTATGATGACAAGATGGGGATTAATGCTATGATGACAAGATGGGGATTAATGCTATGATGACAAGGTGGGGATTAATGCTATGATGACAAGATGGGGATTAATGCTATGATGACAAGAATGGGGATTAATGCTATGATGACAAGAATGGGGATTAATGCTATGATGACAAGATGGGGATTAATGCTATGATGACAAGAATGGGGATTAATGCTATGATGACAAGAATGGGGATTAATGCTATGATGACAAGAATGGGGATTAATGCTATGATGACAAGATGGGGATTAATGCTATGATGACAAGATGGGGATTAATGCTATGATGACAAGATGGGGATTAATGCTATGATGAACAAGATGGGGATTAATGCTATGATGACAAGAATGGGGATTAATGCTATGATGACAAGATGGGGATTAATGCTATGATGACAAGAATGGGGATTAATGCTATGATGACAAGATGGGGATTAATGCTATGATGACAAGATGGGGATTAATGCTATGATGACAAGAATGGGGATTAATGCTATGATGACAGAATGGGGATTAATGCTATGATGACAAGATGGGGATTAATGCTATGATGACAAGAATGGGGATTAATGCTATGATGACAAGAATGGGGATTAATGCTATGATGACAAGGTGGGGATTAATGCTATGATGACAAGAATGGGGATTAATGTTATGATGACAAGAATGGGGATTAATGCTATGATGACAAGATGGGGATTAATGCTATGATGACAAGAATGGGGATTAATGCTATAATGACAAGAATGGGGATTAATGCTATGATGACAAGAATGGGGATTAATGCTATGATGACAAGAATGGGGATTAATGTTATGATGACAAGAATGAATGAGGATTAATGTTATAATGACAAGAATTTGGATTAATGCTATGATGACAAGAATGAATGGAGATTAATGTTATAATGACAAGAATTTGGATTAATGCTATGATGACAAGAATGAATGGAGATTAATGTTATAATGACAAGAATTTGGATTAATGCTATGATGACAAAAATGAATGGGGATTAATGTTGTGGTGACTAGAATGGGGATAACAATGATGATGATGCAGAGTACCATTTCGTATTGAGGGCTTTGCTCTATGCTTAGTTGCTGTTTCAGTTTCAGTTTCTAAGGATGATGTTTCTGCGTTTGGAATGAATTCCATATGCACTAACGTCACATGTGCCTTGTGATGTAGATCTGTGCTTACTTTTACGAACATCCTGCCATCAACCAGACAAGATAATTCCATACATACTCCGCCCAAATCTGCCAGTAATAATTTAGCGGACTATTTGAGCCTGTGTTTTTGTAGGCCCCAACCGTTCAGTTGGTCAGAGTGCTATGCTAAAAACGTGGGGGTGATGGGTTCAGTTCGTATGTACGTGGGCCAGTGGCAACTTGAGAAACTCTGGGGAAGAGTTAGTGGCAACTTGAGAAACTCTGGGGAAGAGTTAGTAGCAACTTGAGAAACTCTGGGGAAGAGTTAGTAGCAACTTGAGAAACTCTGGGGAAGAGTTAGTAGCAACTTGAGAAACCCTGGGGAAGAGTTAGTAGCAACTTGAGAAACACTGGGGAAGAGTTAGTGGCAACTTGAGAAACTCTGGGGAAGAGTTAGTGGCAACTTGAGAAACTCTGGGGAAGAGTTAGTAGCAACTTGAGAAACTCTGGGAAGAGTTAGTAGCAACTTGAGAAACCCTGGGGAAGAGTTAGTAGCAACTTGAGAAACACTGGGGAAGAGTTAGTAGCAACTTGAGAAACACTGGGGAAGAGTTAGTAGCAACTTGAGAAACTCTGGGGAAGAGTTAGTGGCAACTTGAGAAACTCTGGGGAAGAGTTAGTGGCAACTTGAGAAACTCTGGGGAAGAGTTAGTGGCAACTTGAGAAACCTGGGGAAGAGTTAGTAGCAACTTGAGAAACTCTGGGGAAGAGTTAGTAGCAACTTGAGAAACCCTGGGGAAGAGTTAGTAGCAACTTGAGAAACACTGGGGAAGAGTTAGTAGCAACTTGAGAAACTCTGGGGAAGAGTTAGTGGCAACTTGAGAAACTCTGGGAAGAGTCAGACAGCAGAAAGTCCTTAGAGGAGAACAAGGTCATACAGATTTTTAGCATGTCTGTGTGGTGTAGTCAGTCAGTACTTTGGGATGCTATACAAAATGTTAGTGATCCGAGCCCACCCAGAACGAGTTTTTGTTTGATTGTTTACTTTTGTCTAGAAGAAGCCCAGCTTTTGTCGGTAAAGCCTGGTACTCTTGATTCCATATCTTGAGTTTGAGCCCCATTTTCGCGGGCGATTATCTCTTCCTCATGTTTATAGTCTGTTCCTTTAGGTTTCAAGTTCAAAATCCCAAATTGTTATTCCCCTTTTAATCTTTTCTTCCTTCGGTCTATCCACCAATTTCCAGTATCATCACCTACGATAGCAAAGCAAGAATGCAACCTTTTGACTTCCTCACCCTATCGAACAGTTTCCTGCGGAAAGTTGGTGGACAGGGTGAGGAAGTCGAAGGGTTAATGATGAAGCTGGTAGATAGGGCGAAGAAGTGTAACGGTTACGGAGGGAGTTGGTGGATAGGGTGAGGGAATGGAAAGGGTTAAATAAAACTGTTGCCTATTTCTTGTGATTGCTAATATGACCCCAATGGTGTATGTCTGTATTTTGAGTTTTCCACGCATTCCATGTTGCTAAATATGTATTTCCATTCCGGCATCACTCAGCGCATGTAAACACATCGTTTATTTGCGTGGACGTTTTTACGTGCTTTACAAATAGCCATTCACTGATTATTCATTCAGTGACTATTTGTGGAATGAAGCCAGGGGCTGGTCCCTTTAATGAATGGTGTTGTCTTGGTCAACGATGACCACCTGTTTTGAACTTTTGTTGTTGTTGTCCTTTTGAATTTACATGAATATTTGGACCTCTGCACTTGTACATTTCTTCCAATGACTAAACACTGTTCTATATTTTTTAAATGTGGTATTATGATATGCACGGGTATATGTTGGTGCCTGTGTCAGTTTTGTTCGTTGGTTTGTTTGTTTGTCAACCCTTGTCTGACACACGTATCACAGAAAAACAAGTGGACTTGGACACTGTACAATGCCCCCATCCCCCTCTCCCTGTTATGCAGTAGTTGCACCAACAGTTTCAAAAGATACATGTACAGTCAACGAGCAAAGCCAGAACAAGATTGAGGCAGCTGAGATGTGGTTTCTTAGAAGAATGTTGAGAGTTCCATGGACAGCAAAGAAAACAAACGAGACAGTCTTGATAGAGGCAGGCACAAGATCATTCATAAGGAAGATTAGGAAACGACAGGCAACATTTATAGGCCATTTTATGAGGAAAGGGGAATTGGAGCACCTGGTCACAACGGGACAGCTGGAGGGAAAGAGAGCACCAGGTGGACCCAGGGGGAAGATACTAGACGGATTTGCAGAGTGGCTGAAGACAAGGAGGGTGGAAGCTATGCTTGCTGCAACAAGGGATAGATACATACGGAGGGCCATGTGGCAGGGCACTTGATGATGATGATGATGATGATGTGGTGACATGTACATTGGAGCTGCAATGGATGGCCACCTCAGATCGGCGTATATGGCTCGACGTCATGCTTTTCTGCGTACGTACATAACCGGGACTTGATGCTGCTGGGGTTGGAACCTCCTGTCCTCCACTCTTACTTATATCGATGTAGGCTTTCTGTCCACATCTGCTGCGAGCCTCAGTAGCTCAGTTGGTTTGAGCGTCGGATTCACATGCTAAATGGTTGTGGGTTCGAATCACGGGGTGCGCTACATTAAAACTGGCCTTCTCACTGTCCCATCTTAACATCATTGTTGTTCTGGTGGTGTCAGTATAGGATTAGATAAGTCCCCCTTCCCCCACTTCCTTGGGCTGGTTATCCCCGTCGGCCATATCATCTGAGGTGGGTGTCGACGTGAAAACTGAACCAAATCATTCAAACCAACCACATCTGCTTCTCTTTCCTCCCCATTCGCTTACCACTTTCCCCCTCTCTCTCTCACAAATCTATGTACCCCTCCTTCCCTTCTTTCTTCCCTTCTTGATACAAACAATTTTCATCTTATGAAACATGCATCAAGATTTATTAATAACGTCTAGATTTATAAATAATTAATAATAATTACAATATTTATATAGCGCAAAATCTTGATAAAATCAAATCTAAGCGCTGAAACAGACACACACGCACGCACGCACGCACACACACACACACACACACACACACACACACACACACACACACACACACACACACACACACACACACGCATGGCTATAAATGGGGAGAAAGAATAAAAGCAATAAAAGCAAGAATAAAAGCAATGGAAAATTATATTTATCAACCTCTGGTTACCGTATATACACAATAGGGAAGCTTAAAAAGTTTGTTTATTTATTTACATATGTCTTTTTCTGTCACAGTGGGTTTACTGTGTGAACTTCAGGTTGCTCTCCCCGGGGAGAGCGTGTCGCCGCAAAACAGCGCCACCCATTTTTCTTCTCTCTCTTTCTCTCTCTCTATGCGTGTATATCTGTTAATCTATGAAAGTGGATTATTCTACAGACTCTTGCCAGGGACAGTTCCTTTGTTGCTTTGGGCTCTTTAACGTTCGCTGAATAGCGTGCTGCATATGGAGCCTCAGTTTATAGTCTTATACGAAAGACTATCATCTACATCACCATTTAAAGTGTTGTGTAGGGTGAGAAAAATCTCTGTCCAATCCGTGGTTCGAATCTGGGTTCGTAATGTCCAAAGCAGGCGCTTTAACCATTAGGCCACACACTCAAGCTTCTGAATCTGTTAACCCTTTGACTTCCGCACCTTGTCCACCAGCTTTCTTTATTGTCAACCATGCTAACAAAGCAAAAACTTAACCCTTTGACTCCATCACCCTATCCACCAGCATCCTTTATTGTCAACCATGCCAACAAAGCAAAACCTTAACCCTTTGACTCCATCACCCTATCCACCAGCTTCCTGCAGCGGATAGGGTGAGGGAACCAAAGGGTTAAGGTTTTGCAATTGTTGGATAGGGTGCGGGAGTCAAAGTGTTAATTGTACTGATTGTGGACACAAGTGTTTTGTCTTGTTATATAAATACCGTTCTGATTCTGCTTGAACGCGGGCGGCCACACTTGTTTTGGGTTTAAAGTTTTTGGTTTATGACTGCACTAGAGTGTTATGTTCCCATGGTCTGTAAACGTGTTGGGTTTAACTTTTTTTCAGAACCAGAAAAAAGACACACAAAAAGAATATAACGCGTATCTAATACAACCAGACAAGCAACAGGGAAGTTTCAGTCTTTTTCTCCTAATTTTTATATTGGTATTTGTTTGTTTGTTTCTGATCTTACGCTCGAAAAAGGCCAACTGGCCGAAAATTTGCGCCTGTCCTTGTCTGGTTGTATTGAAATAACGCGTTCTGATTATTTTTTCCTGTTTTTTATCCTGGTTCCTGTTTGCTTGAACGCTGGCAGTCACACGTGTTTTGGATTTCATGTAACTATTTTCAATTCTTGATGCATTATTATTTTGTATTTTAATACACAAACTTTGTAAACTCAGAATGACCCACATGTACGTTTGTCACTTACTACTGTAGTCAATGATATGAAATTACAACGGTTTGACAGTTTAAAGTCTGTCACATACATTCTTGCTAGATTATTATTCCGTGACAGGAGTATTTCTAAGGTTTCAAACGAAAACATGATCTGCAAAATTTGTTCTATTTTCTCCTAGTTCTCACTTCTTCTTCTTCTTCCTCCTCCTCCTCTTCTTCTTCTTCCTCCTCTTTTCTTCTTCTTCTTCTTCTTCTTCTTCTTGTCCTCCTTCTTTTACTTCTTCTTTTACTTCTGTTTCTTCTGCTTGTTGTTCTTCCTCTTCCTCTTTTTCTTCTTGTTCTCTTTGTTCTTGTTCTTGTTTTTGTTCTTCTTTTTCTTCTTGTTCTTGTTCTTCTTATTTTTATTTTTCTTCTTGTTCTTGTTCTTCTTCTTCTTCTTCTTCTTCTTTTTCTTCTTGTTCTTCTTCTCTTCTTTCATTCGTTTTCTACATAGCCAAGCCACAAGCCATATTTGGCAATGACTGTGGCAATTGTCTTTCAGTCCCTGCCAGATGGTGGTCATGGAGTTGTAGCTGGCCCATGTCTCCTGTTGCTCCATTTCATGGTGGGGACATGGCCACACTAGATGTTGAGCTGTCTGGTCCTCTTTATCACAGGGGCCGACTGGTAAAGGAGTCAGTTTGAATTTGTGATTCATGCAAAGGTTGAGCTGGTTGTGCTCGGTATGGATGCTCATGAAGCACTTACTGTTCTCTGAACAGAAAATTGTTGTCGTCCCTTTCTGTCCGTGGCTTCAGGCGTTGTGTCTGATGCTGCTGTGTTCTTGGTCTTCCGGAGCTCCTCTTTTTAACAGTTCATCTGCCCTCTGCCCTCTTATTTACTGGTGTTCCACAGTAGGTGGGAATCCTCTGGAGAACCGTTCTTCTGTTTATTCTGACTTGCTGGGAGGCCTAGGTTAGGTAGGGGTGGGGGTGGGGTGGGGGGAGCTTGTCATTATCCAGAGCCTGGAGAAAGGATAAAGCATCTGAAATGAATTTTTAGTTTCAGATTTTTTTTCAGGACGTCATTTCTGCATTTGGAATATATTCCACATACACCAACGCTGCAATCAGGGCCTACCATTTGACGGAAAACGATCCAAAATGATGATAGCAGAAGCGATAATTTTGCGTAGGCTGTATGCCCTATGCGCTTGTAAAGTTTTGAGGTTCTGCAAAATTTCGGAGTTCCGTATTGAGGCCCTTTGATAACACGTGTCGTAATTTTTTTTTCTCAATGTAGAACCTCAAAAACCTTACCAGCGTACAGGGTTTATGCATAGGATAATGGTTCATGTCATATGCATAGGATAATGGTTCATGTCATATGCATAGGATAATGGTTAATGTCATATGCATAGATTATGGTTAATGTCATGTGCACAGGATTATGGTTAATGTCATATGCATAGGATTTGGGTTAATGTCATATGCAAAGAATCATGGTCAATGTCATAAGCATATGATTATAACTGATATCATGATTAGTGGCTTGTTAGCTTGGTTGATTAGCACGCCATATTGATAACACATGGGTCTTGAGTTCAATTCTCCTCAGATGGACGGCAGTTTCAAGACCTTGCCGGCGCATACGGCTTATAAACTTGGCTTATAACAAAATCATCTTGGATCTTCTTCATCACATGGTATCGGTGGTATCAATGCATATACAACTTATTCTCAGTGTGAAGATGCTATCCTAAGAAACTAAAACTAAGTGAACCATGGACACGGCCTGTATGAATGCTTTTGTTTCTGCTCAATAGTAGGCGCACAGTTTATTCTCATAAACTTTCCTCCCTTAATGTCTTCTTGAGGCTTTCAACAGATGAACTGTTCTGTGGTAAAGTTTGCTTGGCTCTGTGGTTTTCATTTCCAGTAAAGTTTTGTAAATTTTCCAAATGGCTTGAACTTTCAGGGTGGGCAACATGATAATTGGTGCCGTACTATAGCAGCCTACTCTACTCAAGGGAAAGCCACCGTAAACTGATTCAGACAATTTTGCCGAGGAAAGACGTTGTGTAGAATTAAGACACAGCTCAGCATTATGTACCTGTTACGTAGCGTGGCCCTCATAATCGTGTGTACTGTTCTATGCCTGTGTACTGTTCTATAGCTGTGTACTGTTCTATAGCTGTGTACTGTTCTATAGCTGTGTACTGTTCTATAGCTGTGTACTGTTCTATAGCTGTGTACTGTTTGCTTCATTACGATAGACTGGCGCTTGTTTCGGTCGTTTCTGCCATCAAACAGCTGGGACCTGTTCATTAACAACGAAGGCAGTCTTCCTCTGAACACGCAATCAGACAGATGACAGTAATCTGTTCGTTCTCTGTATCATACAGACTTTTTTGTAAGTCTTGAGCTGGCTGACCCTGTTGA
>CM060305.1:10836156-10841156 GCA_030674185.1 Monoplex corrugatus
TGTGTGTGTCAGTGTGTGTGTATGTCAGTGTTTGTGTATGTCAGTGTGTGTGTATGTGTGTGTGTGTGTGTTTGTCTGTGTGTCTCTCTCCCTCCCTATCTCTGTCTGTCTGTCTGTCTGTCTGTCTCTTTCTCTCTCTGTAGTGCTCTCTGTAGTGCTCTCTCTCTCTCTCTCTGTAGTGCTCTCTGTAGTGCTCTCTCTCTCTCTCTCTGTAGTGCTCTCTCTAGTACTCTCTCTCTCTTTCTCTCTCTCTCTTAGCACAATATAGACAAAGCAAAAAGAGAGACATCGTTGGCATGGCTCGACTATTTCATTACTCCACGTAACCGCTCACACCACTGGTATTAACATGTCTTCCCTCCAATTCACGATTTGTTTGTTTGTTTTCTTTTGGTCTATGGTGGCATAACCACATCAGTTTGTGATTAATGAAAGTAGGGCACAAAACAAATCAAAACAAAACAAAACAAAAACAAAACAAAACAAAACAAAACAAATATAATAATAATAATTACAATATTTATATAGCGCAAAATCTCGATAAAAATCAAATCTAAGCGCTGAACATACACTTACGCACGCGCGCACACACACACTTACACATGGCTATAAATGGGGAAAAAGAATAAAAGCAATGGAAAATTATAGAGAGCATATTATATACAAATATATATTACAATGTGATTCCCCTCCGAGTGGAGACAGGCTACAGAGGGGGATGAGTGAGGTCAGGATTTTATGCAGAGGAGAAAAGGTGAGTTTTGAGAGCGGACTTGAAGGAGACAAAAGTAGGTTGCTGACGGACAGAGAGAGGAAGTTTGTTCCAGGAAAGTGGACCAGAAACAGAGAAGGCTCGTGGACCATAGGTATTGAGCTTGGTGCGTGGAAAGCGAAAAGTCAGAGGATCGGAGGCAGAGCGGAGGGTACGTGAGGGAACATAGATCTCAAGTAGGCTTGACAGGTAATGGGGGGCTGCGTTATTGAGGCTTTTGTAGCACATGGTGTCTAGTTTGTACTGTATGCGCTTTGATAAAGGGAGCCAGTGAAGTTGTGCCAGGAGAGGAGATATGTGGTCAGCTTTTTTCTTTTTGAGTACAAGGCGTGCAGCATTGTTTTGAATGCGCTGTAGGATGTGAATGGTGGAGGCAGGAAGACCAGACAGGAGTGAATTGCAATAGTCAATGCGAGACATTATGAAGGAGAGAACGAGTTTTGCAGTTGTTTCCACAGAGAGATATTTCCTGATCAAGCTTATACGATGGAGGTGATAGTAGCAAGATCTGGCAGTTTGAGAAACAAAGTTGTTCATGGACAGGGTAGAGTCAATGCAGACACCAAGGTTTTTAGCTGAATCAGAAATTGGGACTGATGTGTTACATAATGGGAGAGAAAGAGGAGGCAGCTGAGAAAGTTTCTGACGGGTGCCAATGAGGATAGCTTCTGTCTTGTCGTCATTAAGCTGAATGCACGAGAGTACCAATCAATTTTATGAAAAATTCAGTGGAACTCATTTCTGAGGCAGTGGCAAGGACAGTTACGACTCTAGTTCATTATGTGTGTCTATCAGTTAGAACTCAACAGCAGACTTTCCATGTAGAGTAGTTTGTTTGTCTTTTCATGGACTTCAGTTCACAAGTGTATCAATCAATTAAAACTCTACGGCAGATCTTTCATGTGGGGTAGTTTCTTTGTTTTGTTTGTTTGTGTGTGTTGTGTGTGTTTGTGTGTGTGTGTGTGTGTTGTGTGTGTGTGTGTGTTGTGTGTGTGTGTGTGTGTGTGTGTGTGTGTGTGTGTGTGTGTGTGTGTGTGTTGTGTGTGTGTTGTGTGTGTGTGTGTGTGTGTGTGTGTGTGTGTGTGTGTGTGTGTGTGTGTGTGTGGTGTGTGTGTTTTCATGGATTTCAGTTGCATGCAGGTACGTGGAACATCTAAATTTCTTTCTTGTACTTTTTTAAAAGCTGCACTTGTCCTTCTTCATTGGTCCTTTTCCGTCAAATGGCCCTTTCACACACGATTATCTTTTGTTTTCTTTGCTTTAACACAATCAACCAAACAATATACATCGATTATTGTCTGCTACTCTGCGCATCCAATATCAACCAACTGTTGACACAATACGTTCTGAGAAATGGACAATTATATTTCATGCTGAATACGGATACAGTCATACGTGGAATAAGCTTGGCCTGTCCATTGAGTTCCAGTTTCTCAAGACACCATCTCTGCGCTTGGAATAAATTCCACATGCACTGATATCACTGATGCCATGTGATGGAAAAGATCCAAAATGATATTGACATGAGCCTTAAGCCTGCTATGCGTATAAGCCCTTTTCGATGGCAAAATCTTGATGTCCTGGCTCGCTTAGGATCGTCATGGATAGAGGGTATTGGTTGATGCCTTATGCTCCATCTGGAGCGAAGAGGACTGAGGGAGTGAGTGGCCTGTACTCAACACTTTGACGTTCTTTAGTGGTCACGAACAAAGTAATCCTCTCGAAAAAGTGCGCAATTATTCCGTATCATTGCATTAATGTTCTTTAGGTTTTCATGGTCGAGTATATCTATAGCTATACCTGTCTGTCTGTCTGTCTATCTATCTATCTATGTATCTATCTATGTATCTATCTATGTATCTATCTATCTATCGATCGATCGATCGATCGATAGATAGATAGATAGATAGATAGATGTTTGTGGCATTTTTTAGGGGGATAGGGGATGGTGGTGGGGATAGTGACAGAAAAAAACTTTTTCTCTTACAAGGGAAATTACCATCCTGTTCATAAGTGTTGTGCCTTACTTCTGGACTCCAGAGGCGAGATTATACAGTCATGTAGAACAACCCGCACGTTAGAGAAAAGCAAAACCATCTGATATTCCTGTGACATCTTCCTGAGAACACTAGGGGTCGTTAGTACAGAAAATGAATAAATAGATAAAGACAATATATAAATACGTTCATAATTAACTACGATAGATAGATACATACATAACTAGACAAATATTGTACACCTGTTCTTGTATTTGAAAAAAAAATAACCCAGCATTTTCTCTATTGATCGAGAGAAACTGTTTTCCATTATTGAGGCCCATCAATTGGCTATACATTTGTTTGATTCTGTATTTTGTGCCTATTTGTCTAATGCTGTTCGTTGTTTGTTAAATCTTTATCACAGTATGTTATGTCACACAATCGCTATTTTTTCCTGATTAATTGTACTGTACAAAGATAAACGTTGTGTCTTTTTCTTAACTTCCTGTACCGTATTTTTCCATCATTCTTTTGAAATGAATTGAAATATGTTTACAAAACCCTGAACATTATCAGTTATGTCGTTGTTTGCTTTTTTTAACCGTTTAAAGTATTATATATTATGTGTAATGCATGTACTCTCGTGAAATGAATGTACTTATTTCTTACTTGTGGGGAACATTTTATATTCAATTTATAATGAACAAAAAATTTGAAAGAAAAAAAGAAACACCTCCACTTTTTGATGTATTGTTTTAACCCCATGCCATGTGAATGTTGTTCAACCCAAGCAGGGTTCGTTTTCATTGTAGGCCCTAACAGTAATAGAGTGTTCTGAAGTTTTCAACTTCAAGACAGTGTTAGCTCACAGGGCGAAGGCTCAGTCTCCTGATAATTATTATCAGGTTTGGGTAGAGCGGATATGGAATTGTTCGATTGCGAGGAATTCTTCTTGAATAAACTATCAACCCTAAGCTCTCAGGTCATCGCATGGTTAAAACGTTTTTCTTGAGAATTCTTCTTCTCTTTCTTTCGTTTGCTGTCTACACAGTCAGCCACATCTGACGAAGACTGCAGACGTTTTCTCAAGGTTTCTTAGGAAACAGAATTTCTTTCAGGTATTTTAGGAAACATAATTTCTTTCAGGTGTCTTAGGAAATTTTTTTTTCTTCAGGTTCTTAGGAAACACATTCTTTTAGGCATCTTAGGAAACAAAATTTCTTTCAGGTTTCTTGGGAAACAAAATTTCCCTAAGATTTCTAAGGAAAAAATTCTTTCGGGTTTTTTAGGACTTCAAATTTCTTCCAGTTTTTTTAGGAATTCAAATTTCTTTAAGGTTAAGATTCTTAAGAAACAAAATTTCTGTCAGGTTTCTCAGGAAAAAAATGTCTAAAAAAATTCTTTCAGATGTCTTAGGAAACAAAATTTCTTTCATGTTTTTGGAAAACAAAATTCCTTTAAAGTTTTTAGAAAACAAAAATGCATTCACCAGCGACTGTTTTCTTGTGTATTTAACAGACAAAGATCGACAGGCGTCTGTTCTGTCTCGTGCATCCAACATGTTCAAGTGTTTATATATATATTTTTTTTTCATGCGTTTAATTAGTATTTGAATATGTTTCAGTTTCAGTTTCTCAAAATGACATCTCCGCTCTCGGAATGAATTGCGTATGGACTATGCCACAGGTACCATGTGATGGAGAAGATCCAAAATGATCATGGCACAAGCCTTAAGCCTGCACATAAACACATGAGCTGGCCAGGTCCTGAAATCCTACCTAGCCTATGGGTTTTGTAAATCTTATACTAGTCGAGTGTCACTTTGTCCTTGAAACATTCTTGTATTTGAACAAGTATACTGTCAAGTTATTTTGATTCAACCTACAGTATTTTTTATTCTAAAACACGTTGTCTTCGAATGAACCCCTCGCCCCTTCCATGGATACACTTTTCTTCCCCTGCTCATGTTGTTACATTTATGATGTTAGCATGTTACTTTTTCTGCTGCGTACAATTTTCTGCACAGTTCTTGATTGTCACAAATATTTCTTACACGTTTTATCTCTGGTTGGAAGGTTAACTGTTTTTGGCATGCTAAATTGGAAAAGAATGACAATGCGGCTATTAAACATGGTGCGCATCCTATATTTTGTTGAATTGCTTGCGATTGTGTGTGTGTGTGTTGTGTGTGTGTGTGTGTGTGTGTGTGTGTGTGTGTGTGTGTGTGGTGTGTGTGTGTGTGTGTGTGT
>CM060305.1:10846156-10853656 GCA_030674185.1 Monoplex corrugatus
CAAAGTTTCAATCACAGAATACTGAAAGACCATGGATACAGAGTGCCACACACACACACACACACACACACACACACACACACACGCACGCCACGCACACACACACAGTTTCTATAAAAAGATGAAACATGGAAAAACAAAATGGTCAAGCCACTTTAATAATCTTCCTTTCTATATAAAAAAAATTATTACATAAAATCCAGAATGTGAACTTACTACTGATAATAATGATAACAATAATGACAGTATGTATACATCACCAAATCTTGACAATTCAAACCAAAGGACACTCACTCACCAGGCATGCACATACGATAGGCAAAGACTACCTTACAATATTTAATATTAAAAAAAAGTTTAAAAACATAAAAAAATGTCACTGTGACCTTGAAAAGACTTCAGTCGAAATACAAATTTCTGAGCGCCAATGACAATGGTAGACTGCCACAACAGCGTAAACAGATCGCAAAAATCATCAAGAGCTCCTGACAAAGTGCTATTCACCCACCTTCCTCAAAAACTGCTGAGTTTAGACATAATTTTTGTCTGAGTGGCCATGACCTCTGACCTTTACCTTCTAAAGTCATGCCCTTGTGATTCCTCACCAGTCTACAGCTTTGTACCGAAATTTGATAAAGATCCACCAATAAAGAGCCGAGTAAATCTTGTTCATATGCTTTTGTCCACCCCACACGCACACACACACACACACCACACACACACACACACACACACACACACA
This sequence comes from Monoplex corrugatus, assembly GCA_030674185.1. Taxonomy (NCBI): domain Eukaryota; kingdom Metazoa; phylum Mollusca; class Gastropoda; order Littorinimorpha; family Ranellidae; genus Monoplex; species Monoplex corrugatus. The sequence continues at coordinate 10,846,899 of CM060305.1, forward strand.
CACACACACACACACACACACACACACACACACACACACACACACACACGAAGACCTCCGGAATAAAATGAAAAAATAAATCAAGACACACTAAACTTTCCGCTCATCCGAATAAGTGACAGAAAACGTTGCTGCATATAACTCCATATAAAATGCATACACTGCAGATAATCTCTTCAAGACATCAGTAAAGTTAGTTACCTTAGTTGTACCTCAGCTGTATGTCCATTCTCCACATGCCCATACTTCTACCACTATTACTATGCCTTTACACTGTGATCAATTCTTCTAAACCTCTTCCATGAGAACCCACGCACCCTGCACATATCACCATAAACCGTTTATTGTTACGTTAACATAGAAACTGTACTGAGATACTAAAAACTACATTTATAACTGAACTTGGAATTGATAAAAACAAACACATTATGAAAGAAACCCGAAAAATGTTTAAAGTGACTGAAATCGTAAGGTTTCAGTCATGAATTGAAAAATGATTGAAATAGTTTTTAGAACAAATCTTATTTATAATGAGTGTTACTTTAAACCTCGCACATACGAATACCACACACACGCATATACACACGTGCACACGTGCGCACACACACACACACACACACACACACACACACACACACCACACACACACACACACACACACACAACACCACCACATGCAATCTGAGAAAAACCCGCAAACATATAAACATCTTCAATTTTGCACCCACACAACAAAAAAACAACAACTGTACAACAGAAAATTGCGTACAACCATACAATAAGACTCATTTACAAAGATAACGAAGAAACAAGACAACACAAGTCATGTTATGAAACAACCAATGTAGTAAAGTGGTTAGAGCAACAAACTGCTGCCTGGGAGGTTGTGAGGCTGTTTTAACAACAACAAACAAAACAAACAACAAAATGAATGTGAGACTGTTTTAGCCCCCAAAAGCTCCTTCACACGGCTGAGCACGATATGGCCCCACTGTGAAGAACAGGACAGGACCACACAACCGAGTCTCGTTCAATTCATATATGTGTCACAGCAGGTACTGCTCAAAATTCCAGATCAACACTTCAAGTATCTATATCTTCTCTTGGGCCTGGTTATGGCAGGATATTTGTGAGAGGGAGCATCAAAGTACGGCCCTGCCATGCAGTTTCAATTCGAAGTGGAATTCAATAGCTACATCACTATCATCTCCATTCTCATCCTCATATTTTCACAGCATTGTAAAAAGTTGTCACAGTCTGTGACTCTTAATGTTCTGTTCTCGTGGTAATCCCAGGTTTCATGAGTTTGGAAATGTGTTGGAAAAACAAAACACAAAGCACAGAGGCCATGCACAAAATAAAAATAAAAACAAAAACAGGCAAAGAAAAACTGTCATACAATGAGAACAAAATTTCAGCATATGTACAAGCACACTAAAGCATATTATTAAGATAAAGCTTAAAAATTCACTTCATCAGAATACACTTAATGTCAAAGTATTTGCAACTTTTCTCAAAAAGATATGACAGAAGTAGCATTTTGTTTTATGTTAAAACGGAGTGAATTTCTTCACAGCACCTCTGGCATTATTGCAAGTGCTCTGAGCTTATGGTTCTGGGGACAACATGTATATAAAAAGTTATTACAAGTCAATATGGAAATGCTGTAGGCCATGTCTAATTCATTACTCATCTGTATGTGTTGTGGTTTTATACAGGTGTGTTTCTCATGTTCTCATATATATGTGTCATTTATTCATGTTTGGTGATATCTTTGGTGACGATGACAGGACAGGCAGTGGTTAGAAAGACATACTCACTTGGATATCCAAGCAAAGCATGTTTACCCACACCTGACAAATTTCTAGCTTTCTAGCTGATCAGACATGCTCACAGTGTACTCATGAACAGAGTAACCCTATTTGGGGGTAAAAAGTTTGAAAAAATTCGAAATCTATGGGCAGTTTAGCTGTCTTAAATAGAAATACGAGAGGGTTAAACTGATGACCAAGACATAAAAGTACTACTCATATTTACTAACATCAGGCAAGTTAACAGCTCTTTTCTCACCATTATTTAGAACAAGGGAGTAACACACAGTCACAAAATCTTCAAGAAGTATATTCCTCCATCAGCCATCCCTATGTGTTTATGACCACAGCTATATATAGTTAGAGCGAGTACGTATTCATTTACCTATTCGTGTACGGGTGTTTATAGGCATTTGTGTATGCGTGGTTAGACTCGGTATGTATTCTTCGGTGTACATTTGTGAATGTGTGTATTCTGGTGTGTGTGTGTGTGTGTGTGTGTGTGTTGTGTTGTGTGTGTGTGTGTGTGTCTATATCTGTATCTATGTGTGTGTGTGCTTTTGTGTGTGTGTGTGTGTGTATGTATGTGTGTGTGTGTGTGTGTCTTTGTGTGTCTTTGTGTGTGTGTGTGTGCACATGTGTGTCTTTGTGTGTGTGTGTGTGTGTGTGTGTCTTTGTGTGTTCTGTTTGTGAGAGAGGAGGGAGGAGAGGGAGGAGTAGAAGAGAGAGAGAGCGAGAAAAAGAAAGAGAGAGAGAGACAGGAGAGAGAGAGACAGAGAGAGAAAGAGACAGACAGACAGACAGACAGAGACAGATAGACACAGAGAGACAGACAAAGAGAAGTGTTTCTGTGTCTTGTGAATGTGTAATGCCTACTAAGTCTAAATGTGTCTGGAGAACAGCGCTATCTATACAAGAATGATGTATAAAACCACAAGCCAGGCGGATGTTACAAACACATGGTCATGACAGGTACAGACATTAGTGTCGCCAGCCAGCACCATGCCCCCCTTCCATCTGTGGCTCCAGGAATCCACGGAATGAAGATCCATCTGCTGTCCACCTGGCACCATATCCTGTCCACAGAAATATGGGCGTAAAGATTCTCTTCTAATCTTGCTATCAAAAAAAAAAAAACAAGAAAAAAAAACCATAAATCATACCTATAACCCCTTGACTTGCACATGCTATCCACCAACTGCAAAAACTTAACCCTTTGATTAACCCTATCCAAAAGTTTCCGGCAGGAAGCTGATGGATAGGATGAGGGACTCGAAGGGTTAAGCTTTGGCTTTGCTGGTGTGGTTAACAAGGCAGGATGCTGGTGGACAGGGTGCAGGAGTCAAGGGGTTAAGTACTGCTTGCATCACACTAAGCAGGCAACAAGAGTATGATCCAAACAAAATGCTCAAATCGCTTTTATGGATGTTCATCTCAGCTCAATGATCATAAAAAGCAATAAATCATTTGAAAAAAACAAACTTTTCATCTCTATCCCTTTCTGAGATAACATCATCAGACTGTTTTATATCCTAAGATGACAAAGATTCAGAGTACATTACATTTTGATGTGCTTCAGAATGAAGACATATAACAAGCATACAAAAAAGGTCTGTCTTTGCAAGAATACAACTGCGTGAGGATGCCATGAAAATTGTTACAGACTTGAAGACAGTTGCAAGGATCAAAGCTGCTTCATATTCTACATTCCAATACTGGAAATGGAATTCAAAACTGTGGAAAAGAAATGAAGTACAAAAAATCCCAAACCAAAAAGGACGAATCATGTTATTTTGTTGTTGTTGTAATATTAAGTTTACTTTGGTCTTTCATCAATGAACAACCCATTTTCAGCAAATATACCCTTGTAAATGGTTATGTCTGTTCAAAATAAAAAATGTGTGTCTTTTTCTGGACAATCTGCATGCATGCATACACACACACATTACAGGTCAACATGTCAACCTTTCCAATTTTTCACACACACACACACACACACACACACATACAAACACACACACACATAATACATTACATGTCAACAGGAGTCAACCATTCCAATCTTTCAGACACACACACACACACACACACCACACACACACACAACACACACACACACACACACACGTATATACATTACATGTCAACAGGAGTCAACCTTTCTATTTTCACACACACCCACACACACACTTCAGGTCAACATGAGTCAACCCTTCCAATTCTTATGAACGAATCTGTTTTTCTTCCCAAACACAGCAATCAGCTAACCACCCAAGGACTGATGACTGAAAATACTGACATCCAAAGGTAAAAAATCTATTTCTCACCATTCCCTTGTCTGGCTTCAAGGATGTATACATCTTGCTGAAACATAAAGGAAAGGGATGTCAAGGACATGTATATCTATATCCATCCATCCATCCATCCATCTATACACACTTACATAAATATATATATACTTATGAGTGTGTGCACATGTGCATGCACGCATTTGTGTGTGTGTGAAGAACAGTATAAACAGCACAACAAACAAATGCATGTTTCATTAAACCAATAGGTACCACTATTATAAATAGATACATGAGATAATACAAAATAATACAATATGATACAGTACATTACAGTTTCAGTTTCTGTTTCTCAAAATGAAATCCTTTGAAATAAATTCCACATATGTACTGACGCCATCATGTCAAATATGGTAAAAATTACTAAAAACACTGTGGCATTATATTATCAATCAAAAAAAAATCTGAACATTCTCTTTTTCTCAGATGCACGTTGTTTTGTTCTCATTGTAAAGGAGGTATGTTGCTGCACAGTGTGCATGCTTCATCTTTTGTCTTTGGTTGGGGTTCCACGCTGGATGTTTTCATGTTTCCATGAGCCATCAGACACTGACACTGCTAACAGGATCCTTAATGTGCATCATCTGATGTTTTGTATGGTTATTCATCTCCAACTTCAGTGGTAGACAAACGATTCACCAAAGCTTGGGCAGCGATGAACAAATTGAAGCCGATTTTCAGCTCGAAGGCCGATGACCAAATCAAGATTAGATTTTTCAAGGCAGCAGTAGAGAGCATCTTATGCTACGTTCTTGAGTCCATACCTCTGACCGAAACTCTCTCGAAGTTGATCGAATCTTCTCATCAGCGTATGATCCGCTCCACACTCGGCATCTACTGGCCAGAGAAAATCTCCACCAAGGTGCTCTACTCTCGGACTAAGCTCTCACCCTTGAGCAAGACGCTTCGAAGACGCCGACTGAGACTGATTGGGCACAGCCTTCGAATGCAGACAAGGTGTCCCACTCCCCTGGGTGACATAATGTCTGCCAACCTCAGCGACCGTGTCAACCTTCGACGTGGACAAGGCAGAACCCTGACTCTTAAGGCTGATGTTATAAATGATCTTGACCTCCTCGGCGTTTCCCCAGAAATTGTCATGAACATGAACAGCATCCAATTTTCACAACTGATTGGTTCGCTCTAATTTGCTGAGCGTTAAATATATATATATATATATATATGGTTATACACAGGAAGTGGAGTTCATCATTACAAAGTCAACACATACTTTTACCTAGAAGATCAGAACATTTTCCATCCTTTACCCATCATGTGGGAAGTACCCAGGCAGGACTGAACCCAGACATCCGATTGGAAGGCCGATGTCTAACCCAATCGACTACACGCCCAGCATACTCAGCGCTTAGATTTGATTTTATCAAGATTTTGCGCTATATAAATATTGTAATTATAAATTATTGTAATTATACTATAAACTGGTAAAGGTAAAGGCTGTCTTACAACCCTGAGGTTATAGGGAAACAAAGAGTTAAAGACCAGCTTTTCTCATGACAGTCTTAATAACATGGGCAGTGTTTATCTCCTCTGCCTCACTGCTTTACCTTCACCCACTGTAAACAAGGTCCGGTACACATTCACAGCTGGGTAAGTTTTTTAACTGTTATTTTTTTTAAAAGCCCAGCACACAGCACTGAGCCATATCAAGGCTACATATACCTCAAAATGTACACAATACTTCACTTGAGGGGGTGGGGGGGGGGACTGACCAAAAAAATCAATGTATTTGCGCATATAATTCAAGGACATGCCCCTGGTGTTGGTCAGTCCATCCAATTTATCACAGGGTATTTTAAAAAAAAATTGAAGACAAATTCAAACATAACTAAGGACACTAAAACATAATCAAAATCAGCCTAAATTACCTAAAATTGCTTCTGCACATCACATTTCCCTGGAGCAAAAGAAATGCAATCAATACGTTTACCCAATTATTAATTCTAAGTGAAAGCATGCAAGGCTTTATAGAACACATACAGGTGAATGGACCAGCAAGGCAAAAAATGATAAGAACAGATGACAGAAAGCAAAGGAACACGACATAAACAAAATGAGTGACAAAAGAGGACATTTCTAGCACAAGAATTCCAGAAGATCGGGAAATTATTTGTACTGAAACAGCCCCTGGCATCCCCACAGAGGATAACAGCTGGATAGATTGAAGGCTTAGTGCACAAAGCTTGATAACAGCTGATAATTGAAGGCTTAGTGCACAAAGCTTGATAACAGCTGATAATTGAAGGCTTAGTGCACAAAGCTTGATAACAGCTGATAATTGAAGGCTTAGTGCACAAAGCTTGATAACAGCTGATAATTGAAGGCTTAGTGCACAAAGCTTGATAAAAGCTGGATAGATTGAAGGCTTAGTGCACAAAGTTTGATAACAGCTGGATAGATTGAAGGCTTAGTGCACAAAGTTTGATAACAGCTGGATAGATTGAAGGCTTAGTGCACAAAGCTTGATAACAGCTGGATAGATTGAAGGCTTAGTGCACAAAGCTTGATAACAGCTGATAATTGAAGGCTTAGTGCACAAAAGTTTGATAACAGCTGGATAGATTGAAGGCTTAGTGCACAA
>CM060305.1:10863656-10881156 GCA_030674185.1 Monoplex corrugatus
CAATGGAAAATTATAGAGAGCATAGCATATACAATTATATATTATAACCATGTGATTCCCCTCCGAGCGGAGACAGGCTGCAGAGGGGGGGGGGGGGGGGGGGGTTGAGTGAGTTTAGGATTTTATGAGGAGGAGAAAAGGTGAGTTTTGAGAGCGGACTTGAAGGAGACAAAAGTAGGTTGCTGACGGACTGAGAGAGGAAGTTTGTTCCAGGAGAGTGGACCACAAAGGCTCTGAGTTCAATCCTTGAGCAAACTAGTACATGTATTTTTTCCTTGTTTTTTTTTTCAAAATGGGCCAGACAGTTCTTCTGATACATATGTGGTTATTGTCACTGATATTGTTAACCCTTTGACTCCCGTACCCTGTCCACCAGCATCCTGCATTGTCAACCATGCTAGCAAAGCAAAAACTTGACCTTTTGATTCCCTCATCCTGTCCATGAGCTTCCTGCAGGGAGCTGATGGATAGGGTGAGGGAGTCAAAGGGTTAAGTTTTTGCAGCTGGTAGATAGGGTTAAAGCCCAACTGAATGTACAGAGCTGTATCCGGGCTGTAATCATCTCAAAAAGTACATCATACCTCACAGAAGATTATAAAACAAACCCCGGAAAAGAAAATTAATTACACAGTATATCAATGCATCCACGCACATAATCTAAAGATACGCCGTTGGCGTCAACCATTCTGTTGAACTCATCATCAGGGGATTTATAAAAAACATACAGGAATCCAAATAGTAAACATAACTAAGGAACTAAAACAGACATAAACACAGGCTTAAATTGCTAAAATTGCTTCTGCATATTACATTTCCCTAGACCAGAAATGTACTCAATGCATATACCCAATTATTAATCTTAAGAAAAATTATGTAAGACTTTACTGAACATGTACAGGAACCAGCAAGGCAGAAAACAATACGAAGAAATGCTACTATCTATCATTTAATTTCATTTCATCCGAGTTTGAGAAGTACCACTTGCAGCTGATCTTCTTGAAACAGCATCCCCCCCCCCCCCCCCCCACAGTCATTTTGTTTTTTCTATAAATTTATGCTCACTTTGTTTCCATCCACTGGGTCAGCATGGCAGCGAGACACTTGTAGAGGGGCGTTGTGGGATAGCCAAAGATAGACGCACGGACGTGGGTGTCAATCCCATCGTTATCCAACAGCATCTCCACATCACTGCACAACTTGTCATCACGCCCAACCTCTTCTTCCAACACCTGCACACAATATGAATATCTTTTATTTCAAGCAATTTCCTTTGTGTTCATCTTCTGTTGTTTTTTTTCTTTTGTTTTTTTTTTCATTACTGTTCTATTTTCCACCCCACTTTAATGACCACAGAAGCTAACTGCAAAGTAAGGCAAGTTGTACAAACTACAAATTACAATGCTATGATAATAATGACAATGGGTATGATAATTATGATGCTGTGGAGTTCCATCCAGGATTGAGACTGTGTGACAGGACTGTACTCTATGATTATTATCATAACATATCCTAGATCTATATATATAAGACTTGTGTGGCGTTGGTCAAGAGAAATCTGAGCAACATCCTCAATGATGAATAGATATGTGAATGGATGAGACTCAATCTTACCAATAAACCCATAGCACACCCAAGTCCTGGTTAGTTGGTAATAGCCAGTTGGGACCTGAAAATCTAGCAATTATTTTGAAAGGATTGATGGGATTCAAATCCACAAGCTTCCAGTCAGCAATCAGTTGTGTTAACCACTATACAGTATACCCATGGCGACTGGTACCTGCACATATACTTACACATGGCAACTAGTACCTGGATGTACTATCACTTATTTTAATTGCTTACACATATTCAATTCATATCTTAATTTCAAATTTTTTGTTGCAGTTATTTTAACCCTTTGACTTCCACACCCTGTCCACCAACAACCTGTATAGCCAACCATGCTAGCATTAGCAAAGCAAAAATTTGACCCTATGATTTCCTGACCCTATCCACCAACTTCCTGCAGGAAGCTGCTGGGTAGGATCAGGAAATCATATGGTTAATTTTTTGCAGTTGATGGATAGGGTGCAGGAGTCAAAGGGTTACTAGGTTTAGTACTATTTTATTTCTGTTTTTATTTATAGCTTCAAAGACATCATTAAGGCATGAGCTCTCTTGGCTCGCTCAAGACCATCATACAGATTCATAGCTGGAAGAGACTGAATGACACTGTATGCTTCATTTGGAACAACGAGAATTAGGTAACTGGGTGAGTTTGATTTGCTGTTGCCATTTGATGCTGTTAAATTGTTTCAGGCTTTGTCATTTTCTGTTTGTTATTTTTCTTATTTATGCAAAATGTGTGTGTGTGTGTGTGTGTGTGTGTGTGTGTGTGTGTGTGTGTGTGTGTGTGTGTGTGTGTGTGTGTGTGTGTGTGTGTTTGGTTATCCATTTGTTTGCTGTTGGTTTTGTTTGGTTTGTCTTGTTTTCATTTTGATTTTTCATTTGTTTCATTTAAGTTACTAAAATTAGTCAAGCTTAGCATTTGATCCTGTGAAAAATTAAGTTAACAATGCATTTTGGGTCATACTCATAGTGACATATCTATCCTTTTCGGAAATCTATATTATGAGAAACAACATAACCACCAGCTTTTTCCAGGAAGCTGCTGGAAACTGGTGACTGTAGCAAGGGTTAATGGTTAAGAGAGATGGTGTGCTTTGGCTATTCTGTCATTTCATTTCACCATACTATTGTTAGTTCTTGGTGATAAGTACGTTTTTTTTCCTGTAAAGAAAACATGAATCAGATCAACAAGCTAAGTCAGTAAGTGTGCATGTCATCATCATCATTATGTCATATATATGTGTGTGTGTGAGTGTGTGCATATGTGTGTGTGTGTGCATGCATGTGTGTGTTTGTGTGCATGCATGTGTGTGTGCGTGTATGCGTGTGTGTGTATGTCACTGTGTGTGTGTGTGAACACAGATGTGCATTTTAATGCACATGCACATGGCTTGTCTATGTATGTGTGCACACATGGGAGAAAAATACACCTGTGGTTGAAGCACCTGCCATCATTCTAGTGGTGTAACCTTAGTGTTTCAAAGGTCTTCCCCACTCCTGTCTGATGTCCAATTCAACACCTTACCAGAGCATTGGGTTTTGTGCAGGGTCAGGGAGTCTGCCAAGTAATTGCTGGCAAATTTGGGAAGAGTGCATATGGAACTGCTGGAGTACAATGAATCAATCTTGAACAAACTCCAAACTCCTGGGGCATGAGAAGCACAGATTCCGATCATGGGTTGGACAGGGCTTTTTCTCCACCCTCCACTACATTCAAATGGTGGTCTAGATGCAGGTCTTTTGGAGGAGACAAAAAATTGAGCTCCCATGTGCAGCATATATTTAGTGCAAGTTAAACAATGCATGTAAAAGATCCAATGGCAACAAAGATGTTCCTGGCAAAACTCTATTGAAAAATCCATTTCCATAGTTAAACAGCAATACACACAAACAGGGAAAGAAGTAAAAACAATGGGTGCTGAACTGCAGCCATACATTATCTCCAAAGACAGCAGCCAGAATTTCACATGATACATCTACTGTGAAAAAAACACATAAATAAACATAAAACACAAATAAATGAATACTTTTAACAATGCTTTAACAAAATGCATGGAAAGTTTATTGTAAATAAAGAGATTGCCTTTAGAAATGAAACAACTTTACAAAATACCTATAGATAAAAAAATACTACCCAACAATAACAACAAAATCGCCCCCATCATCCACGTGTATGGATCTCGACAGTGCAAAGAATTTCAAGAAAACATACATTAAGTTAAGAGGCAAGTATACACACAAACAAAGTGTACTGTCGTACACCCACACGCACTGAAATATGAATTGGAATGTAACTTTCAGTCTTACCTCCTTCACATATTCTTCCAGGGGGCATTTTTTCTCCGTCATCTTCACGATACTGACAGGGATATCACTCAGCTATCTCGGAATGCTTTGCAACTGCTTGGCTATATCGCAGCGTACCTGTAGTAGTTTACGTTCCAATGAATCTCGGTTTGTGGCTTTCTTTGTCACAGTGTGACAGTCTACCCTCGGAAAGCACCCGACCCCTTAAATTGTCAAAACCATTCAATGAAGCCTCTAGAAACCATTCAATGAAACCTCTAGATTATATTTAAAGTCAAACTCAAAGTGCAATTGCACAACATTTGATTTGTCACAGTCACGCTCACTGAATGATGAATCCGACTGCAAAACCTAGATCTATGTATAAGTGGATCTCATCAAGTTTCTTTCGAGCAGACGACAAAATAATCTGATGCAAGACTCAGCAAACTTCTGCAGATGGAAGAGTGCAGCCTTACACCTCATATATATACTGCGATGACAAGATGTTCACGAAGTTTCCAGAACGCAGGAAAATCATGATAGTGTACAGTTGTCAAGCAGAGTGGTTAACCCTATACGTCACGCTGACGAAAGTTTCAGGAAATTTACAAGGGGCGCCACTCTTGAGGCAGTTTTAGGTTACCCGCAACCAATTGTCTCCCATATATAGCAAAAATTCCATTTTTCATTGCCAAGCCAGACCTTGAGTCTGTTCGAGCGGGATTCATCGCGCTTGGACAGTTCCATATGCGTTACAGGGCCTATGTGTAGGCTCTCGTCGGCCTCTTTACATCTCAGGAGATGATAGTCTGCACCAGGAGGCGTTGTGGTCATGGCGTGCACTTTCTGCTGTGGCTGTGCAGGCCGATTCTTGAGTGGCAATCTCTGTCACATCTGCCACATAGTGTGTAGGCTCTAGTGATAAGAAGATAACAGTCGTCTTTTCCAGCTCAACAAAACGTCAGAAAAAGTAGCTGTTCTCTTATTTTTGTCCTAAATCTAGTGACTTCGTTTCTTTGTTGTGCTACTTCCCATAATTTTGGTTGTGTAAACTAAGTGTTTCATAGGTCACTTCTTTTCGTTCCCCAACCCCTTTTCACGATTTTGCCAGCGCATAGAGTTTTGCACAGACAAAGAGTCTGCCAAGTATCTTCCGACACATTTGGGTGGAGCGCATGTGGAATTGTCCGAGTGCAATGTACCCTCTTGAACAAACTTCTGTTGTGTACGCTTGGTAAAGGTCGGTTGGTCGAGTAGTTGAGCTTATCTTGTTTCGTTGATACCCGTTCTCGTTCTATTTTTGTATGTTTCTGATAAGGTTCTAGGTTTATAGTTACGAAATTAAAACCTGCATTTGAAAGAAGAAGAAGAAGAAAAAAAAAAAAAAGAAAAGAAAAAAAGAAGGAATCAGTTTACCTTCTACGTAAGATACAATTTATCTTGTTTTATGATTGTGTTTTCGTTTCCTGTTGTGTTTTTTGTTTGTTTGTTTGCTTGTTGTCGTTGTCGACATAGTGTTAGCCTTGATATGGCTCTAGTTGTCGGCTGGGCTATAAACAATATGAACTTGAACTTGTTTGTTTGTTTGTTTGTTTTTGTAACATCTTCTGCACCCTTCCTGTGTCGCTACCCCTACGACGCTCATGTCAACTTTCTAACACAACTCTAAACCCACCGCAATTTAGGTCATCATGAGAGAAAGGCATGAAGAGTCACGGAATGTACGTCAATTTTTCTTTTCTTTTGTTGTTGTTGTTGTTGTTGTTGCTGTTACTTGTTTTATTCCCTTTCAAATGTATAACATTTACTAACATCTTGAAATGTATACAATGCGTAATCAATAGATATAACAAATATATACACATGTATATACATACACACATAGAAACACACACACACACACACACACACACACACACACACACACACACACACACACACATATACATGTATATATATATATATATGTTTATATATATACGTACACATATATGTATATATACACATATACATATATTTGCACACACGTGTGTGTGTGTGTGTGTGTGTGTGTGTGTGTGTGTGTGTGTGTGTGTGTGTGTGTGTGTGTGTTGAACTGAAGCAGATAAAGAGATACAGATAACGATGAGAAAAATAGGGATAGCAATGATGACTCTAAGAATTTCCATTTCAGGTTGAGACTGCATGACAAAGCTGAACTCTTTGTTTCCTATCATAACATATCCAGGCGCCACACAGGCCTGGGAGATACAAACACGTGTGCTAATTGGTCAGGAAATTCAAACAACACCCTCAATGATGCATGCATGCATGCACAAAGTGAATGAGACTCGACTGCGTAGTTTCTGACAGTTTTCCCAACGAATCCATAGCACGCTCAGCTCTGAGTAAGAGTCGGTTGGAGTTTAAAAAAAAAAAAATCCCACAATAACTTTTCGGACTGATTATGGTTCGGACCCGCAACCTTCTGCCGGTCAGTAATCTGTTGTACCAAGTGCTGTGACTGGTTAAACTATAGTAGACTATACTAGGTCTTGATAAGGTTAATGTCTAGGCCTCTAACTAAAAGTTAGAAAGTGGATTTGTGGTTTGGACCTGCAACCTTCCAGTCAGTAATCTGTTGTACTAGCTACTGTGACTAGTTAAACTATAGTAGACTATATCAGTCCTTTATAAAGAAGAAATCTAGGTCTCTACCTCGAAGGTTAAAAAGCGCACCTTAACCTTTTGACTCCCGCACCCTATCCACAGACTGCAAAAACTTAACCCTTTGACTCCCTCATCCTATTGCTTGTGGATGGGGGGATGTGATAGTGTGTGTGTGTGTGTGTATGTATGTGTGTGTGTGTGTGTTTGTTGTTTGTTTGTTGTGTGTGTTGTGCTGTGTGTGTGTGTGTGTGTGTGCGTGTAGTGTGTGTGTATGTGTGTGTATGTATGTGTGTGTATGTGTGTGTGTGTATGTATGTGTGTGTGTATGTGTAGTGTGTGTATGTATGTGTGTGTTGCATGTGTTGTGTGTGTGTTGTGTGTGTTGTGGTGTTGTGTGTGTGTGTGTTGTGTGTGTGTGTGTTGTGTTGGTGTGCGTGTGTGTGTTGTATGTTTTGTGTGTGTGAGCGTGTGGTGTGTGTGTGTGTGTGTTTGTGTGTGTGTGCATGTGTGTGTGTGCGTGCATGTTTGTGTGTGTTGTTGTGTGTGTGTGTGCATGTGTATGTGTGTGTTTGTGTGTGTGTGTGCATGTGTGTGTATGCGTGCATGTGTGTGTGTGTGTGTGTCTGTGTGTATGCGTGTGAGTGAGTGAGTGTGTGTGGGCGTGCATGTGTGTGTGTGCCTGTGTGTATGCGTGTGAGTGTGTGTGTGTGTGTGTGTGTGTGCGTGTGTGTGTGTGTGTGTGAATCTGGTATAGAAAATATTTAGCCATGGGTGGAAAAATAAAACGTCTTGTATTTTTCTTCTGAGGAGGGAGGGAAGGGGGTGAAAGTGGTGTTCTTGTCACAGCCGAGGCACTTAGGAGTCTGGCTGGCTGTGCAGGCAAATCATCTGATGTCTTCAGTTCAGTTCCAGCCCCCAACAACAACAACGACGACGACGACGACGACGACAAGGACAACACCAACAATAGCAACAATAACAAAAACAAAATAACAATAACAACAGCAACAACAACAACGACGACAATAACAGCAACAACGATAACAATTACGACAACGGCGGCGACGACAACAATAACGACAACAGCAACAATAACCATAACATAACAGCAACAACTACTACTACCTCTACTACTACTGCTGCTGCTGCCGCTATTGCTGCTGCTGCTGCTTCTAATTCTACTACTACTATTACTACGATTACTCCTCCTACTACTACTACTGCTGCTGTTGCAACTGCTTCTAAGCCTGCACATAAACGCATGAGCTGACCAAGTCCTGAGGTCTCACCTAGATAGTTCCATAACCCTGGGGTCTTAGGGGAATGAGGTGGCAGAGACCTTAACTTTTCTCGGCCCAGCACCACAAGGGCAGCGCCCATCCCCTCTCCCTGGCTTCGAATTCACGTTCACACTCACTTGTTCTTTTTTATTAACCAAGACTTCAGAAAGGCAAAACGGCTAATCGGTCTTCAAAGGGTGGGACCTGGGAAATCAACTTATCTCTCCAATGTTATATACCAAGGCGGCCAGGCAATGCCTGCTCTTCACGATTTTCAACTGCCATGGGATCTTCAGCGTGCGCTGCTAGAAGGCACACGGCTCGGACTCGTTTTTCGTCCCCCTCCGAAGGACTAGACGTTCAGTTCGATTTCCCGGTCAAACTGAGGAGAAAAATCGAGACCTCTACGAGGAGCGGACCCGGAACCTCAAGTTTAGTTAACGGCGGGCGAACGTGTGAACCATTCTGCCACTCTTCCACTTTGCAGGCTGGGATTGAACTCGAGACGTCTGATCTTTAGTCCACGACTCTATCACCAGAGAGATAACCATGGCTTCAGCCCCTTCATTCTGGTAGTGTCCGCTTAGTGTTGCATAGATCCCTTCCCCCCTCCTCCCTCTCCCCCCCCCCTTTCCTCACTCCCCACTTTCCATTTCAAGAACTTGTCAACGCGTAAGATTTTGCACCTATTCGAGGAAATCTGCCAGATGATTTCTTGACAGATTTGGATGGAGCGCATATGGAATTGAATCCCTCTTGAATAAACTACGACCTTGACGAACTCTACCGGGTCAGTTCAAGATGATACCAAAAGCTCATTTCAGAATAGACAACATAGGTTATTAGGATTCACCTGTTGTGTGACACTTACAACTGTGTTCCCGCTTTATATATCCGAGGGAACGCTGACATACACGTGCGCCCAGATCCTCTGTGATACGCATCCATGCTTGCATGTATGCAAGCCCACATGTATGTCCGTAGCCGTTCGAACACACACACACACATACATACATACACACACACACACACTCTCTCTCTCTCTCTCTCTCTCTCTCTCACACACACACACACAACACACACACACACACACACACACACACACACACACAATCTCACTCACTCGCACATGTACACACACACAACATAAAACAGAGACACAAACAGACATATACATACATTCACACACACACAAATACCCTCTCTCTCTCTCACGCACACACACACACACGCACACACACACACGCACGCACATACACACACAAACACGCACACACAACACACAAACACACACATACATACACAAACACACACACACACACACACACCATACACTCACACACACACACACACACACACTACATACAAACACAAACAAAACAAAACAAACAAAAATCCCAATTTTCATCTCTTTTAATAACGCAAATAACCCGCGTACAACACATTCCCTATACAACTAAGGATCTGTAATGACACACAAATACTAATAAATCATACTTAACACAAAATACCGCCTTTGGACACAAGTTGTTCCGTTTTCCGTCCGCCCCACAGGCCATCATTTGGCGGGAATGCTTCCATATGCGCGCTGTAAAGCCCTTTTCTTTTTAAAACCAACGACATAAAATAAACGAAAACTTCACCATAATAGTATCGGGTGCGAAATCTTCCATAAGCGCTCAGCACCACCTTTAAGCCAAAGACATGAAAAGAAGAGGAAGAGAACTTCGTTCAGTATGTCAGCATAAAACGCAAATGCTTGCATAATGAGCACACTGACACCTACGTTTGGTTATAACCCAAGCCTCTAAACTAAACTAAACTTAAACTAAACTAAACTAAACTAAACTAAACTAAACTAAAACTAAACTAAACTAAACTAAACTAAACTAAACTAAACTAAACTAAACTAAACTAAACTAAACTAAACTAAACTAAACTAAACTAAATAAACCAAACCAAACCAAACCAAACCAAAAACCAAACCAAACATGACCAAAACCAACGCAAGCTAAACTAAACTAAAAGGACAATTCTTCGTTGCCTTGGCCATAAAAGTGAAAGTAGAAAATGGATCAGCCGGCAAGAGGGTCTTCCCCGGTATGAAACAAGTTGTTGAGCAGAGAGGTCAGTGGATTTATCGAGCCGCTGCCAAAAGAGCCAGTGCTGTGGTGACACAATCCACTGTAGGTGATGGTCAGGGACACTGGACAATAACAAGCACAATGATAAGAATCAGACACACATGAAGACAGAATCAGAACGTTGTGTTTGATATACAACACAACATAAACGCACATTTTCGGCCGACTGGCCTTTGTTAAGCATGTAGAAATAACAAA
This sequence comes from Monoplex corrugatus, assembly GCA_030674185.1. Classification (NCBI taxonomy): domain Eukaryota; kingdom Metazoa; phylum Mollusca; class Gastropoda; order Littorinimorpha; family Ranellidae; genus Monoplex; species Monoplex corrugatus. Next base: position 10,873,825 of record CM060305.1, read on the forward strand.
GAACAAATATACAAACTTAATAGAGTAGACAACACACACACACACACACACACACACACACACACACACACACACACACACACACACACACACACACCACACACACACACACTGGAGCAGAAAACACACACAAACACACACACACACTGGAACAGAAAACACACACACACATACACAAACACACACACACACACGCACACACACACACACATACACACACACACACACACACACACACACACACACACACACACACACACACACACACACACACACACACACACACCCGTCAGCACGACACAGAAAGATGTTTGGGTGATTTGTACACTCTGTTTAAGTGGCCACCCTGGCATAAAAAAATATTGGCGAGATAGGTTTATTTCCTAGATCCCTCCTTTTAAAGCCCAATTAACCTTGATAGGTTTATTTCCTAGGTCATTCCCTTTGAAGCCCAATTAACCTTGATAGGTTTATTTCCTAGATCCCTCCTTTTAAAGCCCAATTAACCTTGATAGGTTTATTTCCTAGGTCATTCCCTTTGAAGCCCAATTAACCTTGATAGGTTTATTTCCTAGGTCCTTCCCTTTGAAGCCCAATTAGCCTTGATAGGTTTATTTCCTTGGTCCCTCCCTTTGAAGCCCAATTAGCCTTGATAAGTTTATTTCCTAGGTCCCTCCCTTTGAAGTCCAATTAGCCTTGATAGGTTTATTTCCTAGATCCCTCCTTTTGAAGCCCAATTAACCTTGATAGGTTTATTTCCTAGGTCCGTCATTTTGAAGCCCAATTAGCCTTGATATGTTTATTTCCTGGGTCCTTCCCTTTAAAGCCCAATTAGCCTTGATAGGTTTCTTTCCTATGTCCTTCCCTTGGAAGCCCAATTAGCCTTGATAGGTTTATTTCCTAGGTCTTTCCCTTTGAAGCCCAATTAGCCTTGATAGGTTTATTTCCTAGGTCCTTCCTTTTGAAGCCCAATTAGCCTTGATGGGTTTGTTTCCTAGGTCCCTCCCTTTGAAGCCTAATTAGCCTTGATAGGTTTATTTCCTGGGTCCCTCCCTTTGAAGCCCAATTAGCCTTTATAGGTTTATTTCCTAGGGCCTTCCCTTTGAAACCCAATTAGCCTTCTTGCCTTTCTGAAGTTTTGGTGTTAAAACAAAACAAAACAAAACAAAACAAAAACAAACAAAACAAAGCATAAAGAGACAATGAGTGCCAAAGGTAAAGAAGAGAAAAAGAGAAAATACTGGAACATCGTGCGCGCGCGCGCGCGCGCGCGTGTGTGTGTGTGTGCGTGTGGTGTGTGAGTGTGTGTATGTGTGTGTGTGTGTGAGTATGTGTGTGTGTGTGTGTGAGTGTGTGTGTGTGTGTGTGTGTGTGTGTGTGTGTGAGTATGTGTGTGTGTGTGTGTGTGTGTGTGTGTGTGTGAGTATGTGTTGTGTGTGTGTGTGTGTGTGATAGTGTGAGTATGTGTGGGGTATGTGTGTGTGTGTGTGTGTGTGTGTGTGTGTGTGTGTGTGTGTGTGTTGGTGTGGTGTGTGTGTGTGTGTGTGTAGGTGCGCGCGCGTGAGTGTGTGCCTATGTGTCTGCGCGCGCGCGTGACAGAGAGGATGATAGCTTGGGTCAAGGGTCACTCGTACCGTCGTCTGACAGGCTTGAGCGTACCCTAGCTCAGTATCTTGTGTGTGTGTGTGCGCGCGTTCGCGCACGTGTGTGTGTGTGTGTGTGTGTGTGTGTGTGCGTGTGTGTGTGAGTGTGTGTTGTGTGTGTGTGTGTGTGAGTATGTGTGTGTGTGTGTGTGAGTGTGTTGTGTGTGTGTGTGTGTGTGTGTGTGAGTATGTGTGTGTGTGTGTGTGTGTGTGTGTGTGTGTGTGAGTATGTGTGTGTGTGTGTGTGTGAGTATGTGTGAGTATGTGTGTGTGTGTGTGTGTGTGTGTGTGTGTGTGTGTGTGTGTGTGTGTGTGTGTGTGTGTGGTGTGTGTGGTGTGTGTGTGTGAATTCATTCGTTATTTCTTTCAACGTCTATTCTCATATGTGCTTTTAAACGGATATATGTGTGTGTGATGTGTGTGTGTGTGTGTGTAGGTGCGCGCGCGTGAGTGTGTGCCTATGTGTCTGCGCGCGCGCGTGACAGAGAGGATGATAGCTTGGGTCAAGGGTCACTCGTACCGTCGTCTGACAGGCTTGAGCGTACCCTAGCTCAGTATCTTGTGTGTGTGTGTGCGCGCGTTCGCGCACGTGTGTGTGTGTGTGTGTGTGTGTGTGTGTGTGTGTGTGTGTGTGTGTGTGTGTGTGTGTGTGTGTGTGTGTGAAACAGAGTGAAGATGACAGCTTCACCTTAACCCCTAGTAAAGACGTTATCAATAGAACACCCCGCACACAACTCAACTCATACTGACCATTCTTGGTTTCCATGTAGTGGCAGAGCTGACACTCGTTGCCGTAAGACTGACCGTTGGAGGCACACAGGTAGTTGTGACTGGAGGGGCAGGTGGCTTGGATAGTGACTCCCCCTTCCACGGCGATGTCCGTGGCGTCCACGTGGTACTTGGAGCACTCAGGCTGCACGGTAAATCATCAGGAAACTCTCATGTGGGTGATGTCCCTTCGCCATTTCGCCTTTGCTCAAATTCAAGGTCTGATAATGGGCTATACGCTTTAGACTGAGCGAAGATACCGTTTTGCTTTATGCTCTTGTGCTAGTTTGCCTTATCTACGTCCTAAGCTCAATATGGACATGTGTGCAGAAACAAAATGCACTCTCGCGAAAGATGTCATTCAGGGAAAAGTCGAGGGCAAAAGAGGAAGGGGAAGACAACGAACAGATTACCTAGGAAACATCAAAGAGTGGACAGGTCGTAAACAGTCCAGAGATTTTCAACCTGGTTGAGCAGAGACAGATCTGGAGGACAGAGACCCGGAGAGCAATGCGGGCAGCCAACATTCCAAGGAGTGATGCTGTGGACTGACTGAGGAAAGACAGATCTGGAGGACAGAGACCCGAGAGCATGCTGGCAGCCAACATTCCAAGGATGATGCTGTGGACTGACTGAGGAAAGACAGATCTGGAGGACAGAGACCCGGAGAGCAGTGCGGGCAGCCAACATTCCAAGGAGTGATGCTGTAGACTGACTGAGGAAAGACAGATGTGGAGGACAGAGACCCGGAGAGCAGTGCGGGCAGCCAACATTCCAAGGAGTGATGCTGTAGACTGACTGAACTGAACTGAATCTCAATAGTGATGTCAGTATACTATTTATGTGCGTGAGTCTGTGAAAAGGGAAGATACATGGAGAACGAATTAAAAGAAAAATAATGTCATATTCATTCTATCATTTTGTGTTTGATGTCTGTAGGTGTCTACGTGTTAATAAGCCAATATATAAGTCAATGCATTTAAGGCAAAATTGTACCAAGTTAAAACAGTGAGGTATCAAAAGGCGAAACGGGAAAAATGAAACTAGTGGGAGAAGGCGAAACGGGATGTCCCCCTCATGTGTCATTCTGCATAATTTCTCTTTTTTCAAACTAATTTTTAATTCGTTTTCGACAAACCACAAATAAAGATAATATTTGTTGAACATTATTACGATACAATTGAGAAAACTGAACAAGATTTATATACAATAGATTGAGCGAAACTCTACATACCATAATATATCATATCTACCAATCTGTTATGTATTTTTTAAACAATACAAAGTCATCCAGTTTATACTGTTTCAGATTTTAGTTGTTGATGTCTGTTTTTTTTGTTTGTTTGTTTGTTTCAAATTTCTTTGTGTTCGTTTTCAACAAACTACAACGATAAACGTATTAGCAAAACAAAAGTCATTTGTATCAGACTTAAAGTTTAAAACACATGCAAAACGTCTATATCTTCAACAAAGGATCTATGTACATGAATTTTCACACAATTTATTTCTTTTCCGCTGGTCGGTTATTTCTTTTGATGGAATAATGGACTCAAGATCTGATGTTTTGAGTTCAATCCCGTCCCTCGACATAAAAACTAGGGCCATTTTCGTTGCCGAGTTTCCCATCTTAACACCCTAATCATCTTGTGGTGTCAATGCCTTTGCTCTCCCATCCACCCCCTCTCATATCATGACTTCGCCAGCGCATGGGGTGTTGCGCACACTCGAGGCGTCTGCCAAACAAGTGCAGGTAGAATTGGGTGGAGCGCATGTGGTATTGACTGAGTGCGATGAACTGCAAATCGTTCACCAAAATCATGATGAATTATCTGGGAAAGGCTATGTCTAATTTGTAAGTGGACGACCATCATAATGGATGTTGATCTGACAAAGGCTCACAGTTTTAGGGGTGGGACAGGTGTCCCCATAGACCACGATGGACAGACGGGTGTTGTTCTTGGCCGCCTCACACTCGGCACGTTTGTACTGACACACGTTGTCTGAAACATCAACATGCATAGGAGAGATTTTACTCGCAATTTATACAGATTGGAAGAGAATCAGGCTGGTTGACTTTGTTGATATATTACAAGATCCAAAACAAGTGCGACTGCCCGCGCCCAAGCAAACATGAACCAGAAGAACAAGAAAACCAATATAAGCGCGTATCCAACGAGACAAAACAAAACAAGCGCAAATTTTCGGCCAACTAGCCTTTGTCAAGCGCGAACGCACGGTCACAAACAGATCACAGACACCAAACAATGGATAATAAAAACGGGACTAAAAACTTCCCTGCCGCCTCTTACCCACTGGACGAGACGGCAGGGAAGTTTTTAGTCCCGTTTTTATTATCCATTGTTTGGTGTCTGTGATCTGTTTGTGACCGTGCGTTCGCGCTTGACAAAGGCTAGTTGGCCGAAAATTTGCGCTTGTTTTATTTTGTCTCGTTGGATACGCGCTTATATTGTTTTCTTGTTCTTCTGGTTCATCTTTGTTGATATAGCTGTGGACTTAAGATCTCATGCCTTGAGTTCAATCCCAACCTCATCATCATCATCATGTGTCCTGCCACATGACGTTGGCGATCATGGCCCTCCATATGAATCTATCCCTTGTCGCTGCAAGTCCATCTTCCACTCTCTCTGTCCTCAGCCACCTGCAAGTCCGTCCAATACTTCCTCCCTGGGTCTACCTGGTGCTCTCTTTCCCTCCAGCTTTCCTGTTGAGACCACGTATTCTAATTCCCCTTTCAATACAATACAATACAATACAATACAATACAATACAATACAATACAATACAATACAATATTTTATTTATATAGCGCAAAATCTTGATAAAATCAAATCTAAGCGCTAAAACAGATACACACGCACGCACGCACACGCACTCACGCACGCACGCACTCACACACACAAACACACACACACACACACACACACACACACACACACGCACACGGCTATAAATGGGGAGAAAGAATAAAAGCAATGGAAAATTATAGAGAGCATATTATATACAATTATATATTACAATGCGATTCCCCTCCGAGTGGAGACAGGCTGCAGAGGGGATTGAGTGAGGTCAGGATTTTATGCAGAGGAGAAAAGGTGAGTTTTGAGAGTGGACTTGAAGGAGACAAAAGTAGGTTGCTGACGGACTAAGAGAGGAAGTTTGTTCCAGGAAAGTGGACCAGAAACAGAGAAGGCTCGTGGACCATAGGTATTGAGCTTAGTGCGTGGAAAGCGAAAAGTCAGAGGATCGGAGGCAGAGCGGAGGGTACGTGAGGGAACATAGATCTCAAGTAGGCTTGACAGGTAATCGCGGGCTGCGTTATTGAGGCTTTTGTAGCACATGGTGTCTAGTTTGTACAGTATGCGCTTTGATACAGGGAGCCAGTGAAGTTGTGCCAGGAGAGGAGATATGTGGTCAGCTTTTTTCTTTTTGAGTACAAGGCGTGTAGCATTGTTTTGAATGCGCTGTAGGATGTGAATGGTGGAGGCAGGAAGACCAGACAGGAGTGAATTGCAATAGTCAATGCGAGACATTATGAAGGAGAGAACGAGTTTTGCAGTTGTTTCGACAGAGAGATACTTCCTGATCAGGCTTATACGATGGAGATGATAGTAGCAAGATCTGGCAGTTTGAGAAACAAAGTTGTTCATGGAGAGGGTAGAGTCAATGCAGACACCAAGGTTTTTAGCTGAATCAGAAATTGGGACTGATGTGTTACATAATGGGAGAGAAAGAGGAGGCAGCTGAGAAAGTTTCTGACGGGTGCCAATGAGGATAGCTTCTGTCTTGTCGTCATTAAGCTGAAGTTTATTATATGTCATCAGTTCTTAATGTCCGAGTAATACTCAGTGGTGCGAGTCAAGAGGCGCTGTATATTGTCAGGTGAGTCACTGTCTTGAAGTTGGGTGTCAACAGCATAGAAGTGGTGTTTTATAGAGTGGGAGTTGATGATGGTGGACAGGGGGGAGGTGTAAAGAGTGAAAAGAGCAGGGTCAAGGACAGATCCTTGTGGAACACCACAGGTCAGGTATGCAAGTTGAGAGTAAGTGCCATTAATGAGAACAGTTTGTTTTCTGTTTGATAGATATGAAGTGAACCAGGAGAGAGCAATGTCAGAGATGCCAAAAGTATGATGAAGTCTAGAAAGGAGAATACCATGATGAATGGTATCAAAGGCTGCAGACAGATCAAGGAGTGTGAGGAGAGAGACTTTGCCAGTATCAGTTGCAAGGAGGAGATTGTTGAGAATGTGTAGCAGGGCAGTTTCAGTGCTATGGCACTGGCGGTAGGCTGACTGGAAAGGATTGAGGAGATTGTTGGCAGACAGGTGAGAGTTCAGCTGGTTGAGGACAACTTTTTCAAACAGTTTTGACAAGAAAGAGAGATTAGAGATAGGCCGGTAATTTTTCAGTTCATTTGGGTCTAAATTGTATTTCTTGAGGAGAGGGTGAACAATAGCAGACTTGAAAGAATCTGGGACAGTTCCAGTTTGAAGAGAAGTGTTGATGATGTCGGTGATGAATGGGAGAAGAGTAGGGAGACAGTCAGAGTAGAGAGAACCTGGAAGAGGATCCAGTTCGCAGGTTTTGAACGACATGGATCTGATTGTGTTGAGAATTTCTTCTTGTGACACTGGGGTAAAAGTAGTAAGAGGTGTGCCAGAGAAGGAAGGGTCAGGTGGGCATGGTTGACAGGGTGTCCTGTCAAGCCTGTCACGAAGAGTTTGTATTTTGGTGGTGAAATACTTGGAGAATACAGATGGGAGTTCTTCATTTGTGTGTTTTGTTGGGAGAGGTAAATGTTTTCGTGTGCCAAGGAGATGATTCATGGTTGTAAAGAGTTCTTTTGAAGAAGAGGCATTCAGGATTTTGGTTTGGAAATAGCTTGTTTTTGCAGATGCAAT
>CM060305.1:10883656-10891156 GCA_030674185.1 Monoplex corrugatus
ACATAACCAACTAACCAGACAAAACATGTGTCTGACTCTTCAAACTAACATAACTAAACAAGCAAGCAAGCAAGCAAGCAAGCAAGCCAAACCAAACCAAATCAAACCAAACCAAACCAAACCAAACCAAACCAAACCAAACCAAACCAAACCAAACCAAACAAAGCCGAGGCTCTGATGAAATTACCACAGGTAGTGGACAAAGGATTACTGTTCATAGTAAAAGAGCAACGAACAAGATAAAAACATGTAATTTATGGTCGACTATCGTGGTCGAGAAAGTACAACCTAGTACTTTATTTGTGTACCCTCATGTGGGATCTCAAGCCAAAGTCTGACGCATACAGGCGGCCGCACACCGGACACTCAATGGAAAGTTCTGCAGAGTTGATTCTGGCCTTTATTGCTGCACGCTTTTCCACTTTATTGCTGCTTCGTCTTTCATTTTCATAAGCTTCTGTTTCCTTCCGAATAGCTTGCCTCGATTCAGACCTGTTTGTGGCCATGATGACTCATCATCATCATCATCATCAAGTGCCTTGCCACATGGCGTTGGCGATCATGGCCCTCCATACGCATCTGCCCCTTGCTGTCGCAAGCACATCTTCCACCCTCTCTGTCTTCAGCCACTCTGCAAGTCCGTCCAATATTTTCCCCTGGGTCTACCTAGTGCTCTCTTTCCTTCCAGTTTTCCTGTTGTGACTACAACTTTAAAATGTTAGAAAAATCGTAAGACACGTACAATAAGTCTTGCCATCCGAGCCACACACAGGAGCATACTGTTGAGTGCAGAACTGGTTACAGCGGTCTCCTCCCACTTGTTGTCTGTTTAACGTCCCAGCGAAGGCACCTGGTGTCAGACATAAAATTATTTTGGTCACATATCGTTTGTATTAGTTTATTAAGCATTCTGTAACTTTATGATAAACAAAATCCTGTTGTGGGAGATTATTGCATGTTATAGCATAATGTCGTGTGTGTATTTGTAACTATGTTTGCGTAAAATTGATATTGTACAATATTTAGTTTTGAAAAAAAAAGAAAAACCTTCATAGCAACATGAAAAGGAAATGAGGATTAAAACAATCCCAGCTTCATTTGTATACTCACCAAATCAAAAGCCGTACGAAGTTTAATACAATGTTAGACATACACACACACGAACACACAGAGGCATGCATGAAGCAAGCAAGCATGCACACATATACGCACACACACAAAAGCACGTACACATACACGTTTGTCATATATTACAAAGCAGCTCTCTCTGTCTCTCTCTCTCCCTGTCTCTCTGTGTGGATATTTCTGTTCATTAAGACTTATGCAAGAATATGAACAACTACGTACAGCAGACATATGTCAACACCTACCGCTGTGATGAAAGGAACAAACCACAACAAACTACAATATTAAAGAAGCAATAGCAGACAAACGAAGTATCTATACTCAAATCATCAACACGGAACACTCACTGGACACAAAAAGCGCAAGAGGGATCAAGAAATGCATGTTGCTGTTCTCCGTCGTTCTCCAACCTTGACTGACCCGGACAATACTGTGACTGACTTACCTGTCCTTCTCACCTGTACGCGTACCTGCTGATGTCCAAGAGAAGGGTGCTGAGGCACCGTGCCTTATCTTGGCACTGACCACGTTTCTGAATGGTTTCAAGATACAGTTAGATAAACGTCGTTACATAGGACCTAACATCACGTTTTCAAGACTTTCCAGTTTGATTGCAGTTAGAGGACAGGAGATATGTAATTCTTTTTCTCAAATTTCTTTTTGATCTGTGTGAATAATGTACATTATCTTTTGGTACATAACGACAAATACACATTATAATGTAAACAAAGGGCGAAATATCTTCACAGAAGGAAGGAAGAAACAACAAGAACAGACAAAGGGCTGAAAATATACAGCAACCGGCCACAGACAATGTAATTAAAGTCAACGATATAAAGCATGTAAGTTGCTCGTAAGAGGCATACAATACAACCAGAAACCGTACATCATTGTTGTCACAAACAAACGCCATATTCTATGCAAGGAATAGTCAGTCAGGGTCGAAAAACTGCAGAACAGAACGACCAATGTTAAAGTTTACTTTGGTCTTTATTATGGACGTCGTTTTCTTGAACCTAGGGACTGGATTTTTAAATTGTAGTAGCTGTAGAAATCGCCCCTCCACCCCGCCCCACCCCCATTTTTTAAAAATTGTCTGTGCTGGTCAGGCACAAAGACAAGCTGAAAGCAGCGAAAAATGCTTTTTTGTACGCTTACTGCTACTGCCGACAGCACACTCAACAGCAGGAAGGGTTCCACCAAATAAATTTGTGCAAAATCACCCTGTAAAGATCAAGTGTCCAACTTTAATGCTCTGAAGAAGCGTGGGTTGCCAAGTTCAACTCATCAAATGCCAGCTTCGTTGTACAGGACGCGTTTCCTTGTATGGAAGACAACTGCATCCAAAAGATGCTTATAATTATGTGGACAGCTGAAGCAAGGATACCATGCCCGAGAAGACCACCAAAGCAATAGAAGGATACTCTGAAGGCCAACTTCACCAGCCCAGCTATAGCATCAACATTAGCTAAGTTTATGCTGCATTGATGTATGAGTGCATGTATCCGACTGTGTTTGTACTGCACCGATATAGTGCATGGAATGGAATCCCCCCCCCCCCGTTTTTTTTCATCGCAAAGTGCCATGAATATTCTCTGAAATAGACTGCTTGCATAAGCCAAATCAATAATAATAATAATTAATAATGATAATAATAATAATAACATCATCGTTATTGTCATCATCATGATTATCATTGCTATTATTACTATTAATCATTATTATCATTAATATTATTGTTGTTATTATTATTGTTGTTGTTATTGTTGTTGCTGCTGCTGTCGTTGTTGTTGTTATTGTTGTTGTTGTTGTTACCAACCGAGGTGACATTGCCCACAACACTGGTAGATTTGGGAGAACCACATATGGAATTGTTTGAGTGCGATGAATCCCCCTTGAACAGAATCTAAACAGCTAGGCAGTTATTTCCTATGTGTATTACAATGATAATTTTGATGATGATGATGATGATGATGGTGGACTCTTGTTGATCTGACAGCTGAGCAATTGTACTGGTCCTTATCGCCTGAGGTGGTTCTTCATGTGGGATATGAAGACCGATTTTAGAAGCACATGTTCTACCACAGGCACTGCTTGAGTCCTACGTCCTTGGGTACTGCTAGAGTCGATATATCTCTTCTGTTACATAGCACTTTTTCTGTGCTGTCTAAATGTGGCTGTGCCCTGTGAGTGTGTGTGTGTGTGTGTGTGTGTGTGTGTGTGTGTGTGTGTGTGTGTGTGTGTGTGTATGTGTATGTATGTATGTGTGTGTGAGTGAGTGTGTGTGTGTGTTTGTGTATGTGTGAGAGAGAGAGAGAGAGTGTGTGTGTGTGTGTGAGTGTGTGTGTGTGTGTGTGTGTGTGTGTGTGTGTGTGAGTGTGAGTGTGTGTGAGTGTGTGTGTATGCGTGTGTTTGTGTGTCCTATAGACTTGGGTTCTGTGGTTTTGCTTATAATAATAATAATAATAATTACAATATTTATATAGCGCAAAATCTTGATAAAATCAAATCTAAGTGCTGAAACAGACACACACACGCACGCACGCACACACACGCACGCACGCACACACACACACACACGCACGCGCGCGTGCGCACGCACACACACACACACACACACGCACACGGCTATAAATGGGGAGAAAGAATAAAAGCAATGGAAAATTATAGAGAGCATATTATATACAATTATATATTACAATGTGATTCCCCTCCGAGTGGAGACAGGCTGCAGAGGGATTGAGTGAGGTCAGGATTTTATGCAGAGGAGAAAAGGTGAGTTTTGAGAGCGGACTTGAAGGAGACAAAAGTAGGTTGCTGACGGACTGAGAGAGGAAGTTTGTTCCAGGAGAGCGGACCAGAAACAGATAAGGCTCGTGGACCATAGGTATTGAGTTTAGTGCGTGGAAAGCGAAAAGTCAAAAAAGCTTTTTTCGCTGCTTTCAGCTTGTCTGTGTGCCTGACCAACACAGACAATTTTTTTAAAATGGGGGTGGGGCGGGGTGGAGGGGCGATTTCTACAGCTACTACAATAGGCTTGACAGGTAATCGGGGGCTGCGTTATTGAGGCTTTTGTAGCACATGGTGTCTAGTTTGTACTGTATACGCTTTGATACAGGGAGCCAGTGAAGTTGTGCCAGGAGAGGAGATATGTGGTCAGCTTTTTTCTTTTTTAGTACAAGGCGTGCAGCATTGTTTTGAATGCGCTGTAGGATGTGAATGGTGGAGGCAGGAAGACCGGACAGGAGTGAATTGCAATAGTCAATGCGAGACATTATGAAGGAGAGAAACGAGTTTTGCAGTTGTTTCGATAGAGAGATACTTCCTGATCAGGCTTATACGATGGAGGTGATAGTAGCAAGATCTGGCAGTTTGAGAAACAAAGTTGTTCATGGAGAGGGTAGAGTCAATGCAGACACCAAGGTTTTTAACTGAATCAGAAATAGGGACTGATGTGTTACATAATGGGAGAGAAAGAGGAGGCAGCTGAGAAAGTTTCTGACGGGTGCCAATGAGGATAGCTTCTGTCTTGTCGTCATTTAGCTGAAGTTTGTTGTATGTCATCCAATTTTTAATGTCCGAGTAGCACTCAGTGGTGCGAGTCAGGAGGCGCTGTATATTGTCAGGTGAGTCACTGTCTTGAAGTTGGGTGTCATCAGCATAGAAGTGGTGTTTTATAGAGTGGGAGTTGATGATGGTGGACAGGGGGGAGGTGTAAAGAGTGAAAAGAACAGGGCCAAGGACAGATCCTTGTGGAACACCACAGGTCAGGTACGCAGGTTGACAGTAAGTGCCATTGATGAGAACAGTTTGTTTTCTGTTTGATAGATATGAAGTGAACCAGGAGAGAGCAATGTCAGAGATGCCAAAAGTATGATGAAGTCTAGAAAGGAGAATACCATGATGAATGGTATCAAAGGCTGCAGACAGATCAAGGAGTGTGAGGAGAGAGACTTTGCCAGTATCAGTTGCAAGGAGAATTGTTGAGAATGTGTAGCAAGGCAGTTTCAGTGCTATGGCACTGGCGGTAGGCTGACTGGAAAGGATTGAGGAGATTGTTGGCAGACAGGTGAGAGTTCAGTTGTTTGAGGACAACTTTTTCAAACAGTTTTGACAAGAAAGAGAGATTAGAGATAGGCCGGTAATTTTTCAGTTCATTTGGGTCTAAATTGTATTTCTTGAGGAGAGGGTGAACAATAGCAGACTTGAAAGAATCTGGGACAGTTCCAGTTTGGAGAGAAGTGTTGATGATGTCAGTGATGAATGGGAGGAGAGTAGGGAGACAGTCAGAGTAGAGAGAACCTGGAAGAGGATCCAGTTCGCAGGTTTTGAACGACATGGATCTGATTGTGTTGAGAATTTCTTCTTGTGACACTGGGGTAAAAGTAGTAAGAGGTGTGCCAGAGAAGAAAGGGTCAGGTGGGCATGTTCGACAGGGTGTCCTGTCAAGCCTGTCAAGAGTTTGTTTGTATTTTGGTGGTGAAATACTTGGAGAATACAGATGGGAGTTCTTCATTTGTGTGTTTTGTTGGGAGAGGTAAATCTTTTCGTGTGCCAAGGAGATGATTCATGGTTGTAAAGAGTTCTTTTGAAGAAGAGGCATTCAGGATTTTGGTTTGGAAATAGCTTGTTTTTGCAGATGCAATGAGGGTGGATACTTTTGTTTTTAGAGGCTTGGAAAAGTTGCCTATGTACAGTGAGTTTGGATTTGCGCCAGCGGCGCTCTGCTCTGTGGCGGGCACGTTTTGCACAGGCAATCTCATGAGTGAGCCAGGGGGTAGGGGGGCGGTCAGGTAAAAGACGGGTTGTGACTGGAGCATGAGTGTCCAGAAGATGGTGGAGAGTAGTATAGAATTCATCGGCAAGGTTATGTGACTTTTCAGAAAGGAGATGGAAGACATCAGATGAAAATGTGGAGAGGTCGATAGATTTGAGATTGCGTCGAGTCACTGTGCACATGGTACGGGAAGGAGGAGGAATGTCAGCTTGTGCCAGTCTCTCTTCTGTGACTTAGCATTTTTGTGTGTGCTGTCCAAATGTGATTGTGCCCTCTGTGTGTGTGTGTGTGTGTGTGCATGTGTATGTGTATGTGTGTGTATATGTGTGTGTGTATGTGTGTGTGTGTGTGTATGTGTATGTGTATGTGTATGTGTGTGTGTGTGTGTGTGTGTATGTGTGTCATATAGCCTTGGGTTCTATGGTTCTGCCTGTGCCAGTCTCTCATCTGTAACTTAATATTTTTTTGTGTGATTGTGCCTTGTGTGCGCGTAGGGCCTATATATATATATATATATATATATTGTGTGTGTGTGTGTGTGTGTGTGTCTGTGTGTGTGTGCGTGTGTGTGAAAGTTTATGCACATGTGCAAGTGTGTTAGATGGACAGATAGAGAAACATCGCTATATGTGCGCTCACACACACACACACACACACACACACACACACACACACACACACACAGTGGGTACAACCACATTAAGACAGCACATAAAAAATGCTAAGTTACAGATGAGAAACTGAAGGAAGCTGTGATACAATATATTACTATCACATTGCTGTTTATTTACGAACAGTTCCACCTTCACAGTCACAGTCACTTTACTCTTCCTGAGGTCACACAACCGTTCACATCACTCCAATACAACCAATATCAAAGGATAACTATACACACAAAAACATGACAAATTCATGCAGAGTCCTTAATTCTGTTAATACATAAGCCATAATGACACCCTCTCTCCCACCTACCCTCCATACAAAAAAATCATAATAATGAGAGTCAATACCAGCAACAACAAACTTTTAAATCACACACAAAAAAGTTCTCAAACAAAGAAACACGCAACCCCCCTCCAAAAAAAAAATCACCAAAAAACCCCCCACCAAACAACAACAACAACAACAAAAAAACCCAAAGAAAAAAAGACAAACAAACCCTAAACCCACACATACATACAACCAGGAAAAAGCAAAACAAAGGAACTAACAAGCATACAAAAGACACATGCATAAAAATGGGAGAAAAAAACCCCAACCAATCACAGGAACCAACAAACAAACAAACAAAAACCACATACATAAAAAAGAAAACAAAATTGCAATGAACTGTGCAGTCCTGAGTGTGTTATCAGTTTGGAGGGCTCTCTAAATTGGTATCTTTCTTTAGTGATTCAAAAAAACATCATCACCATTGTCTGCATCATCATTACTAAAATGTGTCCTTTAATTTTATCTCCACAGCTCACTGTATTCACAGAAATATCTGTTTACCCCTATCTACACCACAAAGTCATTATGTATATTATGCACGACTATAATACTGAAAATGGGACATTCCTAATTCCACACATCATACTGAAGTCCTTATAGTATAT
>CM060305.1:10896156-10911156 GCA_030674185.1 Monoplex corrugatus
GTGAATGGACCAGCAAGGCAGAAAATGACAGGAAGAAATGACAGAAAGCAAAGAAAGGAGAAAGAAACAGAGTGACAGAAAAAAGGAAATTTCTAGTGCAGAATTTCTAGAATGTGGGGATATTATTCATAGTGAAAGAACCCTCGGCATCCCCACAGGGGGAAACAGCAACTGGTGGACACATTAATATATACAGACAGAGTGAACACAAACACACACTGTCTGAACAAAGGAAACTTCAGAGGGGCAGAAATTGCTTCTTTTTTTTATTTTATTGTCACACACCTACAGGGAAGAGAAACAGGCTGTCAAACCAATGGGAGATGACAAGCTCTTTCTCTGACCTACGAAGATGAGTTATGTCCCATACAAAAAGAAATGTGACAATTCTGACCATGTAGACAATGTCTCCTCCATCTTCTTGCACAGTGGGTCTGATGCGTGTGTCCAGCAGTTCTTTTATCAATGCCACTGTGTCATCATCATCAGGATGTATCACTGAAACACACATACAGTATTCACATAGCGGCTGTTCTTTTATCATCATCATCATCATTGTCATCATCATACATCATCTACATAACAGCAATTCTTTTATCGTCATCATATCATCATCATCATCATAATAACAGCATGAAGTGTTTACATAAAAGTAGTTCTGTTATCATCATCATTATCATAATGATGATAACTGGCTTAATTTTGAAAGGAATTTGCATTACTGAAGCACGTCAGTTCATTAAGAATAACAACAGATAATAACAACAACAACAAAAAGTATACCACTAGCCATAAAGACTACATAAGAGGACACGATCATTAGATAAAGTCTTTCAATCATCACACACAACACACACACACACACACACACACACACACACACACACACACACACATATATATATACCTACACCCACAAGCACACACATACCTCAGCTGCAACATGACTCAACTTAGAAAAGTCATAAATGTAAAACGCAGCTGTTTTATAGATTTTTTTTTTAAAAGAGATATGTTTTAGGTGGTTTTTGAAAGTAAGCAAATATTTTCATTGCCTTAAAGATACTGGAGCACACACATTGTTTCGATAACAGTGGTTCTTTTACCATTATCATCACTAGTTATCATCATAATCAGGGTGTAACAAGTATTTCACATTCTTCTATCTATGTTTGAGTGGACTGCATCTCCTACATATTCTCAAATATGTGACCTCCCACCATCAGTTCAGTCTTAAGTTGCAGTCAGTCGAACAGCACAATGAGCTGAAAAGGTTATTGAGGGTCTATCTGGGGTGTTTTGACTTTTTCTCATAATTGATTTCTGTGGACTATAATCTATCCCCACAGATTTTTTTTTTCTTGAAAACGTATCACTAATCAATTTAAAATGGTATTTTAATGCACTGATCGTAGCAGAAAGAACACAATTTCTTCCAAAAGTACCTATTTTTGTCTCTTATTGCGAACTGTAACCTGTACAGAACCCCACATGTAATATACTGATAGAAAGCTCTTTGGTGCACCTTTCAGATAATGACAGCTAAAATTAGAAACAAACCGGGTCAAAGCCACCAAATAAAGAAATTCAAGGAAAATGTGTATGAGAGTACATAAAAACTTTAGAGGTCGTTTTCTCAAAATGGACACCACACAATTTAATGACTTTATACATACATAACATCTACATTTTTTTTTTAGTACAAGCTTTATTCAAGTACCAAAATAATCAGCAGAATGTATACTTTCCGATGATATGTATATCTCAAAACACCCAAAATGCTAGTTACGACTGATTTCGTGCTGGGAGGTCACATATATGAGTGGACTTTTACCTGTACCTTAACACTTTTTTACTCCACAATATGGGCAGTCACACTCCCTGTATGGTGTGCGTATGCTCAATATCTTGAAGTTTCCACAAGCCACCAAATACAGACAGGACCTCTAATGTACTTATCTGATGATCTACATAAATATGCACACCAAGGGGTACAGGTACTAGCAGGTCAGCATGTTTGTTGACTTACAAGATGGGGAAAATTTCCACCTTTTAACCATCAGGTGCTATGAAACAGAGTCGAACTCACACCTTCTCACAGAAAGTCAAATGTTGAACCCACCTTGGCTGTCAGGTCTCTCACAGTTAAATATAAAACATAAGCTAATCAAATCATTTATATTGTAATGAAACCTCACAACATGAACTGAAATGCTAAAATCTGTATATTGCAAAATAAAGTATTGTCATGCATCTATGCATGTACCGAGTATTTTTTGACCGAGTTTGTGCAGGATTATATATTATGATGGCAACACCGGGGTTATAATCTGAGGTTGATAATTTGTTCAAAGAGGAATTCACTGTACTCAGACAATTCCATGCGCATTCCACCCAAATCTAGCAGTGATAATTTGGCAGACTTCTTGAGCCTGCACAAAACCTCTATGCTCTGGTAAGGTCTTGAAATGGGGAGAGGTGGATGGGAGAGAATGTGACTTAAGAGCGAGGGGTGGATAGGACAGAATGGGACCTGAGTAACATACTGACACATCGAAATGACTGAAGCATCAAGATGGGCAGCAAACAGGTAAATTATTTTGTAGGCTGGAACGGAACTTGACAATCAGATCAAGTGTCCATGGGTCTGTAAACAGAGCTGGTCAGCCTCTATAATTATAGAGTTAGTGTACTAGCACAGCAGTGCAGCTGTCTTGCTGGATGCAATATCTGATTGTCTTCCTCTCACCTGTATCACCTGAAGGCTGTTCATCAGTAAGCACTGGCAGACCACAGGCAAAGAAATCCATGATGACAGCATAGATCTCTGGCTTCAGCACCTTCCACTCTATGTCGTCATCTGCCTGTGGTGACATAGAACATGGACACTGTTAGGACATGTTGTTCACCATCTCTGATGATGATAATAAGACTCTTCTGTTGATCCCATCAGTGAGTAGGCATGCTGGTCCTCATCGCTTAGCGTTGGTCTTCATGTGGGAGTATGAGACTGCTTATGGAGGCACATTTTTTCCCACATGCACGGCATGCAAAAAAGTCCTGCAACTTTGGGCTCTTGATTCTGCCAGTCCCTCTTCTGTTCAACAGCAGTTCTGTGTGTTCAAATGTGACACTGGTAGTGACCTGTGTGCACTGCTGCCAATGGAGTTAAAGCCAATGCTGATAAAGCTGGCCATCACAGTGTACTTATATTGCTTTAGTGGCCTTACCTGGTCACAGCATCTGGCTTCAGGTCTCCATACAAGGGCACCCTTTATATGCAGTTGTCTGCCATAAGGACAATACACCCTGTCCAACTAAGCTGGTATTTGATAAATGGATGCTCTACATTTGGCAAGCCACACTTCTTCAAAAAACACAATTAAAGAATAAGAACACATATCTAATACAACAAGACAAGACAGGCACAAATTTTCAGCCGACTGGCCTTTGTCAGTTTATTCCTTTTCTGCTGGAAGGAGCAGCAGGGAAGTTTCAGTCCTTTCCTCCTAATTTTAGTACCTGGTGTTTGTTTGTGATCTTACGCTTAACAATTTGTGAGTGTCTTGTCTTGTTATATTAAATATGCATTCTTATATTTTTTCTCATGTTTTTCTGGTTCTTCACACTTATATGAACAAACAAATAATGAACTCACACTTAACATGAACAAACAAACAATGAACTTATATTTCCAAGAACAAACAATGAAACAAATTAAGGCAGCTACAGTAAGGCCTCTCCCCTGTAATTTTCAGTTTCACTTTTCTGAAGACAGTGTCCCCACTCTCCATTACATTTCATAAGCACTCATGCTGTCAACACAATATGAAGGGAACAGATTCAAAACGATTGTGATATGACCCAGGCAAGTCTGTTCATGCATCCTACAATCTGTCAAGGTCTTCCGAAACATACACACATTCAAAAAACAACTTTTTACATATCCACTTTCAGATCACAAACTTAAAAAAACAACAAAATATATATAAGTAAGAAAAGAACACAGCTGTATCATATTAAAAATACTGATGAAAAAAATCAAGTGACAGGAAAATAGTTAATTTTTGTTAATAAGTGGAGGAAAACAGACAACACACCTTACTGATAGTGATGTAGTCTGGTCCAAAAAACACTCCTTTCACTCCATCAATTCTGAACAGCATTCTGAAAGACACCATTAAACATGTGTTTCAATGTCATATTCACTGATATTCAGAGAGTCTGGAGTTTGCTCAACTAGCAACTAGGTTTCATTGTCCTTGGACATACTACTTCAACATCCACCACACCTTCTGCTCCATCTATTCAATTCAGCAATGCCTCGATAGCTTCCACAGATCCCACATACTCAGTTGCAACATGTACAGATATTGATGACTCCCAGGTAACTACAGGCCCACCTTCCAACTTCTTTTCAGGGCAACCTTTCCTCTACTCCACATCCCTCTAGCTCTGGATGTCACGTTCTTGCACAGCGTAATCCACTGAACTTGCCACTCTCTGAAGTGGAAATGTTGGCAATTTCCAAAGGTCTGAAATTTGTTCCTTTAAAACTCCCTGCTAATAAGTACCTTTAAAACCCTTTGCCAATAAATACCAAACGAGAGTCCTTTTCTTTCACTAGATGAAGCAGCAGAGAAGTTTCAGACTTTTTCTCCTAATGCTGGCAAGGTTGTGAAATGGGAGCAGAGAAGGACCAATGAAACACTAAGCTGACCACCACCACAAGGATGGAAGCACTAGTGTGGGCTGTACACAAGCCAGCTTTTCATGTTGCAGGCTGGGATTATATGCAAAACACCAAATGTCGAATCCATGGCTCTATCAAATGAACCAACCAACCAATATTTGTTCCCAACTCTTACTCTCCATGTAGACAGTATTTATCCAATAGTTTTTCAATGGCTTATGGAAACACAAAAACACCAGCATGCACACTCCCAAAGACAGAGTTTAATTACCTTAATGGCAGGGCAAAAAATATCCAAACATGTAAAAGCCCTCTTGTATGTTTGACTGCATGCGGGCATTGCAGCTCACAAACTAAAAAAAAAAAAAAAAATTGAAGTTCACACCAACAAAAAAATGGAAGTTTCAGTTGGGTTTTCAGGATGCATACTGAAAGGAAATTTTCCTTCTAAAATTACGTTTAATCTAACATACTTACCATGGCTCACAAATGCAATAAGCGGCAGCGGTTTGCCAATTCTGCCTCGTAACAATAAAGTCCGAAGGGACAGTAACTCTGAGAGTAACCATGTCTTGCGCATGCGCATGTACTCTTCCTCTTTTCGAGGAGACCTAGACCCTGACTGTGGGATAGAAGGAACCAGGAAGGCGGGGAGGACGGGAGGGACTCTGCGTGAGCCACGGTAAGTATGTTAGATTAAACGTAATTTTAGAAGGAAAATTTCCTTTTAATTACACATACTATACCGTGGCTCACAAATGCAGAATAGCACTACCCGGATGGAGGGCTTACCTGGTTAATGCCTGGAGGAATGGCAGGAGTCAGGGCGTGTGGCTGAGATGGGGTGTTGAGCCACCACAGCGGAAGCGATACCCCTGGACCCGTCTTCGCACAGACGGGAGACGTCGCGCAGGTAAAACTGAATGAACGTGCCTGGGGAACGCCAGTACGCGGCGTCTAGGACGCTCTGGATGCTGGCATTGTTGGTGACTGCCAGCAAAGAAGCCCATGCTCTGATCTCATGGGGCCTTGGGGAGAAGACAGCTAGCTCTGAGTTCGACCCTGCATACGCAGCCTTGATGACTTCCCTCAGCCATCGAGAGATGGACGTGCGTCTAATGTCCTTTCTATAGTTTTCGTTGTAAGAGAGAAATAGGTGGCGCTGCTGCTGGCGAGAAGATTTCGTCCGCTTTCTGTACGCTCGCAGGGCACGTGAGGGGATGGATGGGGAGACATCGAGCAATCAGGCTCGAAAGCAACATCTCCAGGGAGACCACAAAGGGCGTGCGCTTCGCTGCAGCGCCTCCCCGACGCGAGAGAGACGAGAAAGGCCGTCTTGAAGGAGAGGAACTTGAGAGAACACTCCCTGATGGGCTCGTAAGGGGGGAGTCTCAGGGATGAGAGGACGAGAAAGAGATCCCATGCCGGGGTTCGGCGGGGGTTTCTGGCTTCCTGGAGAGAAGCCCCTCTGACAAGATCCCGCAATAGGGGATCGTGCTCAAAAGACGGACCATCCAACTGACTGATGGTGGTGCAGATGGCCGCCCTGTGAACCTTCACTGAGGAGGACGAAAGCTTTTTCTCGGTTGACAGAAAGCCGAGGTAGTTGGCCAACTGCAAGCGAGAGGGTGAGTGGGATGACACCGCATTTGAGGTGCACCAAGAGAGCCAGCCATTCCAGTGGGCATTATACACCCCCTGTGTGCCCGGCCTGTGAGCTTGCTGCACAAGGCCGATTACGGCCGGGGACAAGCCTAATGAAGACATCGAGTCCCGCACAGCATCCAGGCGTGAAGGTTTAGAACGTCTGGATTGCCGTGCGGAATGCCTGTCCTGGGTTGAAGGAGGGAGCGACCCGACACCGCGAGTTTTAGCGGCGGCACATGGGACAGGTGCAGAAGTTCTGGGTACCATGCCTGTGCTGGCCATTTGGGTGCGACAAGGATTAATGTCGCTGAGTCCTCCCTGGCCTTCCTCAGTACTTTCCCCAGAATGGGGAACGGGGGGAAGGCATAGCCGATGAGGTTCGACCATGGAATGGATAGGGCATCTACGGCCCAGGCCACTGGGTCCGGAACTGGAGAGACGTACAAAGGGAGGCGGTGATTGAACCTGGTGGCAAAGAGGTCCACGTGTGGTTTGAACCATGCTGCCCATACTGGCTCCAGGACTGCATGGACCAGTATCCATTCCGAGGGAAGAACCATGTGGGATCTGCTGAGAGAGTCCGCAAGTATGTTGATCTTTCCCGGGACATGCTTTGCTGAGAGCCGAATCGAGTGTTCCTCGCACCAGATGAGGAGTTGTTCCGCTCTCCGAGACAGGGAGTGGGAGCGGGCGTCCCCTTGCTTGTTGATGTAACAAGCTACTGTGGTGTTGTCCGTGTTGATACGGACATGTTTTCCCTTCAGAAAGGGGAGAAACTCCCTGAGTGCCTGAAAAACTGCCTCCAGTTCCAACATGTTTATGTGGCAGGGCATGAGTTCGGTCGACCACCGACCTGCGGCTGTCAGCTTGCCCACATGGGCTCCCCACCCGGAGGTGGACGCGTCCGTGAACAAGTCCTCCTGAGGAGGGGGCAGTGTGATAGGGACTCCCTGGGCCAGGCGTGACTGGGAGCGCCATTTGGTCACCGCTGATATGAACCAAGGACCCAGGTGGACCGGAAGGTCCCACGGCTGAAGCGACTGTGACCAACGCTTCCTGAATCCGCGTTGGAATTGCCACTTGAGGAGACGACCCAGTGGCACTAGGGGTGCCAGCGACTCCATAAGGCCCAGTAGAGAGGCCAGCTTCCTGGCCGGTGCGTGAAGTTGAGGGAGCAGTTGGGCTAGGAGGCCCTGAAGGCGCAGTAAGCGCTGGGGAGTCGGGGTCACCCTCCAATTGGAGGAGTCGAAGGACATGTCCAGGAACTGGAACTGTTTGGAGGGAGTGAGGTCCGACTTCTCCTCATTGCAGACAAAGCCCAGGTTGTGACAGAGTCGCAGGACCTGGGATGCTTGTTGTGCACACTGTTCCTTGGAGGAGGCGAGTAGAAGCCAATTGTCTAGATAGGCCTTGAGGCGGATGCCCTTCCCCCGAACATGCATGCAGAGTTCCCTCACCACCTTCGTGAACAGCAAGGGGCGGGTGCCAGACCGAAGGGCAGTGCCCTGAATTGGAAGATCCGGTTCCTCCAGACGAATCTGAGGTACTTCCTGTCCCTGGGGTGAATGAGGAGGTGGAAGTATGCATCCTTGAGGTCGATGGATATCCCCCAGTCGTCTGGGTGCAAGGCATCGCGGATGGACATAGGGGTTTCCATACGGAAATGGAGGACGTGGAGGAACCGGTTTAGGGAGGAGAGGTCCAGGACGGGCCTCCAGCCCCCGAAGTTTTGGGGACCACAAAGATGCGGCCATAGAATCCCGGGGACGCAGTGGAGGAAACCTCCTCCGTGGCCCCCTTGGCTAGCATCGAAAGAACTTCCTGATCCAGGGCCTGCAAGGCCAAGCGATCTTGAGGAAGTGCGAAAGCAGGGGGAGAGAGCGTGAGAGGGGCCTTCCTTGGGCCCCAAGGAAGGCGGAACCCCGACCTGATCACCCGCAGGGCCCACGGACTGGCGGGCAGCCTCTCCCACGCATCTATGTGTCTGGAGAGACTGCCCATAGGATCGCCCGTGGGGGGTGATGGCCTCAGGCCGGGGGTGAGTCATTGGGGGTTGGCCGGCTGAGAGGGAGCCGGCCTGCGGGCCTTAGGCCGGGCAACCGGCCGGCCCGAGTGCTGTTGTTTCTTCCTGTGCCCTTGGGGGCCTGGAAAAGCTGCGAAACTTGGCCTGAGTGGGCCCATGGGGTGGGTAGGCTGCTGGAGCCGGGCGCTTCACTGCAGGGCGAGGGGGTCTTGAATGGAGGGCGAGGTCCCTTTTGATGTCCGCCTGGTGCTTCAGGATGGCCTGAACATGGCTCCCGAAGAGAGACCCCGGCTGGACGGGTACCGCGCGCAAGGAGGCCTTGGCTGACGGTGAGGTGGCGACCGAGGATGCCGCGAGAATGGCATCCCGCCTCGCCATGACCGTATTGAGGTACGTGCGGGACCAGGCCTCTGCGACGGATCTGAACCCCTGTGCCATGGCCTGGATAAAGGCCACGATGGTGGCAGGGTCAGGCGCCTGGCGTAGCGCGAATGACTCATGGTTTGGGTCCTTAAGGGCTGCCGCCAG
The DNA here is from genome assembly GCA_030674185.1 of Monoplex corrugatus. Lineage (NCBI taxonomy): Eukaryota > Metazoa > Mollusca > Gastropoda > Littorinimorpha > Ranellidae > Monoplex > Monoplex corrugatus. The sequence goes on from CM060305.1 coordinate 10,905,048, forward strand.
GCCACCCAAGAAGGAGTCCATCGCGGAGGTTGCCACCAGCCCCCGTCTCGCGTTCTCCTCCCATTCCGCCAAGCATCTCTCCGTGGTGGAGATGTGCTGCGGCTGGGCCCGAGAGCGATCACTAACAAGGAGGAGGTCCTCCTGTGTGAGAGAGAGGGGAGCCTCAGGGATGGCCTCATGGGCCATGAAGGGCTTCCGCTGGAAGGGGGGCGATGCCGGCTTCAGGAATTTCCTGAAGGGCATGGCTCCCGCGAAGTCAGGCACGGATCCAGGGATGAAATCCTGTGCCTCTTTCCCCCTGGCGGTGTCCTGGGCTCGCTTCAGGCAGTCAGCCACCATGTCTGACTCTTTGAGAAAAGAGGCACGTGGGGCTGAGGTAGGGTGAGCGCTGAAAAGGCGCTCGGCCGAGCAAAGCTTGGGAGCCTTGGGCTCTGGCACTGTGGACACCGCCTCCGGTGTGTGGCTTGCCAGCCGGTCCATGGCCTCTTGGAAGCAGAAGGCCGTGTGGGCAGGGGCCTCATCCTCTGAGCCAGAGTCCGTGTCCTCTGGCCCGCCTATAGAGGGGGCGAGAGTCTGCGGAGTGTCTGACAGGGGTGCCACGCTGGTGGGACCCAGGTCAGAGCCCCCAGGAGGTACCCCCGGGGGTGAATCCGACACCGGGGGTGCCGGAGGGGCTGGCCAGGGTGAGGCCTGCGCCGGTGGGGCGCCAGGCATAAAGCCGGGCCACCACGTGCATCCCGCGGCCGAGGCCGGGGGAAATCCCAAGGTTGGGTGCCATGGTGCCATGTACGGTGCCATGGGATGCGGCATGGGCTGAGCCCATGGGGTATCAGGACCCTGACCCCATGAAGGGGAGGGCCTGGCCCGGTCCCCAGTGCCCAAAGGGCCAGCCTGCTGGAGGCGGCTAGGCATGTGCCAAGGCGCCCAAGTGCTCTGTCCGGAATGGGACAGAGATGTGCCAGCCCGCCGTGGGTCGCTTGGTAGTTGCCAAGGCGCCCAAGTGCTCTGTCCGGAATGGGACAGAGAGGTTGTGGCGGGGGCAGCAGCAGGCTGTAGGGGAGGAAGGGAGACAACCGGGAGCCAAACAATGACTGTCTCTCACACACTGAATTGGATTGGCTTCACTGCTTTTACTCATTTATTCTTTTATCAATTCATTTAATGGTCACTATTCAATTTTTCCATGTGAAATGACAGTTGTTTTCTCAAGTAAGAGAGGGTGGGGAAGACATCACCATAATATGGGACCAATTATTCTTACAAACTGTTTTCCTGTATATCTGTTTCTTTGTTTACTGACGAACAAGGATTTTTGTACAAAATCTTGTCAAACATGACTCTTTTGTTTTTTAGGCCATGGGACCTTTTACTTGCATGAAGTTTATTGTCTCATCTGAAAGATTAGCACTGAACCATCAATCAAAGTGTAGTGGCGAGGAGATAAACATCTCTGATCTATTAGAAATAGAACCCAGGATCCCTCACATTCAGGGCAGGCATGTCAGTAACCAGATCACTCACTGCACATTCTCACAAGATCTGAAATTCTGTTGGAGCTCTATGACTGACATTAACTTTGATCTAGGCTTCTAACCAAGCAAACAAAAGTACAAAGTTAATAAAACTGGTTTTAACCCTTTGAGTCCCGCACCCTGTCCACTTGCATCCAGTATTGTCAACCATTCTACTAGCAAAGCAAAAACTTAACCTGTTTGACTCTTTTACCCTAGCATGAGAGAATCAAAAGGTCAAGATTCTGCAGCTGGTGGATGGGGTGCGGAAGTCAACGAGTTGACATAATAGTCCTTTTTTCTGTGCTCTCTTGACAGGAGAAACAACTGTAAACAACAGTCAACTAACTGTATCATTAAATTTTGATGATAGACAGTGCAACTGTGTGCACATATATAAACATGAACACACACGAAAACACACAAACACTGAAATATACGGAAAAACAAACAGAATTTCTTGTTGGTTTGTATCCGTTTTAAAATGTGAATGATAATTTATTTTTCATCAAAAGAAGTCACTGGCTCAAACCAAATCCATTGCTAGTTCACCATTCAAAGACTTCACTGACTGGGGCTTTCTTTTTGTTTTTTAAAATTCCCCCATTTTTTTCCATATCTTTGTATCAATAGACACCTACTGATATAGTCATATACATAAAAAATCATATGTAGGCCTAATGACTTTTCTTTTTCTTTTATACTCATAGCATAATCATCAAACATATCAAAATGAAAAATACAGAATTTACATTCACACACACATAAAGATGCCACAATAAAAAAAAAAAGAAACAACAACATGTGGTATAAAGACAACCAAAAGCACACAGACCAAAGAGAAACTGACTTAGCCAGAGGAGAGCAGTGAGCTGACTGAGGGTTGGGGAAGTCATAGGTACCCCTCTCCAAAACTTGAACCCCATCCCCCGGGATAAACTTGAGGCTGTTAGGATTAGGGGTCTCCATTGTCTGGATGAACATACAGCGCCGCTGGATCATCGTGTTCTGTGGCGGTGACAGCAAACCTTTCTCTTTCTGCCATGATCTGGAAAACAAATATCAACTACACTGACAGGAACCCTTTCTCTTTCTGCCATGATCTCATCATCATCATGCGCCCTGCCGCATGGCACTGGTGATCATGGCCCTCCGTATGCATGTTAACCTTGTCGCTGCTAGCACATCTCCCACCCTCTCTGTCTTCAGCAACCCTGCAAGTCTGTCCAATATTTTCTCCCTGGGTCTACCTGGAGCTCTCTTTCCCTCCACCTTTCCTGTTGTGACCAGGTGCTCTAATTCCTTTCCTCATAAAATGGCCTATAAAAATAAATGTTGCCTGTCTTTTCCTAATGTTCCTTATGAATGATCTTCTTGTGTCTGCCTCCATCAAGACTGTCTCGTTTGTTTTCTTTGCTGTCCACGGAACTTTCAACATTCTTCTTAGAAATCACATCTCGGCTGCCTCAATCTTGTTCTGGCTTTGCTTGTTGACTGTCCACACCTCACAACCGTTTAACATTATCAGTTCTATATAACATTCAAGAACTCTCTTCCTGATGTTAATTGATAGGCATTTGTCTAGAAAATAAAAATAACAACTACAGTAAACCTTCATCTCCATTACCTTATCTGTCACTAGTGTCAGCCACAAAAATACTAAATACTTGACCTTTTAACACCATGGACCTAGTTACACTAGTTTCCTACAGTAAGCTGGCAAATTAGGTAAGAGATTACATGGTCAAGGTTTTGCATTGTTATCATAGCTGACAGTGCATAAAGCTGGTAGATAGGATGAGAAAATGAAAGGGTGAAAAAAATCATTTAAATCTATATATTGAGAGAGTCATTTCTATAACTATAAGATTGTAAAGAAAAATAGCTGGAAGATACCATGACTATCCTCCCCCAGCAACTGGTCGAACAGTCCACAGAACATCTGAACAACCAACACCCAGCCATCAAATTCACGAGGGAAGTGGAACAGAACAACTCCATAGCCATGCTGGACACCCTCATCACCAGAACTGATGGCATTCTATCCTTCTCGGTCTACCGTAAACCAACTCATACGGACCAATATTTACAGTTCGACAGCCACCAGCCCCTTGAACACAAACTGGGAGTGATTCGAACCCTTACCCACAGAGCTAACACCATATGCAGTACCCAAGAGGCAAAAGACAAGGAGACAAACCACCTGAAAAAAGTGCTCACCATCTCGGGCTACAAAAAGTGGGCCTGGAACAGCCCGGGAGGCAGGAAATCCAACACCGCATCCCAACAGCCAGTGAAACAACACCAGCGCAAGGGACACATCACCATCCCATACGTAGGAGGTGTGAGTGACGCTCTGTCCAGAAAGATCAGAAAACTGGGGGTGGCTGTACATTCCAAACCTTCCAACACCATACGCAGCCAGCTGGTCACCCCCAAGGACAAAACCAGCAAACTCGACAAAGCTGGCATTATATACAGAATAGACTGCCAGGACTGTAACCAACATTATGTCGGTGAAACTGAACGCCCCCTTCAGAAGAGACTAACAGAACACAAGAGGGACTCTTCTCCAGTAGGAGCTCACCTACACGCCGAAAAACATCAATTCAGTGCGGACAATGTCAACATCCTGGACAGAGAAAATAAGTGGTTCCAGCAAGGAGTCAAGGAGGCCATCTACATCGCAGCCACCAACCCCCCGCTCAACAGGGACCGGGGCCGTTACACCCTGCCCCCGGTGTACCATTCTCTGATTCGATCTCGTGAACTGGGTTCATCCCATGTTCGCGAGATCTGAGTAGAGATTCACGCAGACAGCATTAGAGCGCTGACGAAGATGGCGAGAACGCCATCGAAAGCTACGGAACTGTGAGTAGCGATTTTTACACTGTTGGGAGACCTTGTTCTTCAAAATCGGTAGCATTATAGCTGGAAGATACTTTACTTTTCATTGCTCTCACATCAGACATCAGGTTTTTTTAGAGAAGATATGACTGTTTTCCTTGATGCTTTACCTTCCCTCACTCTGAAAAGAGGTCAGGCACTTATTAACAGCTTGGTAGATCAGACGGTCCATGCATAAAATTTATCCTGAGCCCAGACACAAACTGAAAAAGGAACATCAACAGATGTGTGTAATTTGGTGAGGTTTGAAGTTTTGTCTTAAAAAAGAAAGTTCAAGAAAGAAACACAGCATGCAAATCATACAATGACTGTTGTGCATTGTGTGCATGTTATTTCATTTTTTAAAAAAAAATTATGTTTGACAGCATTGGTTCTATTATCAAAAACTGTTATTCCCCATGGACCTTTTTCTAGCTGTAATCCCAGCGTGACAATGAGCATTTGGAGCATAAACAAGTAATAAGAAAAACTATTAAGATCAACTTAAAGTCAAGAGACAGAGCTCACCTGTGTGTGACTGAGCAGCAACTGTGGACAGAACTCAAGGGAAGTTTGGACAATGTGCCAACAGCTCCAAACCTGTAAAGTGAATCATCTTCCTAATCTTACCACAAGGCATCTGTGAATAACATTAACAACAATGAAAATTTTTAAAGCACAACATCTCAGGAAACATGCTCGTAAGTACTCTGCACTTTACAGAAAATATGCACAAAAACATGTCAGCAACAAATAAATGATATTATTATATAAGCATGATAATGGTGCTGAATAAGAAAAGAAGCAACAGCATCCTACACACATGAGAACACTTCCACAAGAATACAACACCCACACACAGACACACTAGCCATACATAGGCATGTATTCATGAACAAACATATGCACAAAAACTGATACAAATACCAGTACAGGGACTCCAGCTGGTGAATGTTCATACACTGACACAGGCTTGCAAACAAGTTTATGAAACACACACAATTTGTTATAAATAACTCTGAAACAAAAAACAACACTTGATAGTTGATATATGTAATGTGTTTTCCATACACATTAGTCCTTTTGCACTGATTCAGTGATTATGCATTATTTATCATTGTAACTCTTTAACATAAACAAAACATGCATCCAAAACTAAAACGTTATGTAAAGTTAGAACACCCTGCATAATCATACTTATTTGTCACTACTATGGGTCTCTGACATTGTGGCACTATAATATTATCACATCACAATTAGGCCGCATGACTTTCATATTTCAAGTTTTGTTACACTTATTGGGCCTACGCTGTATGCCTGGATCTTGTCACCCAGTGAAATCATTATCATTATAATCATGAGAATGACTCCAGCGACACGACCTTCAGATGGAACGAAGAGGACATCATTTTATTCAGGCATGTTACAGAAGGATCAGAAACAGCACACCGCGTGATCACAACAGTACCACATTTTGATACATGATCATGCAAGGTTACCTTACTACGCTGTCTGCTGCGTTTTGAGTTGCTCGAGCAACTCTACCGAAAGCAAAAAGACTGCGAGATGCCATGCTTGCAGTTCTGCGGCAAATGCTGAGAGTTTGTTTTTGTTCATTTACATAAAAAAAAGGACGAAAGTGTAGGTTAAAAGCTGCAGATATCAATTCATAATCAAATCACAAATTTTGAAAAGAAAAAGATAAATCAGTG
>CM060305.1:10916156-10948656 GCA_030674185.1 Monoplex corrugatus
CCATACAACCAAGCAATAAACAGCAAAGAAATGAATGTGAAACGAAAATAAGACAAGACGAAAAACCCAACACACACACACAAACATAGGCCTATGCGTACACACACACACGCACGCACACATACATACACACGCACATACACACTCACCACACACACACACACACACACACACACACACACACACACACACACACACACACCACACACACACACACACACGCACACACACATACACACACGCACGCACGCGCACAGAGAGAGAGAGAGAGAGAGAGAGAGAGAGAGAGAGAGAGATTCTCTGTGTGTGTGTGTGTGTGTGTGTGCGTGTGTGTGTGTTGTGCGTGTGCATGTGTGTGTGTCGTGCGTGTGTGTGTTGTGCGCGCGCGCGGTGTGTGTGTGTGAGTGTGCGTGTATATGCGTTTTGTGTGTGTGTGTTTGTATGTGTGTTTGTGTGTGTGTGTGTATGTATATATATATGCATATATGTATGTATGTATGTATGTATGTATGTATGTGTATGTGTGTGTGTATGTATTTATGTGTGTGTGTGTGTGTGTGAGAGAGAGAGAGAGAGAGAGGAGAGAAGAGAGAAGAGAGAGAGAGAGAGAGAGAGTGAGAGAGAGAGAGAGAGAGAGGAGAGAGAGAGAGAGAAAACGAACCCGTCTCATTCCTACATCTGTGTGTTACAGGTGGGGATGGCCAGCTGGACCCCCTGTGCTCTCAAGCCCTGACCGCCGTGAAGAAAGCATTTTGATCTGCCCCCCACATCATTCACACCTTTCTCCAGTCGTCTGTAGGAGGTCACTTCTGATATCACTGTCAATTTGAAACATAATGCGACATCATTGTTTGTTATTTGTTAATGAATCTATGTGCAGTACATTCTGAAACAAAAAGCTTGTTTGCTTTTGATGAATGCATGTGCAGAACATTTGAAACAAAAAGCTTGTTCGTCTTTTTGAATCGATGTGCAGTATATTTTGAAACAAAGAGCTTGTGTGTCTTTTTGAATCTATGTGCAGTACATTTGAAACAAAAAGATTGTTTGTCTTTTTGAATCTACGTGCAGTACATTTGAAACAAAAAGCTTGTTTGTCTTTTTGAATCTATGTGCAGTACATTTGAAACAAAAAGCTTGTTTGTCTTTTTGAATCGATGTGCAGTACATTTTGAAACAAAAAGCTTGTCTGCCTTTTTGAATCGATGTGCAGTACATTTGAAACAAAACAAAAAAAAGTAGTTTGTGTTTTTGAATATATGTGCAGTATGTTGGAAGCAAACAAACAAACAAACAAACAAGCAAACAAACAAACAAATAAGCAAAGCTATAGCCAGTTTGCCTTTGATGACTCTATATGCACTGTATCTTCCCACGAGTTTTAGTCTGGCATTTAAGAAACTGAGGGACTGGTTGTGGTTTTAGGGTAAAAGTGGTAATTTGCTTTTGTGCTGAATGTACATGTAGGATATTTTTTTGTGTGTTTCTGTGAAATTTGAAGCGAGACAAAGGGGTAATTGTTAGTTTTGAATAATGAAAAAAAATATGTCCGAGCACTATCTGTAGATCTCAGTCTGTTCGATGGGTACCATTTTAAATGCCTTTTTTTCCAGTGATATGGTATTGACAAAATTCACTATTGCAATGTTTTTTTTCTGATTTCTTTCACAAACGTTGATTCTCTAGACATTGCAGGGGTTTGATAAAAATTTAATCTTTACCTTTCAGTATGTGATCAGTTATGCTTCGTCTGAAAATAATAATTTATTAACCAGTGAAATCATAGATTTAATATGCATTCTGTGAACATACAAAAGTCCTCTTTTGCAGGAAGCTGTTAAATTTAATTTGTTTAAGAGCATAACAGACTAGCTTCTTCTGAGGAAGTTTTCCTTGTAATTTTAAAGCTTTTCATTTTAATGAGTGAATGTAACTTACATCATTGATTAGATCAATGGGATTTCAGCTTCACAACCATAAACAGAAAATTAGTGGAATCTTGGGGTGGTGTTTTGATATATAGTATTGTTTTGATAGAGATGTTTTTGCCAGTTGTTAGTGCAGAAGTGCAATTTCTCACACTGTGATATCAATAGCATTTACTATAGTCAGTGTTGTCGTTTCTGTACAACAGTTTGCGAAAATTGTACACACATTTGTTTAGTGATGTGAGTGAGGTAGTGATTAATGAGTGAATGAGTGTGTGTGTGTGTGTGTGTGTGTGCGTGCGTGCGTGCGTGCGTGCGTGGTGTGTGTGTGTGTGTGTGTGTGTGTGTGTGTGTGTGTGTGTGTGTGTGTGCTTATTTCAAATTGACACATATACATATGTATGTAAGGTAAATAAGTAAATAAATAACATTGACTGCAACAAATTGTGTGCATGAGTTATATATTACATTTTGTTCTATTTGCTAAAATGAGGGGGTTCGGTCCTAAACTTTCATTTTTAGTGTAATGCTGAAACACTTGCTTGACGGAGGTTTCTTCTTCTTATCATTATATCATCATCATCATCATCATCATCATCATCATCATCATCATCATCATCATCATCATCTTCTTCTCATCATCATCATCTCATCATCTTCTTCTTCTTCTTCTTCTTCTTCTTCTTCTTCTTCTTCTTCTTCTTCTTCTTCTTCTTCTTCTCTTTCTTGTTGTTTTTCTTCTTGTCTTCTTCTTTTTCGTCTTTTCTTCTCTCCTCCATCCTCTCCTCTCTCTTTCTCCTTCCCCCTTCCTTTCCTTCTCCTTCTTTCTCTCTTCTCATCTCTTTTTTTCTTCTCTTCTTCTCTTTCTCTTCTTTTCTTCTTCTTCTCTTCTTCTCATCATCATCATCATCATCATCATCATCATCATCTTTTTCTTCTTGTTCTTGTTTTTGTTGTTCTTGTTGCTGCTATTGTTGTTGTTGTTGTTGTTCTTCTTCTTCTATTTCTTGTTTTTTTCTCAGTTTGTCCACACGTCTTTGTCGCTTTTGTTTACGTGCGCGTGAGTGTACCTACGTGTGTGTACCTACGTGAGTGTACCTACGTGTGTGTACCTACGTGTGTGTGTCTCCATGTGTGCCTGTGTAAATGTTTCAGGATTGTTTGGCTACTTTTATCTACCGTACAAGATCTGATGTCTTGAGTTCAATCGCTGTCTTGAGTTCAATTCCAGCAGGTAACATTAGAACCCAGCCTGTTCGGTGCCCATCTAAATGTTCCATCATTCTTCTGTGTTCAGCACAGTATTTCACTGGTCCCTTCCGAATCCGCATTTCAAGACCTTACCAACGCTAAATGCTTTACCTGGGTTCACAGAGTTTTGCCAGATAATTGCGGCATATTTAGATGGAACGCATGTGGAATTGCCCGAGTACATTAAATCCCTCATGAGTAAACTCTAAGCTCCAGCCTTAAACCATTAATTATTTGATTTTGGAAATAGCGCACATGTTAAGAATTACATATGCGGTAAAGACAAGGTACATTACACAACGCAGCACACACATAACACAGGATAGAATTACACAGCTTATAGCAAGAAAGAAAGAAAGAAAGAAGAAGAAGGAGAGAGAAGAGAGAGAGAGAGAGAGAGAGAGAGAGAGAGAGAGAGAGAAGAGAGAGAGAGAAGAGAGAGAATGACAATGACAATGACAATGACAATAATGCTTTATTTTCCAACGGTAAAAGCTACTGGCTAGAAACCATTTTTCAAACTTGCTGTTGCTATTCTATACACATGACATTTGTTTACAGCAACAAGTACAGCTCAAGGAAGATACATGCTGAATACTAAAATTAAGATAACATTACAGAGAGAAAGAGAGAAGAGAGAGAGAGAGAGAGAGAGAGAGAGAGAGAGAGTATGCAGACTTCAGAATATTTTATTACTCAAAGATATTAGCATTATGTCCCATTGGACATGTCTCACAGTCAGTCCTTGTTATTTCACACACAAATTGTGGGCAAGAACACAAAATATGTTAATATAAAATATGAAACAAGTTATAAAAATGAGCTGTGAGAAAATATTGACCTATATGCCAATGGCTCATGCGAGAGAGAGGGAGAGAGAGAGTGGGGGAGGAGGGAGAAAGAGAGAGAGAGAGACACACACACACAGATGCAGATTTACAAACACACACACACACACACACACACACACACACACACACACACACACACACACACACACACACACACACACACACACACACAACACACATACGCACACACATATCTATTTCTATATATTGTATGTATGTATGTATGTATGTATGTAATGTATGTATGTATGTATGTATGTGTTTATTTATCTATCTATCTACACACACACACACACACACACACACACACACACACACACACACACACACACACACACACACACACACATATATATATATATATATATGCGGTTGTATGTATGTGTATATATATGCATTATATATATACATGTATGTATGTATATACATATATCTATATGTATACATACATAATATATATATATATATATATATATATATATATATATATATATATATATATATTGCCTCCCAAAGCCCAACCCCTCGTCCTCGTCGTGGGAGGTGGAAACAGGTAATGCTGGCCAACGGGGCACTGGTGAAGCTGTTACTGGCTTAGTAGGCCGGCAGTGGATAAACAAATTGCTCAAGACAATATAAGGAGATACAAACGGACTGATTACAACGGAAAACGACGCGGCGAGGAAAACGGACAACGAATAAAGAAAAACGAAAAGGTTGGGACCTGGAACATTTGCGGTTTGACGAACAAAGAACCAGAGATAGTAGAGTTCATGACCCAGCGCAAGATCTCCATACTGGGCATTGCAGACACCAGAAAGAAAGGAACAGGAACAAAGGAAATAGACGCCAACTATGTTCTCATTTGGAGCGGTGTAAGCAAGGAACAGAGAGCAGCACATGGCGTGGGTTTCATCCTACACCATGACAAGGCAAAGACCTAGTGAGTACGGAGTTCATTTCAGAAAGAGTCTTGAAGATCGGCATTAGGGAGGACAACAAGATCAACAACTACATTCAAGTGTATGCACCATGTAATGACTCCTACTCAGATGAGGATAAGGACTCCTTCTTCGAAAAACTCTCGGACATCATCAACAGCATCCCGGACCAAGAAGACCTGTACGTCATGGGAGATTTCAATGACAGAGTCGGAGAGAAGAACACCATGGACAAAATACTTTGGTCCACACAGTGACCACAGAACACCATGCAACTACAACGGCAACCATGTATTGGAACTGTGTGCAGAGCATGATCTTATTGTCACCAACACCTTCTTCCAGCACAGAACCACTCAGATCTACACCTGGTACAAATGGAGTGACATCGACGTCTCATCTCAAATCGACTTCACACTAGCAAGATCTCGAATGCGGAGCAACATCAGAGACTCAAGAGCTAACTCCAACGCAGGCCTGGACACAGACCACAGGCCAATCATCATGACATTGGTCACTCAGAAGAAGAGGAGGTTCACTAAAAAGAAGAAACAGCCGGAAAGACTCAACATACACAAGCTTCAAGACGAAGAGGTGCAGACTCAGATCAGATGCACCATCAGTGAAAAATTAGACTGTAGTGACCCTAAGTTACTAAACGTAGAGGAAGCTTGGGGCATCTTCAAGACAGTCCTCCTGGACACTATAAAAGAAGCCTGTGGCACCAAGAAGACAGGAGGAAGAAACAGAAAGGCAACAGCTTGGTGGAACAAAGAAGTGAAGGATGCTATCAAGGAAAAGAAGAAACTATACAAGATCTGGGTCAAGTCAAGGATGAAGAGGACTACATCAAGTACAGATTTGCAAGAAGACACAGCAAGAAAGTTGTGAGAACAGCAAAGGAAAAGTCATGGACCCAGTATGGTGAAAAACTATGTGAAACATGCAAAGCTTCCCCAGGAGAGTTTTACAAGAGTGTGAAAGCGATGAGAGTGCGAGATGAACCTTTCGATCCAACCACTATCATCAACGATGCAAACGGGGAAACATTGTATGAAGAGGAGAAAATAGTGAAGAGATGGGAAAACTATTTCAAAGACCTACTCAACCCATCAGGAGTACGGGCACAAGACACACAGTCCCGGTTCACCCCCAGCCACCCAGACCACTCAGAACCTACCATCCTAGAGAGTGAAGTAAGAAAAGCAGTGAAGACCAGTCCTAAAGGAAAGGCAGCTGGAGACGACGGCATAAGAGCTGAAGCCATCCATGTGTGCGGTGAAACCGGAATTCAGTGGCTCACTACCATCTTTCAGAAAGCTTGGGAGGAGAGAAAAGTACCAGAAGACTGGCAAAATGCAATAGTGGTGCCAATATGGAAGAAGAAGGGCAGCAAGAAAGACTGCAGTACCTACAGAGACATATCACTACTCAGCCATGTAGGGAAAATGTACGCAAAGATCCTGGAGCAGCGCACTCGAGCGAAAAGAGAACATCTCCTCAGTGACGCCCAATTTGGCTTCAGAAAAGGAAGAGGGTGCACCGATGCAATCTTTGCACTCCGACAACTGTGCGAGAGGGCGATCGAATACGACCGAGATCTCCATCTTGTATTCGTTGATCAAGAAACGGCCTTTGATCGAGCCAACAGAGACAAGCTATGGAAGGTCCTCGAGCAGTACGACGTCAATGGCCAGCTGCTAGACAACATTCGGGCCATCTACGCCAACAGCAGGAGTGCAGTCCGCACCGCCAGTGGAACATCTGACTGGTTCCCAGTGACATCGGGAGTAAGGCAGGGCTGTAATCTCTCCCTCTTCTCTTCGTGATCTATATGGATCAGATTACGAGAGAGGCAAACCCAGACCCTGAGGCACTCAATGAACTCATGTTTGCGGACGACCAGGCAATGGTGAGCAATGACAAGATACAGCTACAGGAGCACACAGACCAGCTCAATGAAAGCTGCGAGACATACGGCATGAAGATCAGCATCAGCAAGACCGAGGTCATGACTGTCAGTAAGAGACCAAACAAACTGGATATCAACATCAACGGAACCCAGTTGAAGCAAGCCAGTGAATTTAAATACCTGGGCAGCATCTTCACTGAAAATGGCAAACTTGACAGAGAAATCGAGACCAGATGCCAGAAAGCCAACGCAGTCAGCTACCAACTTGCCCCTCTCCTGAAACACCCCAGCATTCCCACCAGCACAAAGGCGAAACTCATCAACGCCATTTTTCTACCAACGCTGACATACCAGTGCCAGACATGGTCCCTAACTAAAGTTCTCGAGAGAAAACTGTCACCTGTGAAATGAAATGCCTGAGGAAAGCAGTAAACAAGACAAGGCGGGACAAGATCAGAAATGAGGTGATACGAGACATGGTAGGAGCAACACCAATCCTACAACACATCGAACATATGAGGATCAAGTGGTTCGGACACCTCACACGTATGCCCCTAAACCATCCAGCTCTTCGGGCATACAACACCAGATACTCTGGCTGAAGAGCCAGAGGAAGACCAAGACGACGATGGAGCGACTCCGTGGCAGACACCCTCAGAGCTCACGAGATGTCCCTTCTCCAGGCCACCCGCCTTGCTGCTGAGAGACGACTGTATCTCCCCGCGACACCCACCGGTACAAGCGGAAGGGAATATATATATATATATATATATATATATATATATATATATATATATATACATATAAATAAGGTATATAGTTTTATTTTTATGTATATATGATGTATGCACATATATGCGTATACACATACAGATATACGCAGAAAAATATTTGTCAAGACTGTAGATACTGAATAAATCATTTATGCGAATAACAATTACATTCACTATTTAGATAATACATAAATCATTTATACGAATGACAATTGTGTAGAATATGTATGCAGTAGATGATTTATGCAAAATAATAATCGGAAAGACCATCTAAGCAATAGATGAATCATTTACACGAATAATGTTTATACACACCATATAAGTAATCAGTATGTGATAGTTGTGCACGTGAGCCATGTAAACAATTTCATGGGCTTGTGCCTGTGGGTGGACTATTCATATCGTGCGCCTGTGAGACAGAAGAAGTCAGGAACCAACAGGAGGCTTTTGTGATAGGACTTATTGCCATGGTAACCAGTGGTCATCATTCTGACTTACACATAAATAGCAGTTTGAAATGACTAGCAACCAGACATTGATTTTACCGGTTAGGTGTGGTCTTCTAACAGGACTTTAGCAGCTTTCAGATAGTCTTGGTGGCTTAAGGCGTTTCTTCTTTTCGTAAGTCTACTTATTTGTTCTTCTTTTTCTTTCTTAGTTTCTTTCTTTCTTTCTTCCTTTCTTTCTTTCTTTCTTTCTTTCAGTCTTTCTTTCTTGCTAGCTTGCTTGTTTGATTGTTTTCTTCTTCGTTCGAAGTTTTGTACTTTTCTTTCTTTCTGTCTGTCTTTCTAGATTTCGTCTTTTTCTTGTCCTCGACCTGTTTGTCTGTTTCTTCGTGCGATTCTCGGGCGTTTTATTTTCCTTGTATGAAAGTGTGTACGTGTGTGTGTGTGTGTGTGTGTGTGTACGTGTGTGTGTGTGTGTGTGTGTGTGTGTGTGTGTGTGTGTGTGTGTGTGTGTGCGTGCGTGCGTTCATGCTTGCGTGTGTGTGTGCTCGAGCGTGCGCACGCGTCTGTGTGTGTGTGTACATTAGTGTAAATCTCTCTCTCTCTCTCTGTGCGTGTGTGTGTGTGTGTGTGTGTGTGTGTGTGGTGTGAGAGAGAGAGAGAGAGAGAGAGAGAGAGACAGAGACAGAGAGACAGAGAGAAAAACAGAGAGGGAGAGAGAGAGAAAGAGAAACAGAGAGACAGAGAAAAACAGAGAGGGAGAGAGAGAGAAAGAGAAATAGAGAGGGGAGGGAGGGAGAGAGAGGGCGGAGGAGGACGAGGAGAGAGAGAGAGAGAGAGAGAGAAAGACAGAGAAAGAGAGAGAGAGAGACTCTGTGTGTGTATATATATAATATATATTATATATATATGTGTGTGTGTGTGTGTGTGGGGTGTGTGTGTGTGTGTGTGTGTGTGTGTGTGTGTGTGTGTGTGTGTGTGTGTGTGTGTATGTGTCTTTGACCACAATGTGTGAACAAGATTTTATCACTCTCCAAGGACAGGTCTTTAGCAAGCTTTTGGTCGTTGAAGTGCGCAGCTGAGATTTCTTCCCCACTAACCCCCCACCAAAACAAACAAACAAACAAACAAACGAACACGAACAACGAAACGAACGAACGGTACGAACGAACGAACAACAAAAACCCTCTAAAATCAGCATTTTTAGGTAGGTGTGAGTCAACAGCACTTTCTAATCTATGGAACTTCTGACAGTATTCAAAATCTTATTCCACATTTGTCATAGTCAAACATTGTCCTCAACGCACGTGAAGTTTTGTTTCAACCGAAGCTAAGATCACAGTGACTCAAAAAAAAAAAGAAAAACTCAAAGTCTGAATTTTCTTCAACAAGTTTTGTATTGTATTGTTTCAACTGAAGCTAAGATCACAGTAACTCAAAAAACAACAACAAACAAACAAATAAACAAAAAAACAAAACAAAAAAAACCCCAACAACCTCAGAATCTGTATTTTCTTTAACAAGTTTTGTATTGCATTGTTTCAACTGAAGCGAAGATCACAGTAACTTAAAAATCCTCAAAGTCTGAATTTTCTTTAACAAGTAACAGTTTTGTATCGTAAGAACAGTTTTACCATCATGTGTGTAATTAAAGTTTTTTTGGCCTGATTTCTTAGAATTAATGATTCTTTATCGTCACCGTCGTCAACTTCGTTACTCTCCCTTTCTTGAATTTTCTTTTGTCCTGTTTCTTGAATAATTTGGTTTTGGTTCTTGTTTGTCTGTCTGCTACTGCTCCTCTTTCTATTTCTGATTTTCCTCCGAGTTTTTTTTTTTTTTTTTTCAAGCGAACATTTTTATTTTCTACATTTTTCTTTTTCAAGCGAACATTCTTGTTTTCTGTATTTTTGTCTTTCTTGAAGATCTTTTTCTTTTATGCGGATAGATATTTTTTCTTGGTTTTGTACTTTGCAGTCTTTTTATGTCAAATCAATTTACCATGTGAAATTCGTACTGCTCTCTCTGAGGAGAGGCCGTCGCAACAGTGCAGCGCCACATGTTTTTCACTTTATTCTATATAATATGGGTATTTCTGTCTACGTATGAAAGTCGCTGTGGAATCGTTAACGTGCGCTGAATGCATGTCTACCGTTTCATTCGAAAGGCTGGAACCCGGACCACCACTTAAAATCTAATGGAGTTGGGGTGTGGAATTTGTTCAAGAGGGACTCATGACACTCGGACAATTCCATATGCGCTTCACCCAAATCTGCCAGCAGTCATCTAGCCTGTGCAAAATCCTATGCCTTAGAAAGGTCTTGAAATCTGGAGGCGAGGAGGCAGACCAGTAGAACACAGAGACGACACCACCAGAATGATCAGGGTATTAAGATGGACAACAGAGAGGCCAGTTTTATGTTGTGGGGTGGGACTTCACCCTGTGTGTCACAGAACGAATGAACAGCGCCATCGACTGAGCCGGCCACTCCTTATGCTGTCCAGTGGCTTTCATCGAACGAGCACCAGAGAAGATTAAGTATGACGTATAGTGTGGCCACCATGATTGATTGTTTTTAATATAACATAATAATAATAATAATAATAATAAATATAATTAAAATGATGATGATGATGATAATAATAAAGTTATTGTTATTGTTATTGTTGTTTAAAGCTCAGTCGACTGCGTAGGGCTATAATCGCTTCAAAACACACAAAACTTCAACAGGAAAAAAAAAAAAAAAAAAATTAAGTACACATATCAATGCATTCGTAGACATAATCTAAGGACATGCCCCTGACGTTGACCATTCCGTCCAATTTATCGCACAACGGATTTGAAAAATACATCTGAATACAAATTTAAGTATACCTAAGGACACCAAAACATACATAAAAACGGTCATAAAGTACCTAAAATTGCTTCCGCATATCTCACCTCCCTAGAGCCAAAAATGGCACCCAATACATATACCCAATTATCAGTCCTAAGAAGAGGTACGTAAGATTTTATCGCACACATACAGGTGAATGGGACCACCAAGGCAACAAATGATTGGAAGAAGTGACAGAAAGCAAAAGAACAAGGCAGAAACGAAGAGAGTGACAGAAAAGAGGACATTTTTAACACAGATTTCAGAAGGTGGGGATACTATTTATACTGAAAGAGCCCCCGGCATCCCCACAGGGAGATATAGTAATAATAATAATAATAATAATAATAATAATAATAATAATAATAATAATAATAATAATAATAATCTATTATAATGACATTTATAAGGTGCCAAATCTTGACACAAGAATCAAACCAAAGCACGCACTCTCACTATTCACCAAAGCAAATCACCCAACAACGACCGAATCTGCAGGGTACGAAGTACACACAAATCCAAGGGGCATAACAGGAGGCAGTGATCCAAAAGAATAAACACACAGAAGGGGAAATCACTCCAGGGCAAAAAGGTGTGTCGTCAAGCTAGACTTGAAGGAAAACAGAGTCAGTAATAATTGGTTTTTGTTGGTCACCACCTTTGAAACATCTACCAGTGGCCATATTTTGAAAACATTAGGTTACCTCTAGCACAACAAACAAACAAACAAACAAACAAACAAACAAACAAACAGACAAACAAACAAACAAACAAATAAAATACAAACAAACAAACAAACAAACGAAAAATAAAAATAAACAAACACGTTTTTAGTTAAAGAAAGAACAAACCATTGAAAGAATAAAGAAACAGAACCAGAAAAACACGAAAAAAGAATCAGAACGCGTATTTAATACAAGCAGACAAGGCAGGCGCAAATTCTCGGCCAACTGGCCTTTGTCAAGCGTGAATGTAAGATCACAAACAAACAAACACCAAATACAAAAATTAGGAGCAAAAGACTTAAACTTCCCTGCTGCTTCATCCAGTGAGAGAAGAGGACTAAAAAACAAACAAACAAACAAACAAACAAAAACTAAAAAAAAAAAAAACCAAAAAGAAAAACGTTTTTGTTGTTGTTGTTTTTTGTTATTTTTTCTCGAACGCAGGCAGTCGCACTTGTTTTAGATAAAGAAACAGGGTAAGCACAATTGACATATTCTCCATCAACAAACCAGACATGAGCTGAACAAAGTCAACAATACAATCCATTTACGCTGTCATTGACTGATGGAAGTCACTGTACTGTGTGAAAGGAGAACGGAGGGACCAGATCCGACTCTATTATTCCCGCTTTGCCTACTCTTTTATGGCTCCACCAAGCTCAATAGTCTCTTGAGAGTTTGATTCTTTGTCTCGTTTTGCCTATCCGCTATACCCGTTTAACCTATTCAGCCTCTGCCTCTGTGTGTGTCTGTGTGTCTGTGTGTCTGTGTCTCTCTCTGTCTGTCTGTCTCTGTCTGTCTGTCTGTCTCTCTCACACACACACACACGCACACACACACACACACACTCCACACACACACTCACACACACAACACACACACACACACACAACACACACACACACACACACACACACAACACACACACACCACACACACACACACACACACACAACACACACACACACACACAACAGAGAGAGAGAGAATAAGAACGCGTATTTAATACAACAAGACAATTATTAAATACGCGTTCTTATTCTTTTTTTCGTGTTTTTTTTCTTCCGGTTCTTACAAACAAATGTATAGGTGAGAAAGAGTCAGACCGTTTTAAATTAAGTAACACCCAAGAAGTCAAACAGCTATTTTCGTTTCTCTGTCAGTGTTAGGTGGCTTATGGAAACACGGGAATATCTGGCATGCACATCTCTCTAATGGAGTACACATATAATACCTTTTAGGTCAGGTAACCCACCAAAGACAAGAGTATTCACACTGTGCAGCGATAAAAAGCCTGCACAGTGTGGACCGAATGAACAGAATATTGCGTGGAACGAAAAGCAGTAAGATGGTCAATTCATTCCCACAATCTCACCTTTTTTAATCCCCTCCCTCCCCCCCCCCCCCCAAAAAAAAAAATCTAGAATTTGCATTTCTCAAGGTCACTGTGACCTTCAAAACACACACGCATTCGCGACTTGTAAGCGGCCTGCACTCTTGACCCAAACTTGATGAAATCCGAAATCCACCCAGTAACAGTTGAGAAAATCTTGAGAGCATATTAAATTGTGTAATAGACACTTGGACAGACAAACACGCAGACATTCACATTCCATATGGTCGATAACAAACGATTTCCCTTTTCGAAAGGAATGTCGCTGGGAGATTCAAAACTTTTTTTTTTTTTTTTTTTAACCATAAAGATGTTTTGAACAAGAGCTAAGAAATGCTCTGTGACTGGCACTCTGAATGCAGGAAACACCGTTTTCCCTATAGGAAGGAAGGGACCCGTTATTCATTGTCTGTTCACAATTGTGATGTTTGGAAAAAAAGAGAGGAAAGGTTGAGAGGTATGATGGAGGAAATCAAAGCAAATAGGAAATTAGCAACAAAATGAAATAACAATATTTAATAGCGCTACATAGGAACGATTCATTGTTGTTGTAGTTGTTGCTATTATTGTTATTATTATTACTATTATTATTATTATTATTATTATTATTATTATTATTATTATTATTATTATTATTATCATTATTATTATTATTATTATACTATATCATTATTATTATATTATATTATATTATTATTATTGTATTATTATTATTGTTGTTGTTGTCGTCGTCGTCGTCGTCATCATCATCATCATCATCCCTATTCTTTTTTATTATTATCGTCATTATTGTCATCATCATTATTATTGTGTTTTTTTTGGATAACATTATTATTGCAATTATCCTCCTCCTCACCATCATCATCAATTCTTCTTCTTCTTTTTCTCATTGTTATTATTTTTCACATGATTATGATTATTATTATTATTATCATGATTATGATTATTATGATTATGATTATTATCGTCATCGTCATGATGATGATGATGATGATGATGATGATGATGATGATGATGATGATTCTTTTTCTTTTTCTTTTTTCTTTTTTTTTTTTATCTGCGTATAGGGGTAAATGATATTGTGCTTTCCTAATGTGTTAATTGTGACTGTCCCTGATTTGCCGGCTGTATTTGATACCAGAACTCGCCCAGCTAATGGGCGTGCATGATGAGCGCCTTCATGTTTCCCTAAGCCACCGGACACCGACTGACTTACATGGTAATCAACGTGTATATTGATATTATGTATACGTAAACACACGAAGGCTGCTTAGGCACTTGCAGGTATGCACATAATTATGTTGACTTTGGACATCGGAAACAAAATCTTAATCCTTTACCCACCAGACGGAAAAATCCAAGTAGGATCGAATTTCAAAACATTCGATTTGAAATCTGATGGCTCACCCCTCTTAGCTTCCGCGCACGTCTGTCTGTCTGTCTGTCTGCCTGTCTCTCTGTCTGTCTCTCTGTGTCTGTCGCTGTCTTTTTCTGTCTGTCTGTCTGTCTGTATGTCTCTTTCTCTCTCTCTCTTTGTCTCTCTGTCTCTCTATTTCTCAGTCTCTGTCTGTCTGTTTATCTCTCGCTCTCTCTGTCTCTCTCTGTCTCTGTCTCTCTGTCTCTCTCTGCCTATCTCTCTGTCTCTGTCTTTGTCTCTGTCTGTCTGTCTGTCTGTCTCTCTTTGTCTCTCTGTCTCTGTCTCTCTATGTCTCTGTCTCTGTCTGTCTGTCTATCTCTCACTCTCTCTTTGTCTCTGTCTCTCTGTCTGTCTCTGTCTGTCTATGGCTGTCTTTCTGTCTCTCTCTGTCTCTCTCTGTCTCTCTTCCTCTGCCTCTCGCTGTCTCTCTCTGTTTCTGTGTCTCTGTATCTCTTTGGCTGTCTGTCTGTGTGTTTCTTTAAATCTAATTTTGAAATTGTTTTTCCTCATGCTGATTTTGGCAGGGTGGAATGAACTTGAACTGTTTAACGTGATACATGGCTGCTCCTTGCAGGCACAGTGCTGATGCTAAGGAGGCACCAGTCTGAAGACAACCAGAATGACGAGCACGCCAGAAACACAGCTGTTTAAATGCATGTGTTCTCATAATTATCACTAAAACCCAACAGATTTTCAACTACAATTCCTGCGAGGTCACGAACATTTACATCTGCAAATTTCATCGTTAGTAGTCCCTGTAACTCACAATCTCTCAAGAATAATTCTTGTACAAAAAAATCCTGGGACAAATTCCTGTAACACGGAATCTTCCAAGATTAATTCCGGTAACACAGAATCTCCTAGAACTAATCTATGTGATACACAATATATGGAATCTTCTAGGACTTAATACAAGTAACACAAAATCTTCTAGAACTAACCTTCAACTCAGAATCTTCTAGTCTTCATCCCTGTGACACGGAATTTCCTATGACAAATTCCGTTTACACGGAATCTTTTAGGACTAATCTTTGTGATACGGAATCACCTGGGGATACTCCCTGTTCCACGAAACCTTCTAAGACTACTCCTTGTAACACACATATTCTAGAACTAAACCTCGCAACACGAAATCTCGTAGGACTAATCTTTGTGATACGGAATCACCTGGTGATAATCCCTGTTCCACGAAACCTTCTAAGACTACTCCTTGTAACACACATATTCTTGAACTAAATCTGGCAACACGAAATCTGGTAGGACTAATCTCAGTCTATTTACAAAGTTTTGTGGAGAGAGAATTTTGTCCATCATTTAAGCCAAGTGCCTTAGACATCTAAGCTATCACAAGAAGACTTTGCCCTTGAAACACGTATCTAATCCAGCAGTTTTGGAGGATCTTGACTTCAAGTGTGCATGGTTCTGCACTAGCAGCTGTCAACACAATCATTCTGTATCGCTTGACTGTCACTATTTGCAAACATCTGTCATGGCGTTTCAGAAAAAGCCAACATCTTCCCCGATCCCTACTGGCTCCAGTGTTGGAAACCCAACACACACTTTCAGATCTGACAAACAAGCACTGACACTGGGCAGAGATTCTTCACAGGACGAAGTACACGGCTCCCAGCTACACTCTGACACGAACGCTGACAGCGAGGAAGGGAACATCGGTCCTTTAGGAAACGGTATGGTTTTTGCGATGGACCCAGAAACTCATCAGTCTGAAACAGTCTCCGACGGCATCTTGGCGTCCGCTGTGACCCGCAGAACGGTGAGAATGACAAAGTGGAGCTCGGCCATGTCGTGGAAAGACACTGGCATCTCTCTCTGCAAGGCAGTGTCCAGGTCTCTCAGTATGGATGAATCGTCCTCCTGTCCCAAGGTCGAAGTCCCGGCCCTGGCGTCCGTGCCTCCCAACACTCCCGTCCTGAGCCTTCGCCAGAACCCACCAGCAAGGAACACCCCGAGTATAAAAGGCGATCAGTGCGATGATTCCGAATCATCCGCGATGCGACAGGCTGACACCCACCCCGAGAATTCTGGGAGAAAGGAAAGCACATATATAATCAAAGACGACTTAATCAAGAAAAAAGCCAGTCCGTGTGCCAGCCCCACGCTGACAACACTGAGAGAACACACAGGAACAGACCCAGAGCCTGTCCCTCAGCTCACAGAGCGGAGTGGAAGGAGGTCGTCCACTGGCCGACCCGCCATGTTCAGAAGACAGTCTTCACTGGGCAAAAACCTGATCTGCTACTTCCTGTCCCACAATCTAACGGCAGCAGCCAGAGAGGGGGCACGTGACAAGATGCTGCTCAGGTCTCTAAGTCGGAATCTGATCACAGAGAAAAAAGCGCCGGTCCCCAAAACACGATCTTTACCTGGAGACTTACAGTTCAGCGAAAACTTCGGCGTTCTTTTAAATCCTACAGCAAGACAGGATCTGTCCTTGGAGACAGGGCGGTCTCCTCTGAGGCATCCCTTCCTGCGTCAGACTCAAGCATACACACAGACTACTGGGACTAAAGTCGAAGGCAAACAACTTCTGAGAGCATTCTGCAAACTTCACTGCACAGACTCCCAAATGTCTGGAATAAATGAAGATGCTTCAGCATCTTTTCCTCAGAAAACAGCAGCTAAAACTGCAAAAAGTATTTCAATCGCAGTCAATCAGTTAAATGTCAACACTGAAAAAGAAACGGCAACATTTGCAAATGAAAATAAATATGCTGATGACGAGAAGATGAAAACGATCAAACAGATTCCAGAAACTATCAAAGCTAAGGGCGAAGAATTACAGATCTCCCAGTCTGTAGAAATACGCAGCCCCAGTCCAACGCGCAGAGGAAAAGAAAAACACGGAAAGCTGTTGTACTCAGTGGATTCCAACTCCTCCTTCACAGATGGCGACAGAAGAAAAATGGCCGGCAGCTCAGCACCTAGAGTGACGGTGGACTATTTCGCCCACCCCGCAATCCCTATCACATTCACTTCCAACGGATCTCCGTACAGCACCCCTAAGAGAACGGCCAAAACGATTTCCACTTCCCCCAAACTGCTCCCAGCCACCCCCAAACGGACGGACCCCGCTAAGTCAAAGGCGGATTCTGCTTCTCCTGGCACCCCAAAGAGAACAGGCCCTGTCTTGTCAAAAACATGTCCCCCTTCTCCAAAACCCGTCCCTGGCACTCCGAAACGGACAGGTCCCAGACCTCTGCAGGAGACCTCCCGTGAGGTCTTCACAGACTTGGGCACTGTTGACCCTGAGAACGATGACGTGTCGAGACAGGAGGATTCGCTCAAGGAGGTGCCAGACTCTCACAGCCCCGTCCAAGACTCCGTCAGGACGTCGTATGGAGAAGACCCCTGTGCCAGTCCTAGTCTGGCCCACATCCTCCTGCAGCCGACACCATCGGGCAGGTACCAGAGAAAGGTGCAGAAAACTTCTGCTGAAAGAGGTATGGAAGTCACCATCGTCGTCGTCGTCATCATCATCATCATATCATCATCATCATCATCATCATCATCATCATCGTCGTCGTCGTCATCATCATCATCATCATCATCATCATCATCATCATCATCATCATCATCATCATCATCATCATCATCATCATCATCATCACCATCATCATCATCACCACCATCATCGTCATCATCATCATCGTCATCATTGTCATTATCGTCTTCATCTCCGTCGTTGTCTTATACATCATCACCATCACCATCATTATCACTATCACACTCACACACACACACACACACACACACACAGACACACACAGACACACACATACACACACAAAGAGGCACACACACAAGCACACACCAACACTATACATATGTACATACATACATACATACATACATACATACATACATACATACATACATACATACAGATATACATACAGATATACATACAGACATACATGCATGCATGCATCCATCCATCCATCCATCCATCCATCCATCCATCCTTTCATACATACATTCATGCATACATACACACATCCATCCATCCATCCATCCATCCATCCATCTATCCATCCATCCATCCAAACCAACCCGACCCAAACCAACCCGACCAACCAACCCAAACCAACCCAAACCAAACCAAACCAAACCAAACCAAACCAAACCAAACCAAACCAAACCAAAACCACACCACACCAAACCAAACAACCAAACCAAACCAAACCAAACCAAACCAAACCAAAACCACCAAACCAAACCAAACCACACCAAACCAAACCAAACCAACCAAACAAACCAAACCAAACCAAACCAAACCAAACCAAACCAAAACCAACCAACCAACCAAACCAAACCAGACCAAACCAGAACAAACCAAACCAAAACCAAGCCAAACCAGACATCGAACTACCCAAGGGAAAAAAAAAGAACGAAACTGAAAGTGATGGACTTATGTCATGTGTGCAGATGGGCGGATCTTGGAGTCAGGGATAGAGAAGAGACACAGACAGTCACAAGAACGAATGAACAGACCCCCCAGGCCACCTGGTATTGACCTGGCCAAGCAACTCACTGTCTTTCCTGCAGAAACCCCGGTAACACTGTCTGTTTATCTCTCTGTCTGTCTGCCTCTTTTCTTACCTATCTGTTTTTCCTCTCTGTCTGTCTGTTTTCCTTTCTGTCAGTCTGTTTTCCACTCCTTCTGTCTGCCTGTCTGTTTTCTCCTCTGTCTGTCGTTTTTCTCTCTCTGTCTGTCTGTTTTCCTTTCTGTCAGTCTGTTTTCCACTCCTGTCTGTCTCCTGTCTGTTTCCTCTGTCTGTCGTTTTCTCCTCATGTCTGTTTTCCTTTCTGTCAGTCTGTTTCCACTCCTGTTTGCTGTCAGTCTTTTCCCCTCTCTGTTTCTCTCTCTCGTCTGTTTTTCCCTCTGTCTGTATATCTATGTTACCCTATGTCTGTCTGTTTCCCCTATGTCTGTCTGTCTGTCTGTCTGTCTTCTGTTCCCCCATGTTTGTCTGTCTGTTTCTTCTCTGTCTGTCTGTCAGTTTGCTTGTCTGATTTCCTCTCTGTCTGTCTGTTTTCCCCTATATATGTCTGTTTTTCCCCCTACGTCTGTCATCTGTTTTAACCCCTGTCTATCTGTCTGTTTTCCCCTCTGTCTGTTTTCTCTCTCTCTGTCTGTCTGTTTTTCCCTCTGTCTGTTTCTCTCTGTCTGTCTGTCTGTCTGTTTTTCCCTCTGTCTGTTTTCTCCTCTCTCTGTCTGTCTGTTTTCCCTCTGTCTGTCTGTTTTCTCTCTCTGTCTGTCTGTCTGTTTTTCCCTCTGTCTGTCTGTTTTCTCTCTGTCTGTCTGTTTTCTCTCTGTCTGTCTGTCTGTTTTTCTCTCTGTCTGTCTGTTTTCTCTCTGTCTGTCTGTCTGTTTTTTCCCTCTGTCTGTCTGTTTTCTCTCTGTCTGTCTGTTTTCTCTCTGTCTGTCTGTCTGTTTTTCCCTCTGTCTGTCTGTTTTTCCTCCTGTCTGTCTGTTTTCCCTCTGTCTGTCTGTTTTCTCTCTGTCTGTCTGTCTGTTTTTCCCTCTGTCTGTCTGTTTTCTCTCTGTCTGTCTGTTTTTCCTCTGTCTGTCTGTTTTCTCTCTGTCTGTCTGTTTCCTCTGTCTGTCTGTTTTTCCCTCTGTCTGTCTGTTTTCTCTCTGTCTGTCTGTTTTTTCCTCTGTCTGTCTGTTTTCTCTCTGTCTGTCTGTTTTTCCCTCTGTCTGTCTGTTTTCTCTCTGTCTGTGTCTGTTTTCCCTCTGTCTGTCTGTTTTCCCTCTGTCTGTTTTCTTCTGTCCCTGCTGTTTCTTCTGTCTGTCTGTTTTCCCCCTCTGTCTGTTGTCTTGTTCCTATTTGTTTCCCTTGTCTGTCTGTCTTCTTTCCCTCAATGTCTGTCTGTCGTTTTCCCCTGCTGTCTGTCTGCTGTTTCCTATATGTCTTTTCCTCTTTGTCTGTATGTCTCTCTGTTTTCCCCTCTGCCTGTCTGTCTGTCTGTCTGTTTTCCCTATATCTGTCTGGCTGTTTTCCTGTCAGTCTGTATGTCTTCCATTTTCCCCATCTGTCTGTATGTCTCCCGTTTTCCCTTCTGTCTGTCTGTTTGCCCCTGTCTGTTTTCCCCTCTGTCTGTCTGTTTCCCCCTGTCTGTTTTCCCCTCTGTCTGTCTGTCTTCCCTGTATTGTTTCCCTATTTGTTTATTCTGTCTGTGTTGTCCTTGTTGTCTCTATCACTTTGCTTGTTTTTCTGTCTGTTTCTCTACATTTGTGTGTCCGTCTCTGTGATGTCTGTCTTTCAGCTGTCTGTTTTCTCTTTGCTGTCCATGGAACCTTACTTCTTCTAAAGATGTCATTCGCTGCCTTAATTCTTATCCCGACTTTGGTGCTGATTGTCCACGCTTCGCATTCGCACATCAATTCGGTTGTAAAGCGAAACTGAAGACCTCTTTACTAATGTTAATTGATAGACATTTTTAGGTAAGAACGCTTTTCATTTTCTTGAACGCTTTTGTTTTTTTAGACTTGGCACCTTTCGCTCTCAGCCCGCATTTCTGGCTAGCACCACTGCTGGCAGCTAAGTGACATGGAGAGCAGAGTGCGTTAAGTCTCACTCTGTCGGTACATAGCCTCTCCATCAGCAGTCCCTACGTCGTTCCTCCTCATGGCGACACATGATAACTAAGCAACTCACGGACTGGGGATAAGTTCTTGAGAGACACAGGTCCACCGGCGTGTGGACATGACCTGGTGCCCACGAACCAGACCCCCCAGCTTTGGGTAAATTACACCACTGCCTTGTGGGTGTCTTGGAAGAGACAAAGGCTAAGGGAGTAAACCGTGACAGAAAATCCTTCTCACTACCTTGTGGGTAGTCGTGGGAATGACAAAGGGTAGCGGAGAGTCTGTACAGAAACCGTAGAAATAATGGAAAACCATCATCATATCATCCCTAGAAATCATGGCCTGCCAAATTACAATTCTTCTTCCTTCTTCTTCCTTCTTCTCCTTCTTCTTCCTTCTTCTTCCTTCTTCTTCCTTCTTCTTCCTTCTTTCTTCTTCCTTCTTTCTTCTTCCTTCTTTCTTCTTCCATCTTTCTTCTTCCTTCTTTCTTCTTCCTTTCCTTCTTCTTCTTCCTTCTTCTTCTTCCTTCTTTCTTCTTCCTTCTTTCCTTCTTCCTTCTTTCCTTCTTCCTTCTTTCCTTCTTCCTTCTTTCCTTCTTCCTTCTTCTTTCTTCCTTCCTTCTTTCTTCCTTCCTTCTTTCTTCCTTCCTCCTTTCTTCCTTCCTCCTTCCTCCTTCCTTCTTCCTTCTCTTCCTCCTTCCTTCTTCCTCCTTCCTTCTTCCTCCTTCCTTCTTCCTCCTTCCTTCTTCTTCCTTCCTTCTTCTTCCTTCCTTCTTCTTCCTTCCTTCTTCTTCCTTCCTTCTTCTTCCTTCCTTCTTCCTTCCTTCCTTCCTTCTACTTCCTTCCTTCTACTTCCTTCCTTCCTTCCTTCCTTCTACTTCCTTCCTTCTACTTCCTTCCTTCCTTCTACTTCCTTCCTTCTTCTTCCTTCCTTCTTCTTCCTTCTTTCTTCTTCCTTCCTTCTTCTTCCTTCCTTCTTCTTCCTTCCTTCTTCTTCCTTCCTTCCTCTTCCTTCCTTCTTCTTCCTTCCTTCTTCTTCCTTCCTTCCTTCTTCTTCCTTCCATCTTCTTCCTTCCGTCTTCTTCCTTCCGTTTTCTTCCTTCCTTCTTCTTCCTTCCTTCTTCTTCCTTCCTTCTTTCTTCTTCTTTCTTCTTCTTTCTTCTTCTTTCTTCTTCTTCTTCGTCTTCGTCTTCGTCTTCGTCTTCGTCTTCGTCTTCGTCTTCTTCTTCTTCTTCTTCTTCTTCGTCTTCGTCTTCGTCTTCGTCTTCGTCTTCGTCTTCTTCTTCTTCTTCTTCTTCTTCTTCTCCTCCTCCTCCTCCTCCTCATCATCATCATCATCATTGTTATTATATTATTATTATTATTATCATTATTATTATTATTATTATCATCATTATTATTATTATCATCATCATCATCATCATCATCATCATCATCATCATCATCATCATCATCATCATTATTACTATTATTATTATTATCATCATTACTATTATATATTATCTCTTTGAATGTCAAGGTCAAGAACTAGTCTTCAAGCAGCAATGCCATTGCTTCTTTTCAGCCCCCTCAGTTCCGGCGACCTAAGAAGAAAGATGGGCCTGGCGATGTCAATTCCATGCACAATCCTAATGCTGGCCAGCCTCTGAGCGCACATGGACGTTCATATACTCAGGAAACCGTTCTAAGTAACGACAGCGACGCTGACAGCAAGAGTAAGGAGATTAATTTTGTTTTGTTGACAGGTATACGTTCTGTTTGTTTTGTTGACAGATATACCTTCTGTTTGTTTTGTTGACAGGCATGCGTTGTGTTTGTTTTGTTGACAGATATACCTTCTGTTTGTTTTGTTGACAGGCATACGTTCTGTTTGTTTTGTTGACAGATATACCTTCTGTTTGTTTTGTTGACAGGTATACGTTCTGTTTGTTTTGTTGACAGATATACCTTCTGTTTGTTTTGTTGACAGACATACGTTCTGTTTGTTTTGTTGACAGATATACCTTCTGTTTGTTTTGTTGACAGGCATGCGTTGTGTTTGTTTTGTTGACAGGTATACGTTCTGTTTGTTTTGTTGACAGGTATACGTTCTGTTTGTTTTGTTGAGAGGCGTACGTTCTGTTTGTTTTGTTGACAGGCGTACGTTCTGTTTGTTTTGTTGACAGGTATACGTTCTGTTTGTTTTGTTGACAGGTATACGTTCTGTTTGTTTTGTTGACAGGCGTACGTTCTGTTTGTTTTGTTGACAGACGTACGTTCTGTTTGTTTTGTTGACAGGCATGCGTTCTGTTTGTTTTGTTGACAGACGTACGTTCTGTTTGTTTTGTTGACAGGCATGCGTTCTGTTTGTTTTGTTGACAGACATACGTTCTGTTTGTTTTGTTGACAGGCATACGTTCTGTTTGTTTTGTTGACAGGTGTACGTTCTGTTTGTTTTGTTGACAGGCGTACGTTCTGTTTGTTTTGTTGACAGACGTACGTTCTGTTTGTTTTGTTGACAGACGTACGTTCTGTTTGTTTTGTTGACAAGTATACGTTCTGTTTGTTTTGTTGACAGGCGTACGTTCTGTTTGTTTTGTTGACAGGTATACGTTCTGTTTGTTTTGTTGACAGGTATATGTTCTGTTTGTTTTGTTGACAGGTATACGTTCTGTTTGTTTTGTTGACAGGTATACGTTCTGTTTGTTTTGTTGACAGGTATACGTTCTGTTTGTTTTGTTGACAGGTATACGTTCTGTTTGTTTTGTTGACAGGCGTACGTTCTGTTTGTTTTGTTGACAGTGTATACGTTCTGTTTGTTTTGTTGACAGGCGTACGTTCTGTTTGTTTTGTTGACAGACATACGTTTTGTTTGTTTTGTTGAAAGACGTACGTTCTGTTTGTTTTGTTGACAGGCATACGTTCTGTTTGCTTTGTTGACAGACATACGTTCTGTTTGTTTTGTTGACAGACATACGTTCTGTTTGTTTTGTTGACAGGCGTACGTTCTGTTTGTTTTGTTGACAGACATACGTTCTGTTTGTTTTGTTGTCAGGTATACGTTTTGTTTGTTTTGTTGACAGACGTACGTTCTGTTTGTTTTGTTGACAGGCATACGTTTTTTTTGTTTTGTTGATAGAAATGCGTTTTGTTTGTTTTGTTGACAGACGTACGTTCTGTTTGTTTTGTTGACAGGTATACGTTTTCTTTGTTTTGTTGACAGGCATACGTTCTGTTTGTTTTGTTGACAGGCATACGTTCTGTTTGTTTTGTTGACAGGCATACGTTCTGTTTGTTTTGTTGACAGGTATACGTTCTGTTTGTTTTGTTGACAGGTATATGTTCTGTTTGTTTTGTTGACAGGTATACGTTCTGTTTGTTTTGTTGACAGGTATACGTTCTGTTTGTTTTGTTGACAGACATACGTTTTGTTTGTTTTGTTGAAAGGTATACGTTCTGTTTGTTTTGTTGACAGGTATACGTTGTGTTTGTTTTGTTGACAGGTGTACGTTCTGTTTGTTTTGTTGACAGGTATACGTTCTGTTTGTTTTGTTGAGAGGCATACGTTCTGTTTGTTTTGTTGAGAGGCATACGTTCTGTTTGTTTTGTTGACAGGTATACGTTGTGTTTGTTTTGTTGACAGGCGTACGTTCTGTTTGTTTTGTTGACAGGCATACGTTCTGTTTGTTTTCTTGACAGACATACGTTTTGTTTGTTTTGTTGACAGGTATACGTTTTGTTTGTTTTGTTGACAGACATACGTTCTGTTTGTTTTGTTGACAGGCGTACGTTCTGTTTGTTTTGTTGACAGGTATACGTTCTGTTTGTTTTGTTGACAGGTATACGTTCTGTTTGTTTTGTTGACAGGTATACGTTCTGTTTGTTTTGTTGACAGGTATACGTTCTGTTTGTTTTGTTGACAGGTATACGTTCTGTTTGTTTTGTTGACAGGTATACGTTCTGTTTTCACTGTTGTGATGAAAAATGTGTTATGATGGCATCATCATCATCATGTTCTCTGCCGTATGGCGTTGGCGATAATGGCCCTCCACTCGAATCTATCCCTTGTCGCTTCAAGTACATCAACCACCCTCATTGTCCTCAGCCACCCTGCAAGTCCGTCCAATATTTTCTCCCTGGGTCTACCTGGTGTTTTTTTTCCCTCCAGCTTTCCTGTTGTGACCAGGTGCTCCAATTCCTGTTTTGTCTTAAAATAACCTATAAGTATTGTTTGTCCTTTCCTTATCTTTTTATTAATGATCTTCTTGTGTCTGCCTCCATCAAGACTGTCTCGTTTGTTTCCTTCGCTGTCTATGGAACTCTCAACATTTTTCCTAGAAACCACATTTTGACTGCCTCAATGTTGTTCTGGCTTTGCTTGTTGACTGTCCATGCCTCACAACCATATAACAGTATCGGTTCTATATATCATCCAAGAACTCTCTTCCAGATGTTAATTGATAGGTATATGTTGGTAAGAACATTTTTCATCTTCTGGAATGCTGTTTTTTTTTCTCGGCCGATTCTGTTGGCAATTTCTGATGTGCATCTGACGTCTGGTGAGATGACGGTTTCCAGACATTTAAACTTATCAACCTATTTCAAAGTTGTGCATTTCCCGTTATTTTGCACGAGGGGTTTCATGTTTTATTTATTTATTTTTTTACTGACTACCATGACTTCAGTCTTCTTGCTATTTAGCTCCAGCTCTTTAATTTTGCTTTCTAGTTCTATTACATTTACGAGGTTTCGTAGGTTCCTTTCATTTTCTGCAATTAGCACGGTGTCAGTTATGATGACAGACAAATACAATTCTTTTTACAGTGTTATGACCAAAAAAAAGTTTTAATGACAGGCATACGTTGTTTTCACGTTTGTGACGAAAAACGAGTCGGGCCAGTGTGCCTTCTGGCCTGCACATGCTAAATATCCCACGGCAGTTGAAAATCATGAAGAGCTGGGTTTTCGCCCGACTGTCCTGGTATGAAATATTGTAGAGATACGTTGATTTCTCAGGTCTCTCCCCTTGAAGGCCAATTAGCCTTCTTGCCTTTCTAAAGGTCCAGGTAAAGAATAAATTTGGGTGGTGCTGCTTTGCAGAGACACACTCTCAAAGGGAAGAGCGTCCCGAGTTTTGCACAGAAAATACATTGTGACAAAAGAAATGAATATGAATGTGAATACTCGTATGAATATGAATATGAATATAAATATGAATATGAATATGAATATGAACATGAATATGAATATGAATATGAATCTACCATTGTTCTTGCTTCATGCCAAATTTGATTCCATCTCAAGCTTTTTCAGTCACAGTGACCTTGAGAAGTACAAAATCTGGATTTTGTGGTGGAAAGTAAAACCTTAGATATAAAATGGAGATTATTAGCGTGGCGTGAATTTGTTTGTTAGTCTGATCGTTTGGGTTTGTTTTTTTTACTTCGTCTTGTTGATTTTGTAGTAATCTGTTTTCGCGTTGTATTTCAATATATTTCGTCTAGTCACGATGACAATGATGATAATGATGATGATGATGATGATGATGATGATGATGATGATGGCGACGATGATGATGATGGCGATGATGACTGTGTTCTTTTTTCTGTTTCTCGTCCCACCAGACCAGTCACCAAGCAATCCCAGCGTGATGAAGGCAGAAGAGGAAGCGACAGAGACGTTGCAGGCAGCACCCCATGCTGTCTCTCCCTCCAAAGTGCGCACGTCCGCTGACCTACCAGGAGGCTCTGTGACCCGCCTACGTCGTTTCCGGTGTCTTTTTGACGTCTTCCGCTGCTGCTGTGACGTGGATCGTGAGAGCAATGCCGACATGTCTGAGTTGCCGCAGTGAGCTAGCTGAGCTGTGTCGTGTTTAGAACAAGAAGACGATCCACAGGAACAAACAAGAACAAAAGAAGAGTTGAAAACAGGATGTAATATAATTATGACAGTAGGCGTAGAGTACAGCCCCGTCACGCAGTTTCAGTCTAAACTGGAACTCTATAGCATCATCACGTCATTTCCATTTTTGGCATCATAGCTTTGTGAGACATTGTCCCAATTGTATGGCTCCTCATGTCTTGCTGTCATGGTGACGTCAGTTCTGGTGGGTTAATGAGTGTTGGAGATCTGGAATGACCTTTAATTATTTATTTATTTACTGTATACATATATTCTTTTTTGAAGACAAGATACACAGATACACATGTCATTTACATGTAACCAAGATTATTCCAGCGCTAGGTTGATAAAATACCATTATAACATATAGACTAAGTAAACATAGTCTAGGTAGGGCCTCAGGACCTCGCCAGCTCATGGGTTTATGTGCAGGCTTAACGCTTGTGCCATGATCACCATACACAAGGCACCTGTGGCGTTAGTGCATATGGAATTCGTTCCGAGCGCGGAGACGTCATCTTAAGAAACTGAAACTGAAACCAAAACTGGAATGAGCTGCGTGGGTGCAGTGATACGCAGGAGATATTTAGAAGATGGGAGAGAAAGAGAAGGTAAACATTTGGAAAATAAAAAACAAACAAACAAACAAACAAACAAAAAGAAAAAAACCCTCAGCGTTTGGTCTTTCTGGAATGCATGTATGCACGATGTTTTGTCAACACTATGCAGGCAACATAATGATATATTGCACAGTCTGCATTCTCAGTCTTTGGTGAACGTGCATGCAAGAGGTTTTCATGTTTCCGTAACCAAGCCACCAGAGGCTGACATAAATTAGAGGATCTTTAAAGTGCATATTTTATGTTCTGTGTATACACACAAAGGCGGTTTAGGTACTGATAGGTCTTGCACACATGCTGACTTGAGATCGAAACGTTTCTTCATGCTTTACCCACCAGGCGGGAGGTACTTAGGTAGAATCAAACACAGACCTTCCGACTGGAAGTCTGGCGTCTTTCTCCGTTAACTATTTTCGCCCGTCAGATGTTTGAATTGAGCTTTTCCCATGCCTCATTTATTTTGTCCGTTGTTGGCCAAAAGATAGACTACTGTCCTATTGCTTCCTCCTTCCCATTTCAAGAACAAAGATAAACTATTGTCCTGTTTCGTCATCTTTCCTATTTCAAGAACAAAGATAAACTATTGTCTTGTTTGGTCCTCTTTCCCATTTCAAGAACAAAGATAAACTATTGTCCTGTTTCTCCCTCCTTCCTATGTCATGAACAAAGACAGACCATTGTCCTGTTTCTCCCTCCTTCCTATGTCATGAACAAAGACAGGCTATTGTCCTGTTTCTTCCTCCTTCCTATGTTAAGAACAAAGATAGACTATTGTCCAGTTTCTTCCTCCTTCCTATGTCATGAACAAAGACAGATTATTGTCCTGTTTCTCCCTCCTTCCTATGTTAAGAACAAAGATAAACTATTGTCCTGTTTCTCCCTCCTTCCTATGTCATGAACAAAGACAGATTATTGTCCTGTTTCTCCCTCCTTCCTATGTCATGAACAAAGACAGATTATTGTCCTGTTTCTTCCTCCTTCCCATGTTAAGAACAAAGATAGACTATTGTTCTGCTTCTTCCTCCTTCCTATGTCATGAACAAATACAGACTTTTGTCCTGCTTCTCCCTCCTTCCTATGTTAAGAACAAAGACAGACTATTGTCCTGTTTCTCCCTCCTTCCTATGTTAAGAACAAAGATAGACTATTGTCCTGTTTCTCCCTCCTTCCTATGTTAAGAACAAAGACAGACTATTGTCCTGTTTCTCCCTCCTTCCTATGTTAAGAACAAAGATAGACTATTGTCCTGCTTCTTCCTTCTTCCAATGTTAAGAACAAAGATAGACTATTGTCCTGCTTCTCCCTCCTTCCTATGTTAAGAACAAAGATAGACTATTGTCCTGTTTCTCCCTCCTTCCTATGTTAAGAACAAAGACAGACTATTGTCCTGTTTCTCCCTCCTTCCTATGTTAAGAACAAAGATAGACTATTGTCCTGCTTCTTCCTCCTTCCAATGTTAAGAACAAAGATAGACTATTGTCCTGCTTCTCCCTCCTTCCTATGTTAAGAACAAAGATAGACTATTGTCCTGTTTCTCCCTCCTTCCTATGTTAAGAACAAAGATAGACTATTGTCCTGCTTCTTCCTCCTTTCAATGTTAAGAACAAAGATAGACTATTGTCCTGCTTCTCCCTCCTTCCTATGTTAAGAACAAAGATAGACTATTGTCCTGTTTCTCCTCCTTCCTATGTTAAGAACAAAAATAGGCTATTGTCCTGCTTCTCCCTCCTTCCTATGTTAAGAACAAAAATAGATTATTGTCCTGTTTCTTCCTCCTTCCTATGTTAAGAACAAAGATAGGCTATTGTCCTGTTTCTTCCTCCTTCCTATGTTAAGAACAAAGATAGGCTATTGTCCTGCTTCTTCCTCCTTCCTGGTATCAGGCTTCCCGCAAAGATTGCTGGAGACAAAGCAGTACTGTTCAGCACAATGCTGTACTGCTTAGAGAACTGAACCACTTACAGACGGCACATCCAACAGCTTGAACGGTTCTACCAGAGATATTTGTGTAATATCAGCAACATCCACAGCTGCTCACTCTATTTTTAAAGAAGTACAGTTTGTCTTGCTGAAGGTTGTTTGTTTTTAATCAAATTTTTTATAGGATCATCGCACTCAGGGAGGTTACCTTTGTACTCACCTTTTTCCCCCCGTTCCATTTTCTACGCCACCTTAATGGCCGAAGAAGCTGGCACAGTTTTTTTTAACAATGGGATGATGATGATGTCGATGAGGGTGATAATCATGATGCTATGGAGTTTCATCTAGGGCTGAGATTGCGTGACAGGGCCTTACTCTACGCTTACTATCATAAATATCTTGGCTTCAACCAGGCCCGAGAGACGCAGACACCTGCGGTGCTGGTCAAATGATTTGAACAACACCCTGAATGACGCATCCGTGAAGTGGATGAGATAAGACTGTGTGATCCCAGTCTTTCCAATGAGCCCATAGTACGCCCAACTCTGGTACAGGAGCCGGTTAGAGCCGAAATGTCCCACAACGATATATTTTTGAAGGGACTGATGGGGATTCGAATCTACAACCTTCCAGTCAGTAGTCCGTTGCGTTAACCACTACATCGCGGCAGCTGGTACTGCCTTGCTAAAGTTCATTGAAAAACTGGGGGTTTTGCAGGCCACAGCATCTTTGTTCGTGGTAAAACTACGGACAAAGTTGACACTGATCATTAAATGTCAGTACTAATGGCAGAAGCAGCTAAAAAAAACAACAAAAAAACAACCATAAGACTTAAAAGTCCCCTGCATGCTGCATTGTCCGATACATAAGTGATTAAAAATTTGTCATAAGGATGATTTGGCTTTGAGACGCCGAAGGCGTGAATTCAAACCAAGGCGAAAGAAAAAAAAAATGATGTCAACAGAAGATCATCTAGGAGTCAAGACCTAGATGCAGCCTGGCCCCTGTTAGATTTTAAGGAGTTCAGGGTTCGAAACACTTGTTGGAGGAGTGGAGGGGATCATGGAGTGGGGCTTCTCCTGTGAGGATCTTCTGTTGTATGGGTCCCTCCAGGGTTTCTCGCAACAATAAAACGTGACTTTGTTGTTTGGTTGGACCATCTTGTTACATTTCCGTCCATGTGTACTACTAAAGTAAACGTTTCATTTCTTCCACTTTCTTTTCAAAAACTGATTTTGATGGTACATTCGTTTCAAAGTTATTTGTTTGGTTGTTTTTACTTCAGTATCTTGTGTTATTCGGTTGATTTCTTTTCTGTGCTTGATTCTTCCTTTAAAACATATGTAAACATATAAATATTGAATGCATGTTTGATTTAAACAAAATTTATGCAGATAATGTGCTCAATGTCTCTATACTTAAATTAGATGTGAGGAGCAGCAAGGACGAGTTGTAAGATACGGCCTTCCGTGGGGATTCCGGTGGCTCTTTCAGTATAAATAGTATCCCCACCTTCTGGAAATTTTGAGCTAGAAATTTCCTCTTTTCTGTCATTCGCTTTGTTTCTGCTTTGTTCCTTTGTTTTCTGTCATTTCTTCCTATCATTTCCTGCCTTGCTGGTCCATTCACCTGTATGTGTTCGATTAAGTCTTACATATTTTCTGTCAGGATCGATAATCGGGCACATGTATTAAGTACATTGTGAAATGAGATATACGAAAGCAATTTTAGGTAATTTAAGTCTGTTTTTATATATGTTTTTGAATCCTTAGTTACATGTATGTTTGAATTTGTATGCAGGTATGTTCTTTAAATCCCTTGTGTGATAAATTGGACGCCAGGGGCTCCTTAGATTATGCTCGCGAATGCATTGATATGTGTACTTAATTTTCTTTTCCTTTTTTTCTGTTGAAGTATTGTGTGTGTATTGAAATGGTTATAGCCCTGTTATGGCTCTATGTATTCAGCTGAGCTTTAAACAAAAGTAACAATAACAATTGTAAGACAGGGCCACTGAGATCGAATGCTATTATATTGGAGTAAAAGTATATTTTCATGTTTCTTAGTATTTTGTTGTCCACGTCTTTCTTTCCATTTTTTTTCAAACGACAGCAAGCCTTCTTGCTCTGTGATTTTGTTATGTATCATGTTTTATATCATTGATTCATCGATGCATGTTTTCTGATGTATTAACAATATTGGACGGACATGGACGTTAGAAAGGGCAATTCAAAAATGACCTTTAGACAATAGGTTCTAACATTGGAAAGCATAGTGTAATTGTCATTGTTATTGCGTGTCTGTTTGTCTGTTTGTTTTTCCCTTCCCTTTGTTTTTTTTTTTTAAAAGGGAGGTTGTTTCATCCCGTGTGTATCTGTCTGTCTGTGTCTGCGTCTGTATAATGTGTGTGTGTGTGTGTGTGTGTGTATGTGTGTGTGTGTGTGCGCGCGCGCGTGCGCATGCGTGTGCGTGTGCGAGTGAGTGTTACCAATTCATGTTGAGAAAATTTTCTCGTTTTTTTTTTCTGGATAGGGTTAAAAAAACACGTCTGCTATACTGGAATTTTGATCGAAAGAAAGCTTTTTAATATTAACCATTCACTTTGGACCCCCTGTGGGGATGCTGGGGACTCTTTCAGTAGTCGCGAATGCATAAGTTTGGAGGACAAGTTGTTCAGGTCAAGGTTACGTGCACCGAAAAAGGTGTCGAAAACCAGCATCACACAAGAGCTTTCTCGGAAACCTCTGAAAATGCATAAGTATGGAGGACAAGTTCCTAAGGGCAAGGTTACACGTACCGAAAAAGGTGTCAAAAACCAGTGTCTGGCTAGAACTTTGGAACCTCTGAGAATACTGAGAATCTATTCCTGTGGTGACAGTGTTCAGTTGTCCTCGACACACTTCAAGTTTTATTTTACCCATGCCTTCTTCAAGGTCACAGTGACCTAATGACGTACAG
>CM060305.1:10958656-10973656 GCA_030674185.1 Monoplex corrugatus
TTCCTGAGCACCGCAAACTTTCATATTCAGTGATTACCTCTGTCTAGGAACTAATGTAATACCTGTGATCTCTGTTGCTGTCTCTCCTTATGGGCTTTCCTGAGCGCCACGAAATTTCATATTCAATGATTACCTCTGTCTAGGAACTAATGTGATACCTGTGATCCCTGAAGCTACCTGTTGCTCCTTATGGTCTTTCCTGCGCGCCACGAATGTTCAAAGTCAGTGACCGCCACTCACTAGGAACTAATGAAATATCTAAAGCCAGTATTACGAGAGTTCAAAACAATGTGGCGGTGAGCTGGAAACATCAAACTCGCTGTTCTGAAAAGTGGATAATATATGACAAATTGATATTGTTTCTGGAGTAAAAAAAAAAAGAAAGAAAAAAAAGGCAAAATTCTCGTGTGTTCTCAATAATGTGCTACAAATGTTTGAAAACACTATGGTTGTTCCTTTTTTTTAACCAGAAGTGGCAACAATTCTCGTGTGTTCTCAACAATGTGGCGGTGAGCTGGAAACATCAAACTCGCTGTTCTGAAAAGTGGATAATATATGACAAATTGGTGTTGTTTCTGGAGTAAAAAAAAAAAAAGAAAGAAAGGCGAAAATTCTCGTGTGCTCTCAACAATGTGATGCAACTGTTTGAAAACACTGTGGTTGTTCCTTGTTTTTCTTTTGAAACCAAAAGACATGCCAATGTAACATCAGTTTGTCATAAGTTCTAGAACTTATATACACCAAGTGGAATCAGTCTAGAGTCTGGAGTTTAGAGTTTGTTCAGTAGGGATTCATGCATTCAGACAACTCTATATCGATCAACCCTAAATTTCTCGAGACTCCCTGAGTCTGCACAAAACCCTAGTGTGGCAAGTCTTGAAATGGAGTGAGAGGGAAGGACTATGAAACACTAAGCTGACACCACCAGAAAGATGGAAACATTAAGATGGGCAGCAAACAGGCCAGTGGACCTATCAAACACTAAGCTGACACCACCAGAATGATGGAAACATTAAGATGGGCAGCAACCAGGCCAGTGGACCTATCAAACACTAAGCTGACACCACCAGAATGATGGAAACATTAAGATGGGCAGCAAACAGGCCAGTTTTATGTTGCAGGCTGGGATTGAACTCAGAATATCAGATCTCGAGTCCGGCTCTATCAAAAGAACCAACCACCCCTCTGGAATCTATGGAAAATGTGGTGTGACTGACATCTTACCAAACCAGACTCCTGAATAAAGCGTGGGTTTACACTTTGATGGAGAGGTAAATATTTATTAATCATCCTTTTGTCAGAATGGTAAAACTGCTACAGACGTTCAGATGAAAGTGAGAATCAAGGGGAACATGTTTCGTATAAGGGGAATTGTGAGCATCGTTGAATATTAGACGAGTCCTCGTCACAGACTTTGTCAATAGACGTGTTTTTCAGATAAACTCTTCAGTGTCGTCACTACCATTTCACTGAACATTAACAACATATCTGGATGTTTGCTCCACAAGAATAGATCGAATCGTTCATCAATTTCTTTAACATCTATTCATGCGAGTGCTTTTAGACAACAACGGACAGAATGCATGTTGATCAAGCGTTAATTCCATTTCTAAAGTACGGTTTGTTTGATCACAACTTTATGGATGAAGGGTGATCGTAAATGTTTCGAACTCACGAACTTTCTGGCTGTCAGAATCAAGAGGAAAGTGTACATCATTCCTGATTTTGGCGACATGGTGAGGTGAGCTGTTGTCTGTGGCTGGCACCGTGGATTGTCTGTGATTCACAATGCAGAGAGGAAGTAAGTACTACATTATAATGGCTATGATTTAACTTATTACTAGAGCCGTTGAGATCGATAATAATACTAATGGTGATGATGATGTAGATGATGATGATGATGATGTTGTAGATGAGGATGATGATGATACTACTGCTACTACTACTACTACCATACAATAACAATAACAATAATAATATTGATTTGTTATATTTTGCACATATTCATATAGCCAAATATTCCGCAAAGAAAGCTTCTCAGCACTTTTCACTCTACCGAAAATGTTATACATTTAAACATGTCAACAATAAATTCACGATACATACATCTTTATGTATAATCCATACGAATAACTATTTGGTTTAAAAAATAAGCAAGCTTAACATTTACCAAAGCTCAGTTTATCTCTAAATAACACAGGTCATCATCATTAGGTGCCCTACCGCATGGCGTTGGCGATCATGGACTTCCATCTGTCTCTCTCTCTCGTTGCCCCTAGCATCTCCCCCACCCTCCCCGTCCTCAGCCACTCTGCAAGCCGTCCAGCATTTTCTCTCTGGGTCTACCTGGTGCTCTCTTTCCCTCCAGCTTTCCCGTTGTGACCAGGTGCTCTAATTTCCCTTCCTCATAAAATGGCCGATAAATGTTGCCTGTCTTTTCCTAATCTTCCTATGAGTGATCTACTTGTGTCTGCTAATGACACAGGTATTCAGAAAAAAAAATCCACTGTTCATGGAAGCCGGGCATTTGGGTCTTTTTCTACTGCGTCTTTTTTTCTTTTTCTGTGTCCAGTGAAGGACAGTATGGGTGAAGATGTTCTGCTCTCTTTGGATAGTGTACCCAGCCTATCTCCATCGTCTGTTCTGCTCTCTTTGGATAGTGTACCCAGCCTATCTCCATCGTCTGTTCTGCTCTCTTTGGATAGTGTACCCAGCCTATCTCCATCGTCTGTTCATATTGATGATGTCTATACTCTCTTGACTGCAATGGGCGAATAGGTGATGATTGGGCATGTTATTGGGCCAGAAAATTCGCTTCATTCTTAAGAGGTCACTTGTCTGGAAGGTCGCTCTATGTCACTCTCCAACATTCTAAGCCGTAAGTACATATTCCAGAATTTGTTAAAACAAATCACGACCATTGCCTCATTTGAAGATGTGTAAACAATGATATATCATAACACGACAACATTGTACAGACATTAGACCACACGCACACATTTTGGACCATTGATAAACTGAAAAATTTAGACACATTTTTCAAGTCAGTGCAAATTGATAGTCAATTTGGTTTAGTTTGTTATTCTAACAGATTAACGGTCTCTTAAACGACTTATATAAATTTTAAGACAGATTTCTTAAAATATCTTAATTTTCTTGGTCATAAAAGTAATGACAACCAGAACATCGTGGGATTTGGAAGGTATAAATTCTTTCCTTATATCACAAGTTTCTGTACAGCTTAACACAAAATGAACTTCATTCTCAACTGTGTCCTTGTACAGAGGATACATCATATCATCCTTTCTAAATTTGTATCTCGTATTATGTACAGTAAGACTGAGACACTAAACCTAATTTTTGAATGCATGCATTGCATATTTGTTGATATTTAATGTTAAGAAAAATTCATCATTCTGATTATCTTAAGTGTTTTCTATAAAACTGCATTGTGATTAATCTTAAGTTATCTCTACAAACTGCAATGTGATTTATCTTAAGTGTTCTCTACAAACTGCATTGTGATTTATCTTAAGTGTTCTCTATTAAACTGCATTGTGTAATGATTATTATCTTAAATGTCCTCTATAAAACTGATTGTGATTTATCTTAATGTCCTCTATTAAACTGCATGTGATTATTTAATGTTCCTCTACAAAACTGCATTGTGATTTATCTTAATGTCCTCTATAAAACTGATGTGTGATTTATCTTAAATGTCCTCTATAAAACTGCATTGTGATTTATCTTAAATGTCCTCTATAAAACTGTAGTGTGATTTATCTTAAGTGTCCTCTATAAAACTGTAATGGATTATTATCTAAGTGTTCTCTATTAAACTGCAATGTGATTTATTTAAGTGTTCTCTATAAAACTGCATTGTGATTTATCTTAAGTGTCCTCTATAAAACTGCATTGTGATTTTATCTTAAGTATCCTCTATAAATCTATCATTGCTTTCCAGTGTCGCCACCTTATAATTATCAATTATTTTCTGCCTTAATATCTTTAAAAAGACTGCATACACACACTGAACACACCCAACTCCTTAATTTTCTAAAACGTTTGAAAATCCTTTCATACATAATCCATTTGCTTCTAGTCACACAAATAGTTTTGCCCCATTCATCCCATCTTTTTCAATGATTTATATTCTTTGACTGGCAATCTGTGTTCTTCCAGCTGGATAAATCTTAACCAGTATGTTATACAACAGACAATATCATAATGAAAGACGAGTTAGAAATCTCCAGTTGTACGCATACCGAATCATTTGGTGTTTTCATTTCAACACCAGGATATCGTTTTAATGCAATAAATTGCATCTTTTCAATTACAGATGAACTAGATTCTAGACCCCATACATGGTCCTTAAGGAACTACTGGCTAAGGTTGAGCACCATATGAGTACCATATGAGCACTACATGATTTCAACAAGATATTCAGTGAGTTATTATCAATTTTACATTATCTGCTCGTAATAAATATAAGAGATCTATCAACCCTGCACACCAAATCTTCACAACCAAAACTAAGTTTTGTAGTGACACATATACTGAGACATTTATATGAATGTTTTCAATATGTACTATTTTATTCTCATAATTATTAGACAGTCATTCCTCCTTAGCAGCCATATAACCTACCTTTCTACAAATTATCATGCTGCTTTTAGTCATATTCACTTTAACCCTTTGACTCCCGCACCCTGTCCACAAGCATCCTGTATTATCAAGCATGCTAACAAAGCAAAAACTTAACCTTTGACTCCCTCATCTTATCCACGCAAACACTCACACATGCACGCACTCAAGCACATATTCATTCAAACTAGCTGTAGCGTGTCTTTTGATGGATTGGGCAAATCATTATTGGATGAAGAGCTTGTGCAAACTCACGTTGTTTAAATACTTAATGGAGTCAATACACTCAATTGTTGTTGTAATCAGATTCCAGAAAAACTATGAACCGGAGAACACTCGGCTTGTGTTATGGGCATATAGATCAATGTATGAACAGGAAAATGTAAATGTGTGTGAAAATCTACTCACTGTGGCACAGTGGTTACGGAAACAGACTCCTGAATTGAAGAGCGTCGGTTCA
Source organism: Monoplex corrugatus (assembly GCA_030674185.1). Taxonomy (NCBI): domain Eukaryota; kingdom Metazoa; phylum Mollusca; class Gastropoda; order Littorinimorpha; family Ranellidae; genus Monoplex; species Monoplex corrugatus. The sequence goes on from CM060305.1 coordinate 10,963,761, forward strand.
AATCCCTCATCATCATGTGCACTGCGCATGGCGTGGCTATCATGGCCCTCCATACGAAAGTATCCCTTGTCGCTGCAAGTACATCTCCCACTCTCTCTGTCTTCACCACTCCGCAAGTCCGTCCAATTAATTCTCCCTGGGTATACCTGGTGTTCTTTTTACCCACCGGCTTTCCTGTTGTGACTCATCATCATCATCATCATCATCATCATCATCATCATCATGTGCCCTGCCGCGTGGCGTTGGTGATCATGGCCCTCCATACGAATCAATCCCTTGTCGCTGCAAGTACATCTCTCACCCTCTCTGTCTTCATCCACTCCCAAGTCCGTCCAATGTTTTCTCCCTGGGTCTACCTGGTGTTCTCTTTCCCTGCAGCTTTCCTGTTGTGATTGTGTGCTCTAATTTCTCTGCCTCATAAAATGTCATATGGATGCTGCTTGTCTTTTTCTAATCTTCTTTATCGATGTTCTTTTTGTGTTTGCCTCCTTTAAGACTGTTTCGTTTGTTGTCGTTGCTTTTCTTTATTGAAACTCTTAACAATATTCTTCTTAGAAATCACGCTTCAGCTACCTAACTCTTGTTCTGACTTTGCGTGTTGACTATCCACGCCTCACAAAGTGTCAGTTCAATATAACACAGAAGAACTCACTTCCTGATGTTGGCTGATAGGCGTTTGTTGGTAAAAACACTTTTCGCTTTCTTGAACGCTGTTTTAGCTTGGCCGATTCTGCTGGCTATTTCTAACAGTGCAGTCCCTAGAGTCGAAGAGAGTATTGTAAGATTTTTCGGGCCTGACCTTGCTCTTACTCAGAATTGAGCATACCATAGGCGCGTTGGGAAAAAGAAGATACGACACTGTGAGTATTAGCTAAATTTCCTGACCAACACTGCATGCGTCCCGTATCTCTCGGGCCTGATTTGATACCAGGATATACTGTAAATTTAAGCGTGAAGCACACTTACGTCGCGCAGTTTCACTGAGAAAAGGAATCCCGAAGCAAGCAACATCGCCACTCTCCTCGTCAACATATACCTGCACAGTGTGGATAAAAATAACGTGCATATACAAATCTGGAAAAAAATTGGAACAATGCTAACCCCTTCTCCCCGCCCCCCCCCAAACAACCCCCCCCCCCAAAAAAAAAAGAACAGAAAAGAAAAGAAAAAAAAAGAGACAACAATAACAACAACTAAATAAAAAAATCGAAATAATGCTGACCCCCCTCCGCCCCCCTCCCCCCCAAAAAAAGGAAAACAACAACAATCAAACAAACAAACAAACAAACAAACAACAACAACAACAACAAAAACAAAAAGAGCAACATCAAAACAAAAAAGAAAAAAATGCAAAAACAAAACTTCACCGTCATAATCTGCATGTAACTCACACATGCAAACAAACACACGCACGCACAAAAAAAAAAAAAAAAAAAAGAGAGAAAACAACAACAGTAGTAACTACTACATAAACAAAGGAAAAAACAACAACAACAGAACAAAAGGGGAAAAGAAAAGCAAGAACAAAACTTACCAATCAGAATCAGCATAAAAATCACACCCACCCACACAATACACACACACACACACACACACACGTACACACACACATACAACACACACACACGTACATATACTTTTAATCACACACGCACAAGCACAAACGCTCACACACGCACAGGTGCACAAGCACAACAGACAAACGGGCACAAATTGAAAATATTCTACATACATAAGGCCTGCTATGAAGCATAGCAGTCTGTCCGTCTTTATTATCAAGGCTTCTCTGTGTCTAAAGCTGTCATTTTCACCCACAGAAGACAAATTCACACTTGAGCTTCAAAGACCGCCACGACGACAGTTCCAGTCCTACTCTTTACATGAATGTGCACAACTGCTGGTATTGTACCGTCCTCTTTGTACGGTGACAACGCCATTCACACGGCCATTTATCATGTCAAGGGAGTGAAGTGACAACACGAGTCGTCTCCCTTCTCATGAACACCTAGATCTACCGTCCACTTATCTTGTGTGTCTCTGTGTGTGCCATAAATTGTGTTTGGGAATGACACAGTATTGACAGTATTGGTTTTGAATGACTCTTTCTCTGTCCCTCCCTCCTCTCCTCCGCCCATCTCTCTCTCTCTCTCTCTCTCTCTCTCTCTCTCTCTTCTCTTTCTCGTCTTAAATGTATTTCTTCAACTGAAAGTGTAATGATTCTGTTGTTGGAGTATCTATGTTGTCTAAGGTATAATCTATGTGTAGTGTGATGTAGACCCTCTTTGGGTGAAGACTGGATGTAAAAAAAGCATACATTTTGCTTATTTCATACCTTCGTAAATGAATAAATTTGTTGTTCTCTCTCTCTTTCTGCGTCTCTCTCTCTCTCTCTCCTGCTGCGTCTCTCTCTCTCTCTCTCTCTCTCTCTCTCTCTCTCTCTCTCTCTCTCTCTCTCTCTCTCTCTCTCTCGTCTCAAAATGTATTTCTTTAACTGAAAGTGTAATGATTCTGTTGTTGTGTAGTGTGATATTGACGCTGTTTGGGCGAGGACTGGATGTAAAAAAGCATACATTTTGCTATTTCATACTATCGTAAATAAAATTTGTCCTTTGTTATTTGTTCTTTGCTCTTTGTTCTCTCTCTCTTTCTGTCTGTGTCAGTGATATTACTGCATATTCTCTGAGATAAAAGGTATGAGTTATGCACTGGTGTAGATACTTTTAGTCCTCTGTATTGCTGTTCCAGGGACAACAAATTTCAGTTAAGCTTACGTTGTCCAGCAAATCGCATCCGTAGAACGTTGTACGGATACGAAACATGGACTATCAACAAGCAAAATCACAACATTAACAAGATTGAGGCAGTTGAACTGTGGTTTCCAAGAAGGATGTCATAGAGTTCCATGGACAACAAGGAAAAGAAACGAGACAGTCTCGAAATAAGCAAACACAAAAAAGAACATCAATAAAGAAGATTAGGAAAAGACAAGCCACATTATATAGGACATAATTATTTATGAGACAAGAGAAATTTGAACACCTAGTCACAACAGGAAAACTAGAGGTGGAAAATAACACCAGGTATACCCAGGGAGAATATATTAGACAGTTTTGCAGAGTGGATGAAGATGGAAAGGGTGGGAGATATAATCGCAGAGACAAAAGATAGATTCGTATGGAGGGCAATGATCGCCAGTGCCATGCGGCATGGCACATTGTGATGATGATGATGATGATGATGACGACGACGATGATGATGATGATGTCCAACACTGGATGATTAATATCAAAACTTCATGCCTGCTTATTTCCAAAGCCAATGTGATCTCTTCAAACATGCCATGCAGATGGCATCAAAGGAAGAGGGACACATTGAAAGCTGTGATACTTTTTTTCCTTTGTCTGGCACTCAAACGTAAAGAGAACGCTTGATGTTTATGTGACTGACAATGAAATATGTAAGAGGAAACAATTATTGCCGTTATGTGTCATACAGTTGTTGTTATGCAGATGATTTGATGTGTTTGTTTTCCTTATGTAAATAATTATCTTCCTGTTTGTGTTGTCAACCGCATTGTAAAGGACACTTATCAACTACAAATAAACCATTATTTTGTCTGTTTTGTCCGTTATCTCTCTCTCTCTGTCTGTCTGCCTGCCTGTTTGTCTGTCTGTCTCTGTCTTTGTCTTTCTCTCCCTCCCTCTCTCTCTCATTCTCTCTTTCTTTCTTTCTGTCTCGATTTCTCTGTCTCTGTCTCTCCCTCCCTCTTTCCCTTTCTGTCTGTCTGTCTCTTTCTCTCTTTCTTTTTGTCTGTCTCTGTCTCTCCCTCCCTCTTTCTCTTTCTGTCTGTCTGTCTCTTTCTCTCTTTCTTTTGTCTGTCTCTGTCTCTCCCTCCCTCTTTCCCTTTCTGTCTGTCTGTCTCTTTCTCTCTTTCTTTTTGTCTGTCTCTGTCTCTCCATCCCTCTTTCTCTTTCTGTCTGTCTGTCTCTTTCTCTCTTTCTTTTTGTCTGTCTCTGTCTCTCCCTCCCTCTTTCTCTTTCTGTCTGTCTGTCTCTTTCTCTCTTTCTTTTTGTCTGTCTCTGTCTCTCCCTCCCTCTTTCTCTTTCTGTCTGTCTGTCTCTTTCTCTCTTTCTTTTGTCTGTCTCTGTCTCTCCTTCCCTCTTTCTCTTTCTGTCTGTCTGTCTCTTTCTCTCTTTCTTTTTGTCTGTCTCTGTCTCTCCTTCCCTCTTTCTCTTTCTGTCTGTCTGCCTCTTTCTCTCTTTCTTTTTGTCTGTCTCTGTCTCTCCCTCCCTCTTTCTCTTTCTGTCTGTCTGTCTCTTTCTCTCTTTCTTTTTGTCTGTCTCTGTCTCTCCATCCCTCTTTCTCTTTCTGTCTGTCTGTCTCTTTCTCTCTTTCTTTTTGTCTGTCTCTGTCTCTCCCTCCCTCTTTCTCTTTCTGTCTGTCTGTCTCTTTCTCTCTTTCTTTTTGTCTGTCTCTGTCTCTCCCTCCCTCTTTCTCTTTCTGTCTGTCTGTCTCTTTCTCTCTTTCTTTTTGTCTGTCTCTGTCTCTCCATCCCTCTTTCTCTTTCTGTCTGTCTGTCTCTTTCTCTCTTTCTTTTTGTCTGTCTCTGTCTCTCCTTCCCTCTTTCTCTTTCTGTCTGTCTGTCTCTTTCTCTCTTTCTTTTTGTCTGTCTCTGTCTCTCCTTCCCTCTTTCTCTTTCTGTCTGTCTGTCTCTTTCTCTCTTTCTTTTTGTCTGTCTCTGTCTCTCCATCCCTCTTTCTCTTTCTGTCTGTCTGTCTCTTTCTCTCTTTCTTTTTGTCTGTCTCTGTCTCTCCATCCCTCTTTCTCTTTCTGTCTGTCTGTCTCTTTCTCTCTTTCTTTTTGTCTGTCTCTGTCTCTCCATCCCTCTTTCTCTTTCTGTCTGTCTGTCTCTTTCTCTCTTTCTTTTGTCTGTCTCTTTCTCTCCATCCCTCTTTCTCTTTCTGTCTGTCTGTCTCTTTCTCTCTTTCTTTTTGTCTGTCTCTTTCTCTCCATCCCTCTTTCTCTTTCTGTCTGTCTGTCTCTTTCTCTCTTTCTTTTTGTCTGTCTCTTTCTCTCCATCCCTCTTTCTCTTTCTGTCTGTCTGTCTCTTTCTCTCTTTCTTTTTGTCTGTCTCTGTCTCTCCTTCCCTCTTCTCTTTCTGTCTGTCTGTCTCTGTCTCTCCCTCCCTCTTTCACTTTCTGTCTGCCTGTCTGTCTCTTTCTCTCTTTCTTTTTGTCTGTCTCTGTCTCTCCCTCCCTCTTTCTCTTTCTGTCTGTCTGTCTCTTTCTCTCTTTCTTTTTGTCTGTCTCTGTCTCTCCCTCCCTCTTTCTCTTTCTGTCTGTCTGTCTCTTTCTCTCTTTCTTTTTGTCTGTCTCTGTCTCTCCTTCCCTCTTCTCTTTCTGTCTGTCTGTCTCTTTCTCTCTTTCTTTTTGTCTGTCTCTGTCTCTCCTTCCCTCTTTCTCTTTCTGTCTGTCTGTCTCTTTCTCTCTTTCTTTTTGTCTGTCTCTGTCTCTCCATCCCTCTTTCTCTTTCTGTCTGTCTGTCTCTTTCTCTCTTTCTTTTTGTCTGTCTCTTTCTCTCCATCCCTCTTTCTCTTTCTGTCTGTCTGTCTCTTTCTCTCTTTCTTTTTGTCTGTCTCTTTCTCTCCATCACTCTTTCTCTTTCTGTCTGTCTGTCTCTTTCTCTCTTTCTTTTTGTCTGTCTCTGTCTCTCCCTCCCTCTTTCACTTTCTGTCTGCCTGTCTGTCTCTTTCTCTCTTTCTTTTTGTCTGTCTCTGTCTCTCCCTCCCTCTTTCACTTTCTGTCTGTCTGTCTGTCTCTTTCTCTCTTTCTTTTTGTCTGTCTCTGTCTCTCCCTCCCTCTTTCTCTTTCTGTCTGTCTGTCTCTTTCTCTCTTTCTTTTTGTCTGTCTCTGTCTCTCCCTCCCTGTTTCTCTTTCTGTCTGTCTGTCTCTTTCTCTCTTTCTTTTTGTCTGTCTCTTTCTCTCCCTCCCTGTTTCTCTTTCTGTCTGTCTGTCTCTTTCTCTCTTTCTTTTTGTCTGTCTCTGTCTCTCCCTCCCTCTTTCTCTTTCTGTCTGTCTGCCTCTTTCTCTCTTTCTTTTTGTCTGTCTCTGTCTCTCCCTCCCTCTTTCACTTTCTGTCTGCCTGTCTCTTTCTCTCTTTCTTTTTGTCTGTCTCTGTCTCTCCCTCCCTCTTTCACTTTCTGTCTGCCTGTCTCTTTCTCTCTTTCTTTTTGTCTGTCTCTGTCTCTCCCTCCCTCTTTCTCTTTCTGTCTGTCTGTCTCTTTCTCTCTTTCTGTCTGTCTGTCTCTTTCTCTCTTTCTGTCTGTCTGTCTCTTTCTCTCTTTCTGTCTGTCTGTCTCTTTCTCTCTTTCTGTCTGTCTGTCTCTTTCTCTCTTTCTGTCTGTCTGTCTCTTTCTCTCTTTCTGTCTGTCTGTCTCTTTCTCTCTTTCTGTCTGTCTGTCTCTTTCTCTCTTTCTGTCTGTCTGTCTCTTTCTCTCTTTCTGTCTGTCTGTCTCTTTCTCTCTTTCTGTCTGTCTGTCTCTTTCTCTCTTTCTGTCTGTCTGTCTCTTTCTCTCTTTCTGTCTGTCTGTCTCTGTCTGGACTTTGTCTCATTCTACCTCCCTAGCCCTGCATCCCTCTCTCCTTCTCTCTCTTTCTGTCTGTCTGTATCTATCTCTCTGTCTCCCCCTCCCTCCCCCCTCCCTTCCTCCCCCCTCTCTCTTTCTCTCGCTCTTATAGTTTTCAAGTTTGCATGTCTATCGCGTCAAAGAAAGATGGCCAAACTGACAGCTTTGCTACGTTACTTTAGTCAAGATTCAAACACAGGAGATAGAAGACCATACATCATCTGAGGAAAACTTATGTCAACCGGCCCCTACCCAGAGTTAAGTCTGCTAAGGGCTCACTGGGAAGCTTGGAACCACACAGTCATCTATTTCGTGGATGCGTCATTGAGGGTGGTGTTCAAATTTTCTGACCAACACCGCAAGTGTCTGTATCTTTCGGGCCTGGTCGACGCCATGATGTATCATGATCGTAAACACAGAGTACAGCCCTATCACAGAGTTTCGATCCTAGATGGAACTCCATAGCATCGTGGTTATCCTCCTCCTCCTCCTCCTCATCATCATCATAGGATTGTAAAAACTGTGCCAGCTTCCGTGGCCATTAATGTGGCGTGGATAATGGGACCAAACAACAAAAAAAAGTGAGCACTAAGGTAATTGCCCTAAGTGCAATCAACCTAAAAAATGTCATACTGCTATTGTTATTCAAACGACTTGCCGTTAGTCTTACGCGGAGAGTAGATGTATATTTATTTCTCGCATATAAACGGGTCTATTTATCTTCCAATTCATGTCCAGTCAGTGTGCAAAGGCCAGTGGCCAAATATAAATAAACCACTCTATTTTGATCTTGGCCTTGATATGAATATCGCAGAATCCACAGACTGGTATAAATGCGACGGAAAAAGGATTTCGCGCTTGATGTACCAGTAGATCAGGGTACTGATCCATGAGCGGAAAAGTTCAGTGGATGGTTCTGTGACTGCTTCCTGTTCTAGATGGTTCCAGTCTACTATTGATGCTCTGAAAAACGAAATTCTGTGTTTCTCCAGCATGCCTGTTATATGCTCTTTGTTCAGTACGATCGTTATATGCTCTTTGTTCAATACGATCGTTATATGCTCTTTGTTCAGTACGGTTGTTATATGCTCTTTGTTCAATGCACCTGTTATATGCTCTTTGTTCAATACGATCGTTGTATGCTCTTTGTTCAGTGCAACTATGTGTTCTTTGTTTAGTACGCATGTTATATGCTCTTTGTTCAGTACGATTGTTATGTGCTCTTTGTTCTGTACGCATGTTATATGCTCTTTTTTTCAGTACGATTGTTATGTGCTCTTTGTTCAGTACGCCTGTTGTATGCTCTTTGTTCAGTACGCATGTTATATGCTCTTTGTTCAGTACGACTGTTATATGCTCTTTGTTCAGTACGCCTGTTATATGCTCTTTGTTCAGTACGACTGTTATATGCTCTTTGTTCAGTACGACTGTTATATGCTCTTTGTTCAGTACACATGTTATATGCTCTTTGTTCAGTACACCTGTTATATGCTCTTTGTTCAGTACGCCTGTTATATGCTCTTTGTTCAGTACGACTGTTATATGCTCTTTGTTCAGTACGCCTGTTATATGCTCTTTGTTCAGTACACATGTTATATGCTCTTTGTTCAGTACACCTGTTATATGCTCTTTGTTCAGTACGACTGTTATATTATCTTTGTTCAGTACGCATGTTACATGCTCTTTGTTCAGTACACCTGTTATATGCTCTTTGTTCAGTACGCATGTTACATGCTCTTTGTTCAGTACGCATGTTATATGCTGTTTGTTCAGTACGACTGTTACATGCTCTTTGTTCAGTACGCATGTTATATGCTGTTTGTTCAGTACGCCTTTATATGCCCTGTGCTCAGTACGCCTGTTATATGCTCATTGTTCAGTACGACTGTTATATGCTCTTTGTTCAGTGCGCCTGTTATATGCTCTTTGTTCAGTACGCCTGTTATATGCTCTTTGTTCAGTACGACTGTTATATGCTCTTTGTTCAGTGCGCCTGTTATATGCTCTTTGTTAAGTACGCATGTTATATGCTCTTTGTTAAGTACGCATGTTATATGCTCTTTGTTCAGTGCGCCTGTTATATGCTCTTTGTTCAGTGCGACTATTATATGCTCTTTGTTCAGTGCGCCTGTTATATGCTCTTTGTTCAGTGCGCCTGTTATATGCTCTTTGTTCAGTGCGCCTGTTATATGCTCTTTGTTCAGTGCGATTATTATATGCTCTTTGTTCAGTGCGATTATTATATGCTCTTTGTTCAGTACGACTATTATATGCTCTTTGTTCAGTACGACTGTTATATGCTCTTTGTTCAGTACGACTGTTATATGCTCTTTGTTCAGTACGCATGTTATATGCTCTTTGTTCAGTAGACTTATATGCTCTTTGTTCAGTGCGACTATTATATGCTCTTTGTTCAGTACGACTGTTATATGCTCTTTGTTCAGTACACCTGTTATGTGCTCTTTGTTCAGTACACCTGTTATGTGCTCTTTGTTCAGTACGACTGTTATATGCTTTTTGTTCAGTACACCTGTTATATGCTCTTTGTTCAGTACACCTGTTATGTTCTCTTTGTTCAGTACACTTGTTATGTGCTCTTTGTTCAGTACGACTGCTATATGCTCTTTGTTCAGTACCACTGTTATATGCTCTTTGTTCAGTACGACTGTTATATGCTCTTTGTTCAGTACGACTGTTATATGCCATGTCATAGTGTGTTGACAGTTTGTTAATGTAGTTTTCCATCACACTACTGGCAAATATTATTGGTTGTATTCTTCTCTTGTTCTTGTTTGCTGGTGTGAAGAAAGTAGAGGCAGGAATAGCTGTAGCCATACCAACCCATCAGTCACACTACACATATAGTTCAGGCTTCGATGGAGTTTTCGATCTTCGGTCTTGCAATTTTGGTAACTGGTGATCTTCAGGATTTTTGTCCCTCTCTCTCTGTGTGTCTCTCTGTGTCTCTCTGTCTCTCTGTCTCTCTTTCTCTCTCTCTCTTTCTCATTCTCTGTCTCTGCCTTTGTCTCTGTCTCTCCATCTCTGTCTTTCTCTGTCTCTGTCTCTCTCTCTGTCTTTCTTTGTTTCTTTCTCTCTGTCATGCTTTTGTACACATGCTCACGCAATCAACACATGCAAAAAGCATTCGTCCGTCACGCAACCGCACGCTCTCCTTTCAACCAATGGCACCAGACAGATCACAATGATAATTTATACATTTTTTTTACTAACAACATTCAAACAACACATATACAACATTCACATTCAACAT
>CM060305.1:10978656-10981156 GCA_030674185.1 Monoplex corrugatus
AGTAAGAAGACACATAAGAAACCACAGAATATTAAAATTTAAACACTGACTTATGTAATGAAGAAAGATTAACAGATTTTTCATATGAATAAAGAGGCATACTGTGTTTATATATTGCTGCGTGTGTGTGCTTGCGTACGCGTGTGTGTGTGTGTGTACGTGTGTGTGTGCGTGCGTGTGCGTTGCTGTGCGCGTGTGTGTTTGTAAGAATGTGTGTGTGTGTGTGTGTGTGTGCGTGTTGTGTGTGTGTGTGTGTGTGTGTGTGTGTGCGTGCGTGTGCGTTGCTGTGCGCGTGTGTGTTTGTAAGAATGTGTGTGTGTGTGTGTGTGTGTGTGTGTGTGTGTGTGTGTGTGTGTGTGTGTCTGTGCGCGCGTAATATTCGTAATCCTTGTTGTGAGAAAATGGGGGAGGATGTTTGACAATATTCATCAACTGTGAACTCAAAATGACTGCCAGCGTTCAAGCAAATATGAAGCAGAAAAAGCAAAGAAAGAAAGAAAGAAAGAAAGAAAGAAAGAAAGAAAAAATAAACAAAAAATAGAGTTAGAACATGTATGTAATGTAATAAAACAAGACAGACGTATATTTTTAGCAAATGAGCTTTGTCAGGCGCATACAAGAGACACCGAAATATAATCGCACAACACTTAGGAAAAAAAAAAAAGAAAAAAGAAAAATGAAAGATAGAAAGAAAAAAAGTTTTAGAATCAGTTTCTCAAGATAACATCCCCGTGATCGGAATGAATTCCATATCCACTGACGTCATAGGAGCCATGTGATGGAGAGGATCCAAACTTATCCTGGCACACGCCTTACGCCTGCACATAAAGCCACGAGACTGTCAAGTCCTGAAGTTCTACTTAGCCTTTGGGCTTAAAAATAAAAAGTAGACGATTTCCCCAACGTGGCGATGAGCTGGACAAAACAGAAGATGTGTATGTGCATTGAGCTGATCTCATAATTTACCTAAGAAAGTGGACTTTTCTACACAATTTTGCCTGGGGAAACTTTGTTGCCATAGGATCTTTGACGCGTGTTGATTTGCCTTTTTCCCCTGCTCAACGTCACGTTTAGAAATTGTCTACTGCTCTCTCTCTCTCTATCTCTCTCCTCTCTCTCTCTCCTTCTCTCTCCCTTCCCTCTCTCTCTCTCCTCCCTCTCTCTCTCTTCCCTCTCTCTCTCCCTCTCTCTTTGCTTTTTTGTGCATCTATTTTTTCTCTGTTCTGTACGCTTGACAAAGATAGTTGGCCGACAATTTGCGCCTTTTTTGTTTTGTTATATCATATATATAATAATATGCTCTCTATAATTTTCCATTGCTTTTATTCTTTTCTCCCCATTTATAGCCATGCGTGTGTGTGTGTGTATGTGTGTGTGTGTGTGTGTGTGCGTGCGTGCGTGCGTGTGTGTGCGTGCGTGCGTGTGTGTCTGTTTCAGCGCTTAGATTTGATTTTATCAAGATTTTGCGCTATATAAATATTGTAATTATTGTAATTATTATTATTATATACACGTTCTGATTTGTGTTTTTCTGGTTAACATTCACCAGTACACTTTCCTTAGCAATTACTGGGAATAGTCTCTTGTCAATTCTAATTGGGCAATTATGAAATAGTTTTTGCGGCGCTGAAAAGTTCACGCCATATGCTTCAAAACCGTTTATGACATGCAGGGATTCTATCAGTGATATGGACACCGCCAAACAGCCATTGTGAGGGGGTGGGGGTGGGGGTGGGGGTTGGGGTTGGGGGTGGGGGTTGCCGGGGGGCTCTTTTCGGTATAAACAGTATCCCCACCATCTGGAATTTCTGTGCTAGACATTTCATTTTTTTTTCTGTCACTCTTTTTGTTATTGCCTTTCTCCTTTGCTTTCTGTCATGTCTGTTACATTAGTTTTGTAGACTTCGTATTCTGTCTAAGGCCGCTCAGTGTGCACCGTCCGTCAAGCCAAAAAGAACAAGAAGTAGTGAGTGCAAATTCAGCCTCGCAGCCCCTTCCGGAAGTGACGTATGTACGACCTTGACTTTGATGACGTGTCATTTTCTGCCTTGCTGGTCCATTCACCGGTTCGTGTTCGATTAAGTCTTACATACTTTTCTCGTAGGATTGATAATTGGATACTTGTTTTGAGTGCACTTTTTGCATCTGAGGAAATGTGATGTAGGGAAGCAATTTTAGGTAATTTGACTTGTTTTTATATGTTAAGTACCGTTTTTCATTCTTACATTTGTACTCAGATTTGTTGTTTAACTTTCTCCCTGTTAGTGGAATAGTCAATGTCAGGGGCTTGTCTTTAGATTATGTGCGCGAACGCATTGATATGTGTTCTTCATTTTCTTTTCCAGTTTCTTGTTTTCAGTGAAGTATTATGCACGTCTTGAGATAAGTTATAGTCCTCTTATATGGTCCTGCACAGTCTGCTGGGCTATAAACGACAACAACAATAACAAAGACAATGACAGAAGCAATAGCAATAACAGTAACTATACTAATACAATAA
>CM060305.1:11018656-11021156 GCA_030674185.1 Monoplex corrugatus
CAACATATGGACAGAAAAATTGATTGACGACCTTGTCTCGATAGTCCTTCACCAAAGCATGGCATGATGATGGTGATGATGAGAATGATGGGGCCAACATCTGTGTACGTTATGTGAAATTGCCAGTCTGTGCTAAACAGCTGGTCAGTCTGTCGTTATCACAGCAGGTACAGTGATAATGATGGTCATAATAATTGTAATCGTATAGTGGACACAGTCCGTGTCAAACCTCAGTCATTGCACTTAACATATAAAAAACAAAACAAAACAAAACAAAAAACAAAAACAACGAAACAAAGCAAAACAAAGCAAAACAAAACAAAATTAACAAACAAAACAAACAAAACAAAACAAAACGACTTAACCCTCTGTTTTATGGTGTCATGCTTAACATGTTTTGTTCAAACCTCTCTGATTTTATTTTTCGTCTTTAGTCATGCGCCACTTTGAGACAAATTGATAAGTTCAATATCTGGGAACAGTCATCTCATCAGATGTCAGATGCTCATTAGAAATATCCAGCTAAAAAGCCTTCTTAGCAACAGATGCCTATCAATTAACATCATGAACAGTTATGTAGTGTTTTATAGAACCACTAGTGTTATACAGATGTGAAGCCTGGACAACCAACAAGCAAAGCCAGGACAAGACTGAAGCAGCTGAAATGTGGGTTCTAAGAAGAATGTTAAGAGGTCCATGGACAGCAAAGAAAACAAACGAGACAGTCTTGAAAGAAGCAAACAGGTTAACCAGCCGGTCCTTCATGCTTACAACACCAGATCTTTGGGGTTCAGAGCCAGAAGAAGACAGTGACGGCGCTGAATAGATGGACTGGCAGACAGATTCCACATCTGCATGATTCTGCGCCAGGTTTCCCGTTTAGCTGTAGATCTTAAAGCTTCATCTACATGTGACATCTCACTATACAAGCGGACAGGAAAGCAAAAAAACAAAAAACAAAACAAAAAAAGTAAATAAATAAAAAGAAAAACAAACAAACAAAAAGCAACCCCAAAACAACAACGGCAATAAACAAAAACATAAAAAACAAACCACAAACAAACAAACAAAAAAACACCTCCACACACACACAAGAGAGGGGGGGGGGGAGGTCGGAGGAGAGTAGGACGAAAGGATGGGCACATAGAGGGCAAAATCACTTCTGTACGAAAACGTATGTCTTCAAGTTACACTTAAAGGAAGACAGTGTATGTGACTGTCAAATAGACGCTGGAAACTCGTTCTCGTTCCATGGACCAGACACAGAAAAAGAGCGACCATCCACCGTGGAACGTCTGTATCGAAGAATTTGTAAACAAGTAGTATCAGAAGCAGAACGACGAAGTCGGTCTTGGTTAAAAAAAAAAGTAGCGCTGTACTGCGGTGATGAGCTCTCAAACAAGAGAGAAGCGAAAATTTCACATGGCAGATCCACTGTGACAAAAGAAATGAACATGAATATGAAAATGGATATGGATATTGAAATGAATATGAATATGAATCTTAATATGAATACGAATCTGAATCTGAATCTGAATCTGAATCTGAATATGAATATGAATACGGAAATCAATATGAATCTAAATATGAATATGAATATAATATGAACGTGAATATGAATATGAATGTGAACATGAATATGACAGTAAAGTGAAACAAACCCGCGCGGTCAGATCACAAAACGACAGCTGTACCTCTACACCAACCAGGCTTAAAGACCAGCAGTTAATAGTCTGTCAAAACCAGCGCCCTCACTATCTCACCTCTCTCACTCCATCGTCACCTTTGATCTTTTGAAGTGGATGGATAGGGATTGGGCAGTGGACTTACGGCAAAGAGATAATTTTCCATAATTGGGCAGAGAAATTAGTGCACGAACAATTGTCCACTGTCACAGTCTCTCCCCCCTTTTCCCCCTTTGTTCTCATCTTTACCACTAACACCACCATCTGTGTCAGGGACACTCAGAAACCACCGAAACCAAAATGAATAAATCGACTTAACTGAAGTGATACAAGGAGAAGAGTGGCAGAATGGTTCAGACGTTCGCCTGCCAATAATTAAACACGAGGTTCCAGGGTTCGCTCCCGGATTCCCGTTGAGGCCTTGACTTTTCTCCTCAGTTTGACCGGGAAATCGAATGAACGTCTTGTCCTTTGGAAGGGGACGAAAAACGAGTCGGACCGTGTACCTTCTGGCTGTGCACGCTAAAGATCCCACGCAGTTGAAAATCGTGAAGAGCAGGGCATTGCCTGGCTGCCTTGGTTAAAAGAAAGAAACCAATCAGCCAACAACCAACAACCACCAACCAACCAACCAACCAAAACATTGGAGAGATAGGTTGAAAGTCTTGGTTTAAAAAAGAATGTGAATATGAATATGAATCTGAAGCGAGGAAGAAGGGATGGGCGCGGCCCTCGTGATGCTGGCATCGGGAAAAGTTGAGGTCTTTACCATCTCATTCCCCTACGACCCCAGTTATGGAATTATCCAGGTAGGA
>CM060305.1:11026156-11033656 GCA_030674185.1 Monoplex corrugatus
AGAATGCAACATCAGTGAGACCAGGTGGGACACCGAGCCATTTTCTTGTGTATTTGTTGATTTTGGCTTCCATTGCTTCGACTGTGCTGGTGCAAATGTCATAGATTAGCAGTGGCCACAGCAGCTTTGGTATCAGCATGAACTGTAGACACCAGACTTTGTATTTGCCTGGCAGTCCGCAGTTATCTATTTTCTTCAGGCCTTCTTCTGCTGTTTGCTTGGTTTCACATCCCCTTTGTGTGTCTTTCAGGGAGTCATCATACCATCTTCCGAGACTTTTTACTGGCTCTTCTGTGACAGTGGGGATGGCTTGGTTGGCTACCATGAATTTGACTGAATCTGCCACTTTTCCTTTTCGCAGTGAGAGACTTCGGGATTTCTTAGGTTTGAACCTCATTCTTGAAGAGGCCACCAGCTCATCCAGCTGCTTTATGATTTGGTGTGTCTCTTCCTCATCCGTGGACAAGACTGTTGTGTCATCCATGAAAGCTTTCGGAGGAGGCATCTGGTATCCATCTCCCAGATTCACTGGACCTGAACTCTTCATTGCAGCTTTCAAGATGACTTCCATTGCCAACACGAACAGTATGGGAGAGATTGCACAGCCCATTGCAATGCCCACCTCTAGGTCTATCCAGTCCGTGGTGTATTCTTTGGTAGAGAACCGCATTGAGAACCCTTGGAAATACTTCCTCAGCATTGTTCGGATGTTTTCTGGGATGTGATACATTTCAAGAGCCAGCTGGATCATATCGTGTGGAACTGATCCATATGCATTCGCCAGATCAAGCCAAACTACGTCAATGTCTCTCTTCTCTGTTCTTGCTTTTTGGATGGCATCCCAAATCAACGTGGCATGTTCCAAGCATCCAGGCATTCCTGGTATGCCTCCCTTTTGGACTGACATATCCAGATACTTGTTTTCAGTCAGGTATTTTGTCAATCTTGCTGCCATAACAGAGAAGAAGATTTTCCCCTCGACGTTCAGAAGTGATATTGGCCTGAACTGATTGATGCTGCTGGAGTTCTGCTCCTTCGGAATGTACACTCCTTCAGCTCTCATCCATTGGTCGCTGATCTTCTGGTTCCTCCATGCTGATCGAATCATCTTGTGGAGCCACTCGAGCACTTTTGGGCATTTCTTGTAGAGCAGGTATGGTATTCCGTTTGGTCCAGGTGCTGACTTGGCTCTGGCTTTCTTTACTACGCTCTTCACTTCATCCAGTGTTGGTGGTTTGTTATTGAATTTTCCTTCTGGCGCTGCAGGCCAAACCAGATTTTGGATTTCAAGTGGTGTCTCGCGCTGAGAATCGGAATATGTTTCCCTGAGATGCTGCTCTAGGGTTTCCTTGCCCACTGTGAGAGTCCCTGATTTGGGTTGTTCAAACAGCTTTCTTGCAAAGTCAAAGGGATCTTTGAAGAAACGATCTTGAGTCTTCTTCTTTTTGCTCTTTCTTCGCCTTGCTGATTCCACTTTGCTGAGAGCATTGTGTTTGGCCTTCAGATCTTTCCAGAGTTCCAGGAGCCCTTGCTTCTCGAATTCTGAGGCAGTTTTCATTCGCTTTTTAAGCTTCCTTTTCTCCCTCCGGATGCTCTCCATCTGTTGCTGTCTTCTGGATTTCTGGGGAGGCGTTTTTGTCTTTGGCTGCTTCACTCCATAAGTGTCCCTGCAGATAGAGTATATGATGTCTCCGTATGTGTCAAGTTTGTGTTCCAGCGTACTGTTCCCTATTAGCGCATTCAGCTTAAGGACAAGTTCCTCATCTAATTTCTCCCATTGTTCTTTTGCACCGGCAGGCGGCAAATTGAGTTTTCCACGTTTGGCGTTAAGAGCTTGTGCAAAATCCGCATCAGAACCGTCAGCGTGGATGTCCTTGGCACTATGGTTTAATTCCTGGCCTTGGTCATCCAACGTCTCACCTGCTATCGCAGTGCGCTGCTGCTGGTTCGTATGTGTCTTCAAACAGCCCATTTTTGTCCTGTGGATCTTCATGCCGCGTTTGGTGGTGAATCTCCTTCCACACGCACACGGAAATTCCAACTGGTCATTAATCATGGTCCGTTGTGCGTTTCCAGTCGTGATGGAGTCAGTGCCGATGGATTCATCATTCTCTCCCCCTTTCGGTGAATCCTGGGAGCATCTTTCATTTGGAAAACTCGTGGCATGTTATCAAAGGCAAGGTGGGAAGCCAACCCACAAAGCCCGCAGATCTAGTCTTTCCCAGTGTCCTTCGGTCTTTCCCGAATGTCCTCCGAACTATTCCCGGAAGTCAATGGACTGACCATGTGCAGGTAGAAAGAAACTCTAGGGAGAGCTAGACAACAGAAGGTCTTCAGAGAAGTAACCCCCTTTAGACAAGTGTTTCGGCCCTGAATTCCTTACACTCTCGGGGGGCCGGGCCACATCCAGGTCATGACTCCTGGATGCCCTTCTGCTGTTGTCTATTTTTTTTTTCCCACGCCGGGGATCGAACCTGGGCGATTCTGCGCTTCAGAACTGCGGTACGCGGTTTTACCAATGTGCTAACGGGGCACACATCATCTGTAGGGAATTTAATCCTTATGAAGTTCACTTTTTTCGTTCCTCCTTGCCCAGATCCAGCTTGAGCTCCTTTCTGCTGCCTCTGCCATCGCTTTAAGGGCTCTAGTCCTCTTCTTCCCAGAAATGGCGAGTTGTTTCATGAGATCATAAGCGGAGGTGCCCACAAACCCTCTTGCCCCGACCTCTATGGCGAAGATTTTGACCCGCAGACCTGCTTTCTTCAGGGTGCTGGCAAGACCGGCGTATTTTTCGGTCTTGTAGATATGTGCTTCTTCCATTCTGCTTTCGTATGGCACAGTGAGTTCTATCAGAATCACTTGTTTCGAGGAGTCAGAGTGGAGAGCGATGTCTGGTCTCATGCCTGTCTTGCTGATGACATCTGGGTAATTTCTCCACTCTGGGAGGTCTGCTGTACACTCCCAGTCGACTGCTCCATCCAGAAGACCCTTTGGCAATGTGCTGGTTGTCATAGCCCTTTCGGGCCAGACCTGTTTCCCTCCTGCTTTGTAGAACGTTGTCATAGCAATTGGTGCGTTTGGGGTCATGGTTTTTTCGCTAACCACATCTGTGATCACTTTCAGAACTTGGTTGTGCCTCCATGTATACCTTCCTTGGGCTAGCGCTACTTTGCAAGAGCTTAGGACATGTTCCACTGTTTGTTTCTTCTGAGTATTTCTGTCTCTCTCTGTCTCTGTCTGTTTGCCTGTCTGTCTCTGTCTCTGTCTCTGTCTCTGCCTCTGTCTGTCGGTCTGTCTGTCTGTCGGTCTGTCTGTCTCTCCTTCCCTCTCTCTCTCCTCTCATAGATATCATTTTGCCATTTTTCTAACCTGGAATAGAAAATCTATTTAGTACCTGACAAAGCTTCTAGATTTAAGTTTTAAAGCTCAAAGCATGAATAACACTTGTTTTCTCCATGAGATGTTGACCAGTATGAGTGTATACACTGTAAATTTGCAACTGACAATAGACACTAATTCATGTAATGCGGACGTTCGCTTATCATTTTGTATTCATATATTGATACTTACTTGCACAAATGTAGTAAATGTGGTTATAAACGATTTGAAGAATTTGAAGAGAAAAATAGTTGCATAGTAACATAAGAAAAAAAAACTACAATAAAAAATAAAATGAAACAAACTAACGAACTAAATAAACGAACCAAACACACTCATAAGCACACAGATTGTCAAATTGTTCTAACGGCCTTCGGTTTTCTATATTAAAAAAAAAAACTTGCTACAGAAAATCCATACTTTGTGACTATCAAAGTCAAAAATCCACATTTTGTAACTATCGAAGACAATGATCCATGTTTCATGACTGTCAGAGTCAAACATCCATACTTTGTAACTATCAAAATAAAAATCCATACTTTGTAAATATCAAAGTAAAACTTCCATACTTTGGAACCATCGAAGTATAAAGCCATACTTTGTAGCGATCAAAGTAAAAAATCCATACTTTGTAACCATCGAAATAAAAAATCCATACTTTGTAACTATCAAAGCCAAAAATCCATACTTTTTAAATATCAAAGTAAAAAATCCATACTTTACAACCATCAAGTAAAAAAATCCACATTTTGTTACAATCGAAGTCAAAAATCCACACTTTGTAGCTATCACAGTCAAAAATCTATATTCTGTAACGATCAAAATCAAAAAGTCATACTTCGCAACTATCAAGGTCACTGTAACCTCAAGGAAGCTCCTGTTGAAAAGTTGATGTGCATCGAGGACAATGGTGGACTGTTAGAGCAGTGTAAAGCCAGTGCTTTTTAGGAAGATATGTAAACAGCACTTCCTCCGAAACTTCTGACAACATCAACAATTTATTGTTCTTTTATTGTTGTTACACTCTTACCATTGTCTTTGAAGCAGGTCAAGTTTTATTTCATCTGATGATTCTTTAAGATCACTGTGACCTTGAACAGTACACGTTCTGAATTTTCTGTGATGATTTTTGTATTTAAAGGAAGGATTGTTAGAAGGCTTTAACCATCATGTTTTGATTGTTTCTTTTTCACATTTTTGTCTCTTCAGAACTTGAGTATCTGTGCTTATAACAAAAATCCAATCTGCATATACAGATTTCTTTGTAGGAATTTTAATATTATTAGCGCATAACTATAATCTGCATACATAGATGTTCTTGTAGGAAATTTAATATTATTAGCGCATAATATAATCTGTATCTATAGATTTCCTTGTAGGAATTTTAGTGTTATTAGCTCATAAATGCAATCGGCATGTATAGATTTCCTCGTAGGAACTTTTTGTATTATTAGCTTAGAACTGTTTTGTTTTGCCTAGAATTTGTCACTTTGTATCATTAACACTAGATGCCGGGTATCTCTCACAGAGCTGACAGCAGCCTTGACCCCAGTGTGAGAGAATGGCAGGCGGATGGAGATTATTAACCATTAGCAGCACTGTCACCATGGGATAAACTGTCACCCTTGCTTCTCATTACCATGCACAAAACGCACACTGTTCCACGCCAAGGTAACCCACTACCACACTGCACTGCACTGCGCTGCATTGCACTTTTTTTTTTTTTTGCGTTCATTTCGCTTTTGTTTTGTTTTGTTACTATGTTAATTTTTTTCTGGAACCAGAAAAAAAAAACCCACGAAAAAAAAAAAAAAAAAAGTCCACAAAAGAATAAGAACGTGTATTTAAAACAACAAGACAAGACAGGCGCCAATTTTCGGCCAACTGGTCTTTGTCAAGCGTAAGATCACAAACAAATACCAGGTACCCAAATTAGGAGAAAAAACCTGAAACTTCCCTGCTGAGAAATTCCTTTTCTTACACTGGAAGGAGCAGCAGGGAAGTTTCAGTCTTTTTACCTAATTTTTGTACCTGGTGTTTGTTTGTTCGTGATATTACACTTGACCAAGGTCAGTTGGCCGAAAATTTGCGCCTGTCTTGTCTTGTTGTTTTAAATGCACGTTCTTTTTCTTTCTTTTGTGTTTGTTCCTGTTTGCTTGAACGCGGGTAGTCACACTTGTTTTGGATTTCATTTTTCTGGGTATTTGCTTTCTGATCTTGCATATATGTCCTTCGTGTTACTCGTCCTAAATGTCTTTTAGCCTCTCATCATCATCACATCAGGTGCCTTGCCGCATGGCGTTGGCGATCATGGACTTCCATCTGTCTCTATCTTCGTTGCCCCTAGCATATCCCCCACCCTCCTCGTCCCCAGCCACTCTGCAAGTCCGTCCAGCATTATCTCCCTGGGTCTACCCGGTGCTCTCTTTTCCTCCAGCTTTCCCGTTGTGACCAGGTGCTCCAAATCCCCCTTCCTCATAAAATGGCCTATAAATGTTGCCTGTCTTTTCCTAAACTTCCTTATGAGTGATCTACTTGTGTCTGCCTCCATCAAGACTGTCTGGTTTGTTTTCTTTGCTGTCCATGGAACTCTCAACATTCTTCTTAGAAACCACATCTCGGCTGCCTCAATCTTGTTCTGGCTTTGTTTGTTGACTGTCCACGCCTCGCATCCGTACAGCAGTATTGGTTCTATATAACATTCAAGAACTCTCTTCCTGATGTTGATTGACAGGCATTTGTTATTAAGAATGCTTGTCATCTTCTTGAAAGCTGTTTTGGCTTGGCCGATTCTGCCGGCTATTTCTGATGTGCATCTGCCGTCTTGTGAAATGATCGTTCTAGCCTCTGCTTATGTGAAATTTCTGTATTGCGTTCGTCTCTCTATCTCTCGGTTCTGCTGCTCGGAATTTTTTTTGTTAGCATTTTATCCAGCCGAAAACGCTCAACTAAAATCGAAATCCTGTTCGGAGAATGGAACCATATGTATGTATGTATGTATGTATGTATGTATGTATGTATGTATGTATGTATGTATGTATGTATGTATGTATGTATGTATGTATGTATGTATGTATGTATGTATGTATGTATGTATATGTATGTATGTATGTACGTACGTATGTATGTATGTATGTATGTATGTATGTATGTATATATATATGTATTATGTATGTATGTATGTACTTACGTAGTATCTACGTACGTACGTATGTATGTATGTACATGTACATGTATGTATTTATGTATGTATGAAATGTATGTATGTATGTATGTATGTACGTATGTATGTATGTATGTACGTACGTATGTATGTATGTACGTATGTTGCATGCATGTATATATGATGTAGGTAAGTATGTATGCATGCATGATGTATGTACGTATGTATGATTGTATACATGTACGCACATATGTATGTATGTACGTATGTACGTATGCATATTGTGTGTACTACGTATGTATGAATGCATGTATATATGTATGTAGGTATGTATGTATGTATGTATGTACGTATGTATGTATGTATGCATGTATGTATGTATGTATGTATGCATGTATGTATGCATTATGCATGCATGTATGTATGCCTTTTCCTAATCTTCCGTATGAATGATCTACTTGTGTCTGCCTCCATCAAGACTGTCTCGTTTGTTTTCTTTGCTGTCCATGGAATCTCAACATCCTTCTTAGAAACCACATCTCGGCTGCCTCAATTTTGTTCTGGCTTTGCTTGTTGACTGTCCACGCCTCGCAACCGTACAACAATATTGGTTCTATATAACATCCAAGAACTATCTTCCTGATGTTAATTGATAGGCATTTTTTGGTAAGAATGCTTTCCATATTCTTGAATGTTGTTTTGGCCTGGCCGATTCTGTTGGCTATTTCTGATGTGCATCTGCCGTCTGGTGAAATATTCGTTCCCAGGTATTTAAACTTATCAAGATTGTGCATTTGCTGTTATTTTGCATGAGTGGATTTCATGTGTTTTACTGATCACCATGACTTCAGTCTTCCTGCTATTTAGTTCCAACCCCTACCTTTGCTTTCTATTTCAAGTATATTCACAAGGTTTTGTAGGTCCCTTTCACTTTCTGCAATTAGCACGGTGTCATCTGC
>CM060305.1:11053656-11058656 GCA_030674185.1 Monoplex corrugatus
AATATAACCAAACGCAGGAATGACTCATGTAGAAACTGATATCAGGCATGCAGAAAATTTTTTTAGATGTAACAGCTGTTTTGCTTGCAAAGATCAGATGACTGACAGAAGAAAACCACCAATGTTAAATAAAAAATCCAATTTAAATGACAAATTGTTCATGCATCTGCACTTTTACAACATTCATATTTTCAGAGATGTTAGCTGCATGTGTGTGGACAACACCAAACTTACCGAATAAGTATTTTAATCGTCCGCAAGGATCGTTATCAGCTTGTTTAGTAAGTATCCAATCACTTTGATATGGCACAGATTTCTCTCACAGTACAAGGCAGCAACCTTCTTTCACACAATGCAGAGGCTGACTATACAGGCTTCCGTAGCCTCAACACTAATTGTCTTTTACTACAGAACCAGCAGACATCCATTTGCCAGTTCTTATTACCACTTCCGTCACAGATACACACGCACAACTACTAAAATACGACAAACACACACACCAACAACAACAACAACAACAACAACAACAACAACAACAACGAATAACAGGGAAAAAAACAGTTTCAGTATAAAAAATCTAAATAAAACGACGAAACTGAGTCACACACACACACACACACACACACACACACACACACACACACACACACACACACACACACACACACACACACACACACACACACACATACACACACATACACACACACACACACACACACACACACACATACACACACACACCACAACACAACAGAACACACACACACACACACTTACACACACACACACACACACACACACACACACACACACACACACACACACACATACACACACACACAAAAGCAAGCAAGCAAACAAACAAACAAAAACAAAACAGCAACAAAAACAAAAGAGACAACAACAGGAAAACAACAACTTAAAAAAATATTTTCACTCACGTACTGTCTCCCGTTTTACATGAAATAATTCCAGTATAGAAAGATAGATGAAATACACCAAAACACACACACACACACACACCCACAGTGAGAAATGATGACACTCACTTACACTCTATAAGTGAAGCACAAACTCAAACTATATAACCAAATGAATAATTTATAGCTGCACTCAGTCAAATGATAAATAAACAATAAGGATTCCAAAAAAATGAATTGACAAAGAGTGCACAATTTCGTTCTACACAACACCAAAGTTGATGATAAAATGGCTTAATCACTGTACAGCGCAGTATTAATCCTCTGTTTCCCTTGCCACTAGACTAAGGAATACGGAAACATAGAGCGGACGTCTGATATCTGACATCTGGTGCTAGGCTGGCCGACCAACTAAAAGGCGAAAAAGGGAGCTACTGAAACAGCCGTGTCCTGCATTGTCAACCATGCTACCAAAGTAAAAACTGAACCCTTTGGTTCCCTCACCCTGTCCACCAGCATCCTGCATTGTCAACCATGCCAGCAAAGTAAAAACTTAACCCTTTGATTCCCGCACCCTGTCCACCAGCATCCTGCATTGTCAACCAAGCTAGCAATCAAAAACTGAACCCTTTGGTTCCCGCACCCTGTCCACCAGCATCCTGCATTGTCAACCAAGCTAGCAATCAAAAACTGAACCCTTTGGTTCCCGCACCCTGTCCACCAGCATCCTGCATTGTCAACCAAGCTAGCAATCAAAAACTGAACCCTTTGGTTCCCGCACCCTGTCCACCAGCATCCTGCATTGTCAACCAAGCTAGCAATCAAAAACTGAACCCTTTGGTTCCCGCACCCTGTCCACCAGCATCCTGCATTGTCAACCAAGCTAGCAATCAAAAACTGAACCCTTTGGTTCCCGCACCCTGTCCACTAGCATCCTGTATTGTCAACCAAGCTAGCAATCAAAAACTGAACCCTTTGGTTCCCGCACCCTCTCCAGCAGCGTCTTGCATTGTCAACCAAGCTAGCAAAGTAAAAACTTAACCCCTTTGATTCCCTAACCGTATCAACCAGCTTCCTGTGTATGATCGTGTGTGTGTGTGTGTGTGTGTGTGTGTGTGTGTACACGTGTGTGTGTGTGTGTGTATGTGTGTGTGTATGAGTGTATGGATGTGGGCGTCGGTGTGTACATGTGCGTGTGTACAGACAGACAGACAGACAGACAGACAGACAGACAGACAGAGACACAGAGAGATGGCATATAGAAGGACAGACAGATACATCCATAGATGTGTATGTCTTTGTATGTGTGTGTGTGTGTGTGTGTGTGTGTGTGTGTGTGTGTGTTATAATGCACGCGCACGCGAGCGCGTGCGTGCATGTGTGTGCGTTTGTGTGTGTGTGCGTGTGTGTGAGTGTGTGTGTGTGTGTGTATATGTATGTGTGTGTGTGTATGCGTGTGTGTGTGAGAGTGTGTGAGTGTGTGTGTGTGTGTGTGTGTGTGCGTGCGTGCGTATGCGTGTGTGTGTGTGTGTGCATGTATGTGCATATATTGTGTAAGAGAGTGTTTTTGTTATTGTTTTCACATATTAATACTTAAGGTGGATTCGTTTATTATGATTCTTTCTATTGATTTTTTTAAACATAGTACCATTATATTTCATTCGTTTTTTTTTTTATGATAACGCAAAGGGGTTGACATGTATTTGATTTTGGGTCAGCTTTTGTCACTTATGCTTCTGTATAACGTTTAGGGCGCTTTGTCGAATTGACACTATACAAGCAGTCTTTGTTGTTATTATTGTCATGCTGCTATTGTTATTCTTGTTGTTATTGTTGTTTTCGTTGTTGGTCTTCTTCTCCTTACAACTAAATCACCAGAACTTTACGTTTTACGTATGCACCAACGTATATTGTGTTGAATGGAGGTTTGAAACACACACACCCACACCCACACACACACACACACACACACACACACACACACACACACACACACACACACACACACACACACACACACACACACACACACACACACACACACACACACATATATACATATATATGTATATATATATATTATATAATATATATATATTATATATATATATATATAATACAGACACACACACACACACACTTATTCAGAAACAAAATACAAACAAATACAACAGAAAAACAACACGCACACAAAACAACAAAACAACAACACAAACAAAACAAACAAAACCAAAACCGAAAACAAATCAACAACAACAACGACAACAACAACAACACACACACAAATGTACACATTTTTGTTTAAAACATAACCCACCAAAATGTAATGCTGTGGTTGTTGTTGCCTAGGTTCGTTGGAGCTGAAAGAGTTAAGACGGGAGAAGCAGGACCTGGTGTCCATGGTGGCCAAAACGACAGGAGAGAAACAGGAGATGGACGCAGAGAATGATCGACTTAAGTCCAAGCTGGCTGAGGCAGACAGCAAGAGCAGGCAGTGGGACGCCCTCTACGTGGAGAACAACAAGCTGAAAACCAAACAGGCGGAGCTGGAGAAGAAGATCATGGACCTGGAGAACGAGAAGCTCAAGCTGAAGAACGGCGTGGCCTTAGCAGAGTCCTCCCAGCTGGACAAACTGTCCGCCGTGCAGAACGAGAACAAGAAGCTTCAGGCCGAGATGATCAACCTGCAGACGAAGAACAGCTCCATGGAGAGGAAGACGAGAGGTTGGAGGCGGACAACAAGGAATGGATGGAACGTATGGAGCAGAAGAAGGCAGAGCTTGATGAACTGATGAGAGCCATGAAGGCTGAAACCAACACTGAGATGGAGCTGAAAGAGGCAAACCAAGAATTGGAATTCGCTAAGAATAAAATGGAAGACTACAAAAGAGACTTGAATGAAGCTAACCATAGGTACGAGGTGTTGGAGAAAGAGAAAGACTCTGCCAAGAACGCCTTAAGACTCAAGGAGATCAGAGTGTAAGGGGTTAAGAGCAACGCTAGAAGAAAAGGACACGCAAGTAGGGGAGTTGAAAACGACAGGTGGACACAACCAAACGGAACGTGAAACGTCTGGAAGACGACCTTGAAGACACGAAACAAGTGGAGAAAGACGTGGTCAACATGAAGGCCAGGATCCGGTCCCTGAAGAACGAGATCGAGGACAGTCTGGCCACCAACCACAAGATGAAACAGGAGAGGACGAAGCCAGATTGGAAGCAGAACGCCTCAACAGGGAACTGGCGTCATCATCGGAAGCCATGAACGAGGCTCGGCGCTACATCAAGAAGCTGGAAGAGGAGCGAGGTGGCCGGGACAAGGTGGAGGAGGAGCTGAGGAAACGGACACAACGGGAACAGGAACTGGAACGTCAGACCTACGACATGAACTCCCGCAACGAGCAGCTGAGGAGAAGGTGAGACAACTGGAGCAGGACAAAGAAGACCTGCTGAAGACCAGCGTCCTAGAGGTGGAACCAACAACAAGAAGCTTCAGGAAGACAACAAGAAGCTCCGTCAGATGATCGTGGAGCGCAACATGGAGATCGCCCAGCGGCAATCAGAACGTCACTCTCTGATAAACCGTGTGGACGACCTGGAGAGGAAACAGAACGACTCGGACGTCAAAGGTGCAGCAGCTCAAGGGCTGGGTGGACAACGTGTATACCTACGGACCCACCACCCTCAGCTCACCCTCCCCGAACCCAACACCATTCGTCGCTCTGCCCCCAGTCCCGACCAAGACACGGCAGGCCAAAGCCGGGGCAGGAGGTGGCGCTGTCGTGCGGCGAAAGAAAGGACAGCATCTCCCTCAGCAGGCCAAGCAGAACCAGCTGAACAGGAGCTGGGAGGACCTGAACAAGCTGAAGATAGAACACGAGGAGAGCATCAGGACGACTCCTGGTCTGCCCGGAATGGCTGACTCCAAGTTCATCGGCAGCTCTCTGCAAGCACAACCGGGTTATTTTGACTTGTATAAAAATAAAATGAAGCTGATCAGGGAACGAAAATGGTGAAATACCGCACATTAGCAGCACTAGGTAGAAAATGTGAACTGTTGAAATGAATAGACATACAC
>CM060305.1:11063656-11066156 GCA_030674185.1 Monoplex corrugatus
ATAGATAGGTAGATAGATAGATAGACAGACAGACAGATAGATAGATAGATAGATAGATAGATAGATAGATAGATAGATAGATAGATAGATAGATAGATAGATAGATAGATAGATAGATAGATAATAGATAGATAGATAGATAAAGATTTTATACACATTCACATATACGAAAACCCGATGATCATGTCATTTAACGGTCTCCACTTTAATACGAAAAGTTTTGCAGGAAATCGAGACGTCGTACTGTTCGAGGTCACTGTGACCCCAAATAAAGCATGGGATGGAAGAAAATTAAAATTTTCCCTGAAATGGAAACAATGGTAGACTGTCACAACAGTGAATGTAAACATTGTCAAAAGTGATCAGTCACAGTGGTGAAGTGGTTACAGCAACGGACTACAGACTGAAAGGTTATGGTTCGAATCCCCCAACAGTCCCTTCAAAAGTCACCATAGGATTTTTGGGCTTTAACCGATTCCTTCCAGAGTTGAGCGTGCTGTGTGCTCAGTGGGAAGACTGGGACCACACAATCCAGTCTCGTTTACTTTACGGATATGTCATTGAGAGTGGTACTTAAACCATCTAACCAACACAGCATGCGTCTGTACCACTCGGGCCTGGTAGACGCCAGGATATATTATCAAAGTATGCATGGAGTGTATTTCTGTCACGTAGTATCAATCCTAGATGGAACTCCATACAATCATGATAATCATCCCAATGCATTATAAGAATTGTGCCATCTTTTGTAGCCATTAAGTTGGCTTAGTAAATTTTAAAAAAAGATGAACATGAAGGAAATACTCCTAAGTGTGAGGATCCAAAAAAGAAATATTGTCAAAAGTTTCCGAAAAAGTGTTGTTTACTCTCGTGAAAATAGCACTGATTTTAGGTACATCTTTGGTATCTCTTACCTTGATCTTGGGACCATATGACTTGGAAAATTTACGCGTTTCTGCTCATCTGAAATAGTATTACACAATATGCACAAATATATGATAAAGATTGATGTAGAAACAATTAAGAAAACGTTGCTGACACATTTGGTAACAAACACAGTGTGTGTGTGTGTGTGTGTGTGTGTGTGTGTGTGTGTGTGTGTGTGTGTTGTGTGTGTGTGCGCGCGCGCGTGTCTGTGTGTTTGTCTGTGGATGTATGTGTATGTATGTGTGTATGCGTGTGTGTGTGTGTATATATATATATGTATGCATATGTGTGTCTGTGCGTGTGCTTGAAATTAAGAAAGAGAGAGAGAGAGAGAGAGACAGACAGACAGACAGAGACAGACAGGCAGAGAGAGAAGAGAGAGAGAGAGAGAGAGAGAGAGAGAGAGAGAGAGAGAGAGAGAGAGAGAGAGAGAGAGAGAGAGAGAGAGAGAGAGAGAGAGATCTTCGTTCGATTTTGATTAGAACCTCCCCTCCCCCCTCCCCATTTTTTTTCAGGTGCTTAAACTACTAAAGCTCACATAGTCCACTGATTATAAAACAAACAGCAAGGCATTGGACACTGAGGCAAGGGAAGCAACAACGACACACAGAGTTAACGTTGTTATTTCCCCTGACCTGCATCTGGTTTTACGGTTACTATAGGCGACTTTGTACAAGGGGAAAAGTGCATTTTACTTAAACGTCCAACGTTTTCAGTCCCCCTGGTCTGAATATTATAACTGGAGATTGACAGAAGAAAACGGACAGGTCCTTACGTTTTGAAATTGATTTTACAAATTATCAAAACAAACAATCAATCAAACAAAGAAACAAAGAAACACACAAACAAACAAACAAGCAAGCAAGAAAGGAAAAAAACAAACAAACCAAACAACCATTTAACCAATCAACCAGCCAGTCAGCCAACCAACCAAACAAAACAACAACAACAACAAAGAAATAAAGAAACAAGCGAAAGAAATAAAAAACAAAGAACCAACCAACCAGCCAGCCAGTCAGCAAGCCAAGAGACCAACCAAGAGACCAACCAACAGACCAACCAACCAACAACCAACCAACCAACCAATAAACCAACCAACCAACCAACCAACCAATAACCAACCAACAACCAACCAACCAACCACCACCAACCAACCATCAACCAACCAACCAACCAGTCAACCAACAACCAATCAACCAACCAACCAACCATCAACCAACCAACCAACCAACCGACCGACTGACCAACCAACCAACCAACCAACCAACCAACCAACCAACCAAACAGCCAACCAAAGTGTCTATCAGCATTCAAGGAAACATGAACACACAATACACGAAAATTGAATATATTTGATATACAAAACAAGACAAGAAAGGGCGAGACAAGACAATGAAGCTACCAGTCGCCGTGGTGTAGTGGTTAACGCAACGGACTACCGACTGGAAGGTTGTGGGTTCGAATCCCCACCAGTACTTTCAAAAATATATCATTGTGGGGTTTTTCGGCTCTAACCGCCTCCTACCCAGAGTTGGGCATGCTATGGGCTCATTGGGAAGACTGGAACCACACA
>CM060305.1:11076156-11091156 GCA_030674185.1 Monoplex corrugatus
GTCTAACCTATGGTAAAGGGAGAGAAAAAACACTGTCTAACTTATGGTAAAGGGAGAGAAAAAACATTGTCTAACTTACGGTGGAGGGAAACAAAAACACTGTCTAACCTATGGTGGAAGAGAAAAAAACAACACTGTCTAACCTATGGTGGAGAGAAAACAAACACTGTCTAACCTATGGTGGACAGAAAAAAACACTGTCTAACCTATGGTGGAGAGAGAAACAAACACTGTCTAACCTATGGTGGAGAGAGACAAAAAACACTGTCTAACCTATGGTAAAGGGAGAGAAAAAACACTGTCTAACCTATGGTAAAGGGAGAGAAAAAACACTGTCTAACCTATGGTGGAGAGAGAAGAAAAACACTAACTATGGTGAGAGAAAAAAAACACTGTCTAACCTATGGTGGAGAGAAAAACCACTGTCTAACCTATGGTGCAGAGAAAAAAACACTGTCTACCTATGGTGGAGGGAGAAAACACTGTCTAACCTATGGTGGGAGAGAGAAAAACCACTGTCTACCTATGGTGGAGAGAAAAACACTGTCTAACCTATGGTGGAGAGAAAAACACTGTCTAACCTATGGTGGAGAGAAAAACACTGTCTAACCTATGGTGGAGGGAGAAAACACTGTCTAACCTATGGTGGAGAGAAAAAACCCCTTTCTAACCTATGGTGGAGAGAGAAAACACTGTCTAACCTATGATGGAGACAAAAACCACTGTCTAACCTATGATGGAGAGAAAAACACTTTCTAACCTATGGTGGAGAGAAAAACACTGTCTAACCTATGGTGGAGAGAGAAAACACACTGTCAAACCTATGATGGAGAGAAAAACCACTGTCTAACCTATGATGGAGAGAAAAACCACTGTCTAACCTATGGTGGAGAGAAAAACACTGTCTAACCTATGGATGGAGAGAAAAAACACTGTCTAACCTATGAGGAGGAGAAAACCACTGTCTAACCTATGGTGGAGAGAAAAACACTGTCTAACCTATGGTGGAGGAGAGAAAACACTGTCTAACCTATGGTGGAGAGAAAAAACCACTGTCTAACCTATGGTGGAGAGAAAAAACACTGTCTAACCTACGGTGAGAGAGAAAAACCACTGTCAACCTATGGTGGATAGAAAAACCCCTGTCTAACCTATGTGGAGAGAAAAACACTGTCTAACCTATGGTGCAGAGGAAAAACACTGTCTAACCTATGGTGAAGAGAAAAAAACACTGTCTAACCTATGGTGGAGAGGAAAAACACTGTCTAACCTATGGCGGAGAGAAAAACACTGTCTAACCTATGGTGCGAGAAAAAACACTGTCTAACCTATGGCGGGGAGAAAAACACTGTCTAACCTATGGCGGAGAGAAAAACACTGTCTAACCTATGGTGCAGAGAAAAAACACTGTCTAACCTATGGTGGAGAGAAAAACACTGTCTAACCTATGGTGGAAGAAAAAAAAACGTCTAAACCTATGGTGGAGAGAGAAAAAAAACACTGTCTAACCTATGGTGGAGAGAAAAAATACTGTCTAACCTATGGTGGAGAGAAAAACATTGTCTAACCTATGGTGGAGAGAGAAAAAAAACACTGTCTAACCAATGGTGGAGAGAAAAAAAAACACTGTCTCAACCTATGGTGGAGAGAAAAACACTGTCTAACCTATGGTGGAGAGAAAAACACTGTCTAACCTATGGTGGACAGAAAAAACACTGTCTAATATGGTGGAGAGAGAAACAAACACTGTCTAACCTATGGTGGAGAGAGAAAAAACACTGTCTAACCTATGGTAAGGAGAGAAAAAACACTGTCTAACCTATGGTGGAGAGAGAGAAAAAACACTGTCTAACCTATGGTGGAGAGAGAAGAAAAACACTTAACTATGGTGTGAGAGAGAAAAAAAACACTGTCTAACCTATGGCGGAGAGAAAAAACCACTGTCTAACCTATGGTGGAGAGAGAGAAAAACACTGTCTAACCTATGGTGGAGAGAAAACACTGTCTAACCTATGGTGTAGAGAGAGAAAAAAAACACTGTCTAACCTATGGTGGAGAGAAAAACACTGTCTAACCTATGGTGGGGAGAGAGAAAAAACACTGTCTAACCTATGGTGGAGAGAAAAACACTGTCTAACCTATGGTGTAGAGAGAGAAAAACCACTGTCTAACCTATGGTGGAGAGAAAAAACACTGTCTAACCTATGGTGGAGAAAAAACACTGTCTAACCTATGGATGGAGGGAGAAAACACTGTCTAACCTATGGTGGAGAGAAAAACACTGTCTAACCTATGGTGGAGAGAGAAAACACTGTCTAACCTATGGTGGAGAGAGAGAAAAAACACTGTCTAACCTATGGTGGAGAGAGAAGAAAAACACTAACTATGGTGAGAGAGAGAAAAAAACACTGTCTAACCTATGGCGGAGAGAAAAACCACTGTCTAACCTATGGTGGAGAGAGAAAAAACCACTGTCTAACCTATGGTGGAGAGAAAACACTGTCTAACCTATGGTGTAGAGAGAGAAAAAAAACACTGTCTAAACCTATGGTGGAGAGAAAAACCACTGTCTAACCTATGGTGGGAGAGAGAAAAAACCACTGTCTAACCTATGGTGGAGAGAAAACACTGTCTAACCTATGGTTAGAGAGAGAAAAACACTGTCTAACCTATGTGGAGAGAAAAACACTGTCTAACCTATGGTGGAGAGAAAAACCTGTCTAACCTATGATGGAGGGAGAAAAACACTGTCTAACCTATGGTGGAGAGAAAAACACTGTCTAACCTATGGTGGAGAGAGAAAACACTGTCTAACCTATGGTGGAGGAAAAACACTGTCTAACCTATGATGGAGAGAGAAACACTGTCTAACCTATGGTGGAGAGAAAAAACACTGTCTAACCTATGGTGGAGAGAGAAAACACTGTCTAACCTATGGTGGAGGGGAGAAAACACTGTCTAACCTATGGTGGAGGGAGAAAACACTGTCTAACCTATGGTGGAGAGAGAAAACACTGTCAAACCTATGATGGAGAGAAAAACACTGTCTAACCTATGATGGAGAGAAAAACACTGTCTAACCTATGGTGGAGAGAAAAACACTGTCTAACCTATGATGGAGAGAAAAAACACTGTCTAACCTATGATGGAGAGAAAACCACTGTCTAACCTATGGTGGAGAGAAAAACACTGTCTAACCTATGGTGGAGGGAGAAAACACTGTCTAACCTATGGTGGAGAGAGAAAAAAAACACTGTCTAACCTATGGTGGAGAGAGAAAAACACTGTCTAACCTATGGTGGAGGGAGAAAACTCTGTCTAACCTATGGTGGAGAGAGAAAACACTGTCTAACCTATGGTGGAGGGAGAAAACACTGTCTAACCTATGGTGGAGGGAGAAAACACTGTCTAACCTATGGTGGAGAGAGAAAACACTGTCTAACCTATGGTCGAGAGAGAAAACACTGTCTAACCTATGATGGAGGGAGAGAACACTGTCTAACCTATGGTGGAGAGAAAAAAACACTGTCTAACCTATGATGGAGAGAAAAACACTGTCTAACCTATGGTGCAGAGAAAAACACTGTCTAACCTATGGCGAAGAGAAAAACACTGTCTAACCTATGGTGGAGAGAAAAACACTGTCTAACCTATGGTGCAGAGAAAAACACTGTCTAACCTATGGCGAAGAGAAAAACACTGTCTAACCTATGGTGGAGAGAAAAACACTGTCTAACCTATGGTGGAGAGAAAAACACTGTCTAACCTATGGTGGAGAGAAAAACACTGTCTAACCTATGGTGGAGAGAAAAATACTGTCTAACCTATTGAAAGGAGAGAAAACCGTGTCTAACCTATGATAAGGAGAGAAAAAACACTGTCTAACCTTATGGTAAGGGAGAGAAAAAACACTGTCTAACTTACGGTGGAGGGAAACAAAACACTGTCAAACCTATGGTGGAGAGAAAAAAACAACACTGTCAAACCTATGGTGGAGAGAGAAACAAACACTGTCAAACCTATGATGGAAGAAAACAACACTGTCTAACCGATGGTGGAGAGAGAAAAAACACTGTCTAACCTTGTGGAGAGAGAAAAAACCACTGTCTATACTATGGTAGAGAGAAAAAAATCACTGTCTAACCTATGGTGGAGAGGAAAAAACAACACTGTCTAACCTATGTGGAGAGAAAAAAACACTGTCTAACCTTGGGGAGAGAGAAAAAACACTGTTTAACCTATGGTGGAGAGAGAAAAAACAACACTGTCTAACCGATGGTGGAGAGAAAAAACACTGTCTAACCGATGGTGGAGAGAAAAAACACTGTTTAACCTATGGTGGAGAGAGAAAAAAACACTGTCTAACCATGGTGGAGAGAGAAAAAAACCACTGTCTAACCATGGTGGAGAGAAAAAAAACACTGTCTAACCTATGGTGGAGAGAGAAAAACACTGTCTAACCTATGGTGGAGAGAGAAAAACACTGTCTAACCATGGTGGAGAGAGAAAAAACACTGTCTAACCTATGGTGGAGAGAGAAAAAACCACTGTCTAACCTATGGTGGAGAGAGAAAAAACACACTGTCTAACCTATGGTGGAGAGAGAAAAAACACTGTCTAACTATGGTAGAGAGAAAAAAACACTGTCTAACCTATGGTGAGAGAAAAAACGACTGTCTAACCTATGGTGGAGAGAGAAAAAAACACTGTCTAACCTATGGTGGAGAGAGAAAAAACACTGTCTAACCTATGGTGGAGAGAGAAAAAAACACTGTCTAACCTATGGTGGAGAGAAAAAAAAACACTGTCTAACCTTGGTGGAGAGAAAAAACTGTCTAACCTATGGTGGAGAGAGAAAAACATGTCTAACCTATGGTGGAGGGAAAAAAAACACTGTCTAACCATGGTGGAGAGAATAAAAAATCTGTCTAACCTATGGTGGAGAGAGAAAAAACAACACTGTCTAACCTATAATAAAGAGAGAGTAAAAACCACTGTCTAACCTATGGTGGAGAGACAAACACTGTCTAACCTATGGTGGAGAGAAAAAACCACTGTCTAAACTATGGTGAGAGAAAAAACACTGTCTAACCTATGGTGGAGAGAAAAAAACACTGTCTAACCTATGTAAGAGAGAGAAAAAAGACTGTCTAACCTATAGTAAGAGAGAGAAAAAACACTGTCTAACCTATAGGGGGGGAAGGAAAAAACCTGACTTAATGGGGGTAGAGAGAAAAAAACTGTTTCGTTCTTTCTACAGCCAACTCGGAAGACAGGGCAATGTTTCTTCGTCTTTACTCGTCACTCTCTGATCCTCAACTGTCTATATATATACATTTCACAGTGAACAGCAATCAGTTATCATTTAAACGAATATCATGCCGTGCTGTTATCCGCACGCTGTTTACTGTCAACACACGTCACATCTCCCTTTCTTTAAGGAAACAAAATCAATTAATCATTTTTCCTATCATTCAGTCCATACGAAATAAATGTTTCCTATCCTTTATCACAACAATAACTTAACAAACACTCATTCTTTCTCTCACGCACAGGGCCCAATCATTCATTCACCTCATTTTATCTCGATCATTATACTATCCATCATCATCATGTCCATATTTCGCAATGCTTTCAGTTTATCTGATTGTGGTAGAGTCTTCAGTTTCATTCATATTTCAGAAATCTGGCCTTTTGCTTTGCCTTCCAGATCTTGTTCTGTAAGGAGAACTAACTGGTTCGGGTTGTCCTGTCCTTGTTTGTTTGATAACTTCATCTGGCTCCTTGATGCTTGTTGTCTCAGACATTTTGATGACTGGTGACTGATCAGATGAGTTCTCACGGACAGACGATACTGGCGTCCTGACATCTGTTGTCCAGTTAGTTTCTTCTGATTTGCTGTTGCTTGCCCGATGTGTCGCTTTCCTGATGTCTTCCAGAAATCATCCTTCTCTGGACAAGTCGTTGAGGGTTGATTGTCTGCTGAAGCTCCGTTTCTGTTGTGTCTCGTAGCTGACGACGATTCCTTCTGTACTGACGTCCGTCCTCTGTGCGAATGTTGTATGACCAGATGTTCACCTGTTGGTCTACTTTGGCGCCGATCTTTTTCTTTGGATCCTGGAGGTTGGAATTTCACAATCTGTCCTGGACTCAGTTCTGTCAGCTCTACTGCGCTTCTGTTGTAGTAATGCCTTGCTTCAGTTTCCTTTTCTCAAGTTCTTTCTTGATTGGTACAACTATAGGTTGGAGTAATGTCTTTGACGTCGGCACTTGTGTTCGTGTTCTTCTGCGAACAGTCTCTGAGCAGGTGAACTGTTTACAGTCTCTGTCGGGATGTTTCTCAGCTCAAGTAATGCGAGGAAGGGATCTTGATTGTTGTGTTCTGCTTTCTTCATGACGTCTTTGCAGCCTTCACCACGCTCTCTGCTTTTCCATTGGACTGAAGGTAGTGTGGTGAGCTTGTTACGTGTTCAAACCCATATGTTTTTCTGAACTTTCCAAACTGGTTTGATGTGAATTGAGTTCCACAGTCTGTTGTCAGGCGTTCTGGTATTCCGTGTCTTGCCAAGTGTCTCTTCAGACAGATGATGACCTCTTTGGATTCTCTTGTTTGTAACCGATCAATCTCAAAGAAATCTTTCTGATTCGCCGCTATCGTTGCAATGTTTTCTTCATTAATCGTCAACAATTGCATGTGCTGTACAGCTTTCAGTCCCAGTACTGGCTTACAGTCCGTTTTGGTGATCGCGAAGTTGACTTTGTATTTCCTTCTGTTCTTGGGGTTTTTCACTCTCAGCACTATCTCCCCCACAGGCTTCATTTCTGTTCCGTTGAACATCACCAGATTCTTCTTCGTCTCTTGCAGGTCAGACTTTCTTTCATCTCCTGTGACTTCTCTGTACAGGCTTCTCAGACATCATGTTTGTTGTTGCACCTGTGTCAAGAAGAAATGTTACCGGCATCTCATTTATCAGCATTTTTGCTCGTATGTTTCTCTCCTTTTTTCTGGTTTTGTCTTTGATCCCGAGGATTTCATTATCGCTTTCAGTGTCAGTCTCTTCTTCTTCGAAGCGCCGAACTCTTGTTTTCTTTTAATTTTTCTTGGGTGTTCTGCAGCATGAAGCAAAGTGATTATTTCATCCACAAGCTTTGCATTTTCTTCCAAATGCTGGACATTTCTCTTTTGCTCTTGGGTGCTTTCCACCACAATATCCACATTTCTCTCTGTACTCTGGTTTGTTTCCTTTGCTATACTGCTTTGCTGTCTTCTTTTCTTTGAAAGCTTGGACTTCCTGCGTGTCCTGCATTTTTCTCATCATTTGGACGGTTTGATGTTGACTTGATTCATGCGCTCTGCACATATCAATACATGCAGTCAATGTCAGCTGTCGCACTTCCAGTAATTTTGATCGCAGAGCTCGTCATGTACACCCAGTACAATTTGATCTCTCAACAGTCTGTCTTCCAGTGTACCATAGTTACAGGTCTTGATCAGTCTCCGCAGTTCTGCTACAAACTGTTCGATAGATTCTCCTGCTGCTTGATGTCTGCAGTTGAATCTGAATGCTTCGTAAGTTTCATTGGTTTAACCCACACAGTATTCTTCGAATTTCTGGAGAACAGTGTCAATGTCATTTCTTTCAGCTTCATTAGCAAATGCCAATCCTTCATAGATGTCCATAGCATTCAGCCCGATGCAAGAAAGAAAAACTGCTGTTCTGTATGTTGAGTCTTCTTCTGTCTGTGTTGTCACAATTTCATAGCTGTCCCAAAGCCTCTTGAATTTCCTCCAGCTGCTCTGCAGGTTTCCTCCATTCACATCAAGTTTAGGAGGCAAGGGAATCTTGACATGTCGTCGACTGGCTCTTCTCTCTTCTTGTTCATCTTCCATGGCTGAACTTTAGTCTTCAATATTCTGGATTTTTGTTAGAGTTCGTAATCACGATTCTGACACCATGTTTCGTTCTTTCTACAGCCAACTCGGAAGACAGGGCAATGCTTCTTCGTCTTTACTCGTCACTCTCTGATTCTCAACTGTCTATATATATATACATTTCACAGTGAACAGCAATCAGTTATCATTTAAACGAATATCATGCCGTGCTGTTATCCGCACGCTGTTTACTGTCAACACACGTCACAAAAACTGTCTAACCTATGGTGGTAAGAGAGAGAGAGAGAGAGAGAGAGAGAGAGAGAGAGAGAGAGAGAGAGAGAGAGAGAGAGAGAGAGAGAGAGAGAGAACCTGTCTAATCTATGGCGGAGGGAGAGAAGAAAACCCTGTCTAACCAATGAATCAATGCCGGGCTTTTGTGTCCTATGCTGTGATTTTACCATTTTAAGCCACACATACACCACAGCTCAGAGACCAATGTTCCTGCTACGCCAGATGACACCATGATAATTCAAATAAATATGTAATACGCTAAAGGCAAAGGTTGCCTCATAAACCTGAGGTCACACGTGGGGTTTAAGTTTGGATTTGTTTTCAGAAAAGATTCACCACTCTCACACATTTCATATGTGCCTCACCAAATTCTGCCAGCAATTAACTGGCAGTCTCCCTGAGCCTGTACAAGACCCAAGGCATTGGCAAGGTCTTGAAATGGGGAAGAGGGAGGGACTGATGAAACAGAACACAGATACCGCCAGAATGATGGAACCATTAAGGTGGGTAACAAACAGGTCAGTTGTTTTATGTTGCTGGCAGGAAAAAAAACTTGAGACACATCATCATCATGTGCCCTGCCACATGGCTTTGGCGATCATGGCCTCCATATGAATCTATCCCTTGTCACTGTAAGTATATCTACCACACTCTCCGTCCACAGCCACCCTGCATTTTCTCCCTGGGTCTACCTGGTGCTCTTCCCCCCAGCTTTCCTGTTGTGACTAGGTGCTTTAGTTTCTCTTGTCTCATGAAATGTCCTATCAATGATGCTTGTTTTTCTATTCTTCTTCTTTAATGTTCCTTTTGTGTCTGCCTCTTTCGAGACTGTCGCGTTTGTTTTCTTTGCTGTCCATGGAACTCTTAACCTTTAGAAACCACAATTCAGTTGCCTCAGTCTTGTTTTGATTTTGAATGATGACTGTTTACGCTTCATATCTGTACAACAACGTCGGTTCTATATAGCACTGAAGAACTGTCTTCCTGATGTTAACTGACAGGCATTTGTTGGAAAGAACGCTTTTCATTTTCATGAATATTGTTTTTGCCTGGCTGATCTTGAGACCACAGTTCTATAAAAAAAAAAAAATAAAAAAAAACAGAAACAAAAACAAAACAAGAAACAAACAAACAAAAAAACAAACAAACAAACAAACAAACAAACAAACAACAACAACAACAACAACAACAACATCCCGCATATTCTTAAGGACGCAAGGTGCTGCATACCTCAATTTTTCCCAGGGCCAGCATTATGAAAGTGGTGTCGATCTTGTCTTCCTTGATGCTTTACCTTCCCCAACCCTCATGTGGTCCAAGCACCAGTTCACAAAATGGACACGCTGTAAACCATGTAGACATATAAGCAAAGGACACAACTCTTGAGAATTATCTCCCATGTTGTATAGGACTTCTCAAATCTAACACAGCTTACGCTACCCATTCAGCTAGCATAGAAGCAGATACAAAGTACAAAAACAACAAGCTCAGAATACTCCTCAAAAAAGGAGCGCCCAAGCCTACCTTTATACTCTGCAACTACCCTACACACAACTATGAGAGAGGAGAGAAATACATACAATATATTGGTCTTATGTTCAAGATTGACATAGTCTTTTATTTTTGAACTGACCAAACATACACACATAGACAAGACAGAACATATACATGGTTGCTTCCAAGGCATATAGGTAATACCAAAGAAATAAGAGGGAAGCAGGGAGAATTTTTATAATATAATCAAATGACACAACAAGTCATCATTCAAAATCAAAACAAGAAACAAAAACAAAACAAGAAACAAACAAACAAAAAACAAACAAACAAACAAACAAACAAACAAACAAACAACAACAACAACAACAACAACAACAACAACAACAGCCCGCATATTCTTAAGGACATGGGAGATAATTCTCAAGAGTTGTGTCATTTGATTATATTATAAAAATTCTCCCTGCTTCCCTCTTATTTCTTTGGTATTACCTATATGCCTTGGAAGCAACCATGTATATGTTCTGTCTTGTCTATGTGTGTATGTTTGGTCAGTTCAAAAATAAAAGACTATGTCAATCTTGAACATAAGACCAATATAATGTATGTATTTCTCTCCTCTCTCATAGTTGTGTGTAGGGTAGTTGCAGAGTATAAAGGTAGGCTTGGGCGCTCCTTTTATGAGGAGTGTTCTGAGCTTGCTGTTTTTGTACTTTGTATCTGCTTCTATGCTAGCTGAATGGGTAGCGTAAGCTGTGTTAGATTTGAGAAGTCCTATACAACATGGGAGATAATTCTCAAGAGTTGTGTCCTTTGATTATATTATAAAAATTCTCCCTGCTTCCCTCTTATTTCTCATGTAGACATAGTCTTATCCGAGTCAGAATTGAACCTGAGCAGTCAGATCAGAAAGTTAGTGCTCTGCCACTGTACCAATCAGGACTCATTCCATCAGTGTATTCTATCACCTACATCAGACACTTTCCTGCCAGCCAAACATCGCCATTTTGTCCCCAACAGATTCCAATCAACGTCAGACATCACGATGTGTCAACCTTGTCTGGAACATTCCGTTTAATCCTGGCATTTCTAGTTTAGCGACAGAAAAATCAGTCGTTATTGTTGACTGCCTGATTCACTGTGGCTATTGTACCGTTCCTCACAATCAGGACATTTCAAGGAGTTCCAGTACTAGTGTGTGGATCAAGCCATTCTGTAGTTCCATTGTGGACAGTGATGGGGACTGGCCCGCAAACACTAATCCAGGCGTTTTCTGCTAACGGAGGAAGAAGAGTGGCAAAATGGTTCAGACGTTCGCCTGCCAATAACTTAACTCGAGGTTCCAGGGTTCGCTCCCCGTAGAGGCCTCGACTTTTCTCCTCTGTTTGACCGGAAAATCGAACTGAACATACATACATAATGCATACATACATACATACATTCATACATACATTACATACATACATAACATACATTCAGACAGAAAGGGACGAAAAACGAGTCGGATCCGTGTGCCATCTGGCTGCGCACGCTAAAGATCCCACGGCAGTTGAAAATCGTGAAGAGCAGGGCATTGCCTGGCTGCCTTGGTATCAAAGATTGAAGAGATAGGTTGATTTTCGCAGGTCCCAACCCTTGAAAACCAATAAGCCTTCTTGCCTTCCTGAAGTCTTGGTTAAAAAAAAAAAGAATATTAGCAAGAATTTGAAGCGAGGAAGAGGAGATGGGCGCCGCCCTCGTGGTGCTGGCCCCGGGAAAAGTTGAGGTCTCTGCCACTCACTCCCCTACGACCTCAGGGTTATGGAACTATCTAGGTAGGACCTCATGACCTCTTGGGTTTATGTGCAGGCTTAAGGCGTATGCCGTGATCATTCTTTATTTTCTCCATCACATGGTACCTGTGACGATAATGCCTATGGAATTCATTCCGAGCGCGGAGACGGTCATCTTGAGAAATTGAAACTGAAACTGCTAACAGACCTCAGTGTGTGTTGGTCAAACCACTCTGTAGTTCCATTGTGAACGACTTTATACAGAATAACTAGTTGTGTTGTGATTCAGACCTTTAATTATCTATTTATTTACTTTATATGTGTGTTTGTTTTATGAAGTCAAGATACACACACACACACACACATGTCATTTACATGTAACCAAGATTATTCCAGCGGTAGGCTGATAAAATACCAGTATAAAATCGAGACTAAATAAAATATAAATGTAGTCTAGGTAGGGCCTCAGGATCTGGCCAGCTCATGGGTTTATGTACAGGCTTCAGGCTTGTGCCATGATCACCATACACATGGCACATGTGACGTTAGTGCGTATGGAATTCGTTCCCAGCGCGGAGATGTCATCTTGAGAAACTGAAACTGACTTAGGTGGAGAGTGACCGACAAAAACTAAGCCAAGCGCTCTCTGCTACCAGCCGTCAGAGCGTGCTGCACATGATAGATTGCTATGGACGTGTGCAGACTGGACCACTTGACATCACTGGGTGAGTGATCTGAAGACCAACAAGGACAGCCAGTCATCTCAGCGGACATGATATAAGAAGAACAGAGAGGATTAATCTATTAACTAAATAGTGCGGTCTAGATGGTAAAGCCATGGACTCAGTATCTGATATATCGAGTTTAGTCCCAGCCCGCAACATTAAAAACTGGCCTGTTTGCTGCCCATCTTAATGTTTCCATCGTTCTGGTGGTGTCTAATTAGTGTTTGATAAGTCCCTTCTCCCCTTTCCCCGTTTCAAGACCATGCTAGCGCATTGGATTTTATGCAAGCTCAGGAAATCTGTCAGATAATTGCTGGCAGGTTTGGTTGGAGCGCATATGGAGTTGTCCGAGCGCGGTAAATCCCTTTTGAAATAACTCCAATAACTCCAGTAAGCAAAAGATATACATGAACCAGTCTACCTGGTGATGTATTAGTGCTACAGACTATTGACTGGAGTGTTATCGTTTTGAATACACCAGTCAGGTTAAAATCACTGTGGGGTTTTTCAGCCCTTCTGAGTTGAGTGTGCCATGGGCTCATTGGGAAAACAGAAACCACACAATGGAATCTCATCTACTTCACGGATGCGTCATTGAGAATGTAGCTGAGGTTTCCTGACCAGTTTCACGGATGTCTGTATCTCTCGGACCTGGTTGACGCCAGCATAACATGATATTATGCGCAAATAAATAAATAAATAAATAATGAATAAATAAATAATTAAATAAATGAATAAATAGATAATTAACAAATAAATAAATAAATAAGAAAGTAAGAAAGAAAGACATACACATGAAACAAACAAACAAACAAATAAATAAATAAATAAATGAATAATGAATGAATGAATAAATAAACAAACAAGGAAACAAATAAATAAAATAGACAAATAAATGAATAGAAAATAAATAAATAAATGAATAAATAATAAATGAATAATAAATGAATGATAAATGAATAAATAAGTAAATAAATAAATAGACAAATAAATAATAAATAAATAAAATAATAAATAAATAAATGAACAAACAAACAAACAAACAAATGACCCGACAGTCATCAACCGCACTGATTTGTTGGAATATATACATAAATCAACTTCCAAAAACAATCTTGCGGCATTGCGAGACGATCATATAGAAGACATTGCAACAGAATCATCTGACAGTCTGCCTGTTTATGCCTATGGTGTAATCTACGTCACAGCGAACAGAATACTGAGACAGGATTACTCTCAGCCATGGTCAGTGTACGTATCTGTTGCGGCTTTGACGTTCCAGAAATACTTGATCCTTCGCACACACGCTATGTGTTGTGTGATGAGACTGACGCTGTGGTTATGTTTACACTGTTGATAGCTGAAAGCTTGCTTACATCACTTAAAAGTTTTTTGTGCTCTTTTTTCTTCCCCCCCCCCCCCCCCTGCATTTTTTCTAGATTTTCTTCTTCTTTTTCATCATCATCATCATCATCATCTTCATCATCATCATCATCATCATCATCACCACCACCACCACCACCATCATCATCATCGTCTCATCATCATCATCATCTTCTTCTTTTTGCTCCCTCTGTTCTTGTTCTTGTTCTTTTTGTTGTTTTTGTTGTTTTCTTCTTCTTCTTCCTCTTCTTCTTCTTCTTCTGCTTCTTGTTCTTGTTCTTGTTCATCATGATCATCATCATCATCATGATCATCATCATCATCATCGTCATCACCATCATCATCATCACCATCATCATCATCATCATCATTAACGTTATCTTCTTCTTCTTCTTCTTCTTCCTTTTCTTCTTCTGCTTCTTCTTCTTCTTTTGCTTCGTCTTCGTATTCTTCTTTTTCTTCCTCTTCTTTTCCTTATAATTATTATAATTATTCACATTGTTCTTCTTTCTTGTTTTTCGTTTTCTTGCCCTTTTTTCTCTTCTACCTCGTCTCTTCGTCGTCGTCGTCTTCGTGTTCCTGATCTTGTTTTCTATTTCCTTCTTGTTCTTGTCCTTCTCCGTCTTGTTTTGGTTCTTGTTTTTTTGTTTGTTGTTGTCTTTTTCTTTTCCTTTTGCTTCTTCTCCAAACTATTCTTTCTTTACTTGTAGTTTTCCTTGTGCCTGTCTTTGTATCCTTATTTCTTTCCGTTCTTATTCA
The DNA here is from genome assembly GCA_030674185.1 of Monoplex corrugatus. Lineage (NCBI taxonomy): Eukaryota > Metazoa > Mollusca > Gastropoda > Littorinimorpha > Ranellidae > Monoplex > Monoplex corrugatus. The sequence continues at coordinate 11,090,457 of CM060305.1, forward strand.
TCGTTTTTGTTCATTTCTTTCTTTTGTTTTGTTTTTCTTTGGAAATGGAACATTGGCAGGCTGAAGATTCACGTTGTGTTCGTTCGTTCATTATTTCTTTTAACGTCTATTCACATATGTGCTTTTAGACGGTCACGTTGTGTATCAGCCATCTGCGTACATATCTCACACAAAGACATCCAATCTTTTGACGGATATATGTGAGTAAAGGACAACTCTGGTTTGATAGACAAATGACCTAATTTCTTGTGTTCTGACCACTGTACCACCGAACACAAACAGAATTGAAATGAAACTCTTTTACTGAGAAATGCCACTCTAGTATTGGCTCCTTTACACCCAAACATTATCGTAGTATTGGCTTTTTTACACCCAAACAGTATTGTATTGGCTCTTTTACACCCAAACAGTATTGTATTGTCTCTTTTACACCCAAACAGCATTGTAGTATTGGCTCTTTTACACCCAAACAGTATTGTAATATTGGCTCTTTTACACCCAGACAGTATTGTAGTATTGAATCTTTACTCTCATGCATTATTCTAGTGTTGCTCTTTCTTCAGACAAACATTATTTAGGTATTGCTCTTTTACATTCATACATTATTCTAGTGTTGCTCTTTTTTCAGACAAACATTATTTCAAAATTGCTTTTGGCACTCAGACATTACATTCTTATAGTGCTGCTTTTTCAGATCAAC
>CM060305.1:11096156-11098656 GCA_030674185.1 Monoplex corrugatus
ATGGAAGTCCATAATCGCCAACGCCATACAGCAAGGCACTGATGATGATGATGATGAGATGATGTCATTTTATTTTTTCGTTTCTTTCCTTTTCTTTTTTTTTATATGCTCCTATGATCTGGCTTTTCCCAACCGTCTGTCTGTCTTTGTCTCTATCTGTCTGTCTGTTTTTCTATCTGTATGTCTTTTTCTGTCTCTATCTTCCTCTTTCTGTCTCTGTCTGTCTGTCTGTCTGTCTATCTGTCTGTCTATCTGTCTGTCATCTGTCTGTCTGTCTGTCTGTCTAACCACACTGTGTGTTGATCTCCTGGCTTTCCTTTCTGTCGCAGTCTTATGCATCGTCTGAAACATTTCCCCCTTCCTAATGTCCTGGCCACTTCCTACCACTGCCAATCCGCCACCCCTCTTCTAGATGATCCTCTGCACACAGCACATCAGCTCACAGTAAAGAAGAAGAATTGCGAAGAAGAATTGCGAAGAAGAATTGCGAAGAAGAAGAATGCGAAGAATTGCGAAGAAGAATTGTGAAGAAGAATTGCGAAGAAGAATTGCGAAGAAGAATTGCGAAGAAGAAGAATTGCGAAGAAGAATTGCGAAGAAGAAGAATTGCGAAGAAGAAGAATTGCGAAGAAGAATTGCGAAGAAGAATTGCGAAGAAGAAGAATGCGAAGAAGAAGAAGAAGAATGCGAAGAAGAAGAAGAATGCGAAGAAGAAGAATGCGAAGAAGAAGAAGAAGAATGCGAAGAAGAAGAAGAAGAATCGAAGAATTCGAAGAATGCGAAGAAGAATGCGAAGAAGAAGAAGAATGCGAAGAAGAAGAGGAAGAAGCGAAGAAGAAGAATGCGAAGAAGAAAATGCGAAGAAGAAGAAGCGAAGAAGAAGAAGAAGCGAAGAAGAAGAAGAATGCGAAGAAGAAGAGAATGCGAAGAATTGCGAAGAAGAAGAAGAAGAAGAATGGAAGAAGGAAGAAGAAGAAGAAGAGGAAGAATTGCGAAGAAGAAGAAGCGAAGAAAAATGGAAGAAGAAGAAGAAGAAGAAGCGAAGAAAAGAATGAAGAAGAAGAAGAAGCGAAGAAAACAAGAAGAAGAAGAAGAAGAAGAAGAAGAAGAAGAAGAAGAAGAAGAAAGAAGAAGAAGAAGAAGAAGAAGAAGAAAACAAGAAGAAAGAGAAGAACAGAAGAACAAGAATGTAAAAACATAACACGAGAAGAAGCTCTCAGAACGAACAAGAAGATTATAGACTATAAACAAGCAGAACAAATTAGATAAACAAGCAACAACGAAGACAGCAAGAAAAGAATGAAAGAAAACAAGGAAATGAAAGACAAAAAAGTAAAAACATAACATCCGGAGTAAGTTCTCAACTGAAAAATCTATGACTTATAAACATACACAATAATTATCAAACTGCACAACATCACACTCACAAACACACATACACAGAAACAGTGAAAAAAACAACACAAGTTCATGGGAAAAACTATTCACACTACACACAACACACACACACACACACACACACACACACACACACACAACACACACACAACACACACACACACACACACACACACACACTCACACACACACCACACACACACATATCTACGTACACACACACACTCACACACACACACACACACACACACACACACCACACACACACACACACACAACACACAACACACACAAACCACATACACACACCACACACACACACAACACACACACACACACACACACACACACACACACACACACAACACACACACACACACACACCACACAAACACATACTCGCAAACACGCAGGCAAACTCATATACACTGAAGCAAGTTCATGCAAGGAGATTGATGAAGCAAGGTTATCATTGCTGCAGCATCCTGAAGAAAGGCCCATATTCAGTGGCCATTGATTTATAACAGGAAATAGGACAGCGACAAGCAAAACAACCCCAAACAACAACAACACACAACCAACAAAACAATAACAACAACAATAACAAATGAAAAATATAAGAACTGATGAAGCATACACACTGTAGAATTTTCTCACACAACCAATTGAAAATAAGTAAAAAATAAATGAATAAATAGATAAACACATAAGTAAATATTGAATAAATAAATATATAAAAAAAGGGAAAATGAGTAAATAGTAAACAAATAAATAATAAATAACAAATAAATAAATCGATCAACAATAAATAAATAACATACATAAATACATAATAAATGAATAATTAAATAATGAATAAAATAAAGAAATGAATAAATAAGTGAAATAAAAAACATATGAATAAATAAATAAATACACAGCAAATAGATAAAGAAAAAATAAACAAAAAATAAATATCGATAAATAAATACATAAATAAAAGTAAATACATAAACAACAAACATAAAAAATAAATATATAATAAATAAATGATAATAAAAAAAAAAGATAAAATATAAATAAATAAATAAATAAATAAATAAATAAATATAATGAATGAATA
>CM060305.1:11103656-11111156 GCA_030674185.1 Monoplex corrugatus
TTGGCAGTGGGTAGGGTATTTTACTGGTTAGTGTATCCTATATCTTTCTGAAAAGATTACACAGATAGGATTGTCATTGTTACGTAAAAACTAAGAGATATGATTGTCAGTAGTTAGCGTGAAGATTTAGAGATAGGATTGTCAATGATTGGTATGAAGAGACTACAGAGGTAGAATATTGCCTGTGGTTAGTGTAAAGAGACTACAGAGATAGAATATTGTCAGTGGTTAGTGTGAAGAGACTACAGAGATAGAATATTGTCAATGGTTAGTGTGAAGAGACTACAGAGATAGAATATTGTCAGTGGTTAGTGTGAAGAGACTACAGAGATAGAATATTGTCAGTGGTTAGTGTGAAGAGACTACAGAGATAGAATATTGTCAATGGTTAGTGTGAAGAGACTACAGAGATAAATATTGTCAATGGTTAGTGTGAAGAGACTACAGAGATATTATATTGTCAGTGGTTAGTGTGAAGAGACTACTAAGATATAATGTTGTCAGAGGTTAGTGTGAAGAGACTACAGAGATATAATATTGTCAATGGTTAGTGTGAAGAGACTACAGAGATATAATATTGACAATGGTTAGTGTGAAGAGATTACAGAGATATAATATTGTCAATGGTTAGTGTGAAGAGACTACAGAGATAGAATATTGTCAATGGTTAGTGTGAAGAGACTACAGAGATATAATATTGTCAATGGTTAGTGTGAAGAGACTACAGAGATATAATATTGTCAGTGGTTAGTGTGAAGAGACTACAGAGATAGAATATTGTCAATGGTTAGTGTGGAGACTACAGAGATATAATATTGTCAGTGGTTAATGTGAAGAGACTACAGAGATATAATATTGTCAGTGGTTAGTGTGAAGAGACTACAGAGATATAATATTGTCAGTGGTTAGTGTGAAGAGACTACAGAGATATAATATTGTCAGTGGTTAGTGTGAAGAGACTAGAGATAGAATATTGTCAGTGGTTAGTGTGAAGAGACAACAGAGATATGATATTGTCAATGGTTAGTTTGAAGAGACTATAGAGATATAACATGGTCAGTGGTTAGTGTGAAGAGACTACAGAGATATAATATTGTCAGTGGTTACTGTGAAGTGTACGAAATAGGATTGTCAGCGGTTGGCGTGAAGAGATTACGGAGATAGGATTGTCAGTGGCTAGTTTGAAGAGATTGAAAAATAGGACAGTCAGTGTTTAGTGTAAAGAAACTACAGAGATAAGATTTTCCATGATCAGTGTGAAGAGATTACAAACAAAATTGTCTGCAGTCAGTATGAAGAGATAAAAACAAATAGAATTGTCAATGGTTAGTGTGAAGAGATTAAAAATAGGATTATCAGTGGACAGCGCGAAGAGATTAAGGATATAGGATTGTCAGTGGTAGCGTGAAGATATTAAAAAGATACAATTGTCAGTGGTTAGTGTGAAGCGACTACAAATATAAGATTATTAGTGGATACGTTTGAAGAGATTAGAGAGATAGGATTGTCAGTGTTTAGTGTACAGAGATTGCACAGATAGGCCAGTCAGTTATTAGTACATTCGACATCCTAACCAAAACACAACAGAGATAGAATCATCAATGATTTTGTATCTTTCACCCAAACGAATAGAAATGGTTCTCTGAGATTAGTTTAGCCTGTATCCTAGTGAAGGGAAGGATTGTAATTTTTATATCCTAATGAATAAAGAGGATTGTCTGTGGTCAATGTAGTCTTATATCCTAGTGAACAGATTAATTAGACTGGATTATCTTTAGGTTGGTGTGCCGTAAATTCTATAGAAATAGATAGGATTGTCACGTGTGGTTAGTATCATTTACTTCCTAGTGAACAGGCAGGATTGTTGTTTTTGGCAAATGTTTTTTGTATGTGAAGCCTGGGCAATCAACACGCAAAGGAAGAACAAGAACTGAAGCAGCTGAAATATGCTTTCTAAGAAGAATGTTAAGAGTTCCATGGACAGCAAAGAAAACAAACGAGACAGTCTTGAAAGAAGCAAGCACAAAAAGAGCATTAATGAAGAAGATTAGGAAAAAGACAAGCAATCTGTAGAACATTTTATGACACAAGAGAAATTAGAGCACCTAATCATAACAGGAAAGCTAGATGGAAAAAGAGCGCCAGGTAGACCTAGGGAGAAAATATTAGTTTTGTAGAGTGGTTGGGAACAGAAGGAGTGGGAAGTACACTTGCTGCGACAAAAGAGAGATAAGTATGAAGGGTCATGATCGCCAACGCCATTCAGGAAGGCACATGATGTTGGTGAGTTTGCATCCTGTTGAGCAAACGTGATTTTCGATAATATTTTATGTAGAATTGTTACCTGTAATTACTGTCTCTTAGTATGAGTTAGGATTGCTGTCTTTGGCAAATGTAGTTTACATCCCCGTGAGCAATTGTGATTGTCGGTTGTGTGTCATGTAGGGTTGTTACCTGTAGTTAGTGCCTCTTACATACTAGTGAACAGACAGAGACAGGATTGCTGTCTTTGGCAAAGGTAGTTTATTGATCAACCAACTGGAGAGACTCAGTGATGATGGGAACAAACAGCTGCAATGAGAATAGTAAACAATATAAGCTCTTTCCAAAACATCAAAAGAGGAGTCAGACAGGGTTGTGTTTTGTCACCTGATCTGTTTTCACTGTACAGCGAAAACATCATGAGAAACCTAGAAGAAGACCCAGGATTAAAGGTTGGAGGGAAAATGATAAACAACCTTCGGTACGCTAATTTGCAGAAAATGAAAGGGACCTACAAAACCTTGTGAATATACAAGAAATAAAAAGCAAAGGTAAGGGGTTGGAACTAAACAGCAGGAAGACTGAAGTCATGGTGATCAGTAAAAAATCCCCTCATGCAAAATAACAGTAAATGGCACAACTTTGACACAGGTTAATAAGTTCAAATACCTGGGAACGGTCATTTCATCAGACGGCAGATGCACATCGGAAATAGCTGGCAGAATCGGCCAAGCCAAAACAGCATTCAAGAAGATGAAAGCATTCTTACCAACAAATGCCTATCAATTAACATCAGAAAGAGAGTCCTTGAATGTTATATAGAACCAATACTGTTTTACGGATGCGAGGCGTGGACAGTCAGCAAGCAAAGCCAGAGCAAGATTGAGGCAACCGAGATGTGGTTTCTCAGAAGAATGTTGGGAGTTCCATGGACAGCAAAGAAAACAAACGAGACAGTCGTAATGGAGGCAGACACAAGTAGATCACTCATAAGGAAGATTAGGAAAAGACTGGCAACATTTATAGGCCATTTTATGAGGAAGGGGGATTTGGAGCGCCTGGTCACAACGGGAAAGCTGGAGGGAAAGAGAGCACCAGGGAGAGAATTCTGGACGGACTTGCAGAGTGTCTAGTGATGAGGAGGGTGGGGGATATACTAGGGGCAACGAGAGATAGAGATGGTTGGAAGTCCATGGTCGCCAACGCCATGCGGCAGGGCACCTGATGATGATGATGATGAGTTTATACCCTCATAAGTAAACACGACTGTCGGCTGCGTTTCGTGTAGGACTGTTGCCTAAGGTTAGTGTCTTTTACATCCTAATAAATAGATATGATTCTTGGCTGTAGCTAGTTCGTCCTACATCCTAGGATGCATTTTGACGAGAGAGTCAGTATTTTCCAGCCCTTTGTCCCTCGAGAACAGTACTCACCGGCCTTTCGCTTTAATGTGGACATTGACTGTGGGGTAATTTTCATTTTATTCCTTCTTCATTTCTGGTACAAGTCTGTCGTCACTGTAGCCTACATCGTAGTGCAGAGGTTAGGTACAGGCTGTTAGCCCTAGCTATTACGCGTTCATCCTTATTGTTATCGCCATATGTTTTGTTTAAATCCAGCCAACTGCGCAGAGCCATAGCAAGACTTTACCCATCTCAAAACTTATATAACGCCTCACAGTAAAAAAAAAAAAAACTGAAAAAAATTAAGAACACTGAAGCATTTGCGGACATAACATATGGCTATACCCTTGGCGTTGACCACTCCGTTCAATTTATCACCAAGGAGGAGGAGGGTAAAGATGAAGTCTAAATGCAAATTGAACAGAACTAAGGACACTAAAAATCATATGAAAACAGGTCTGATTTACCTAAAATTGCTTGTGCACATCACATTTCCTTCCAGCCAAAAACAAAAACCATTACTTGTACAAAATGTTTAATCCTAAAAGAAAGTATGTCAGACTTTATAGAGTACGTACAGGTGACTGAGGACATAGAGGGTGGAAGATGTGCTTGCGGCAACAAGGGATAGATGCATATGGTGGGCCATGATCGCCAACGCCATGTGGCAGGGCACTTGATGATGGTGACAGATGACTGGGCTAGCAAAGCTTAAATGATAGTGGGAGATGACATAAAGCAAAGGAGCAAGACAGAAACAAAAAGAGCGAGAGAATACAGAATATTTCCAGCACAGAAGTTCCTGAAGGTGTGGATACTATTTGTAACGAAAAAGCCCCCGACGTCTGCCCAGGGACATTAACTCCTAGTGAGGCAGGATTTTTTGTAAGTAATGTTGCCACTATTCAAATAAACAGACATGATTATCTGTGTTTAGTGTGGCCTGGATCCTGGGAACAGACTACTGAGCTGGAAGACCAGGGGGAGGAGAAATGCCCCGTGACGTCAAGGTCTCTTTCACACCATCCATCCAGGTTTTCCACGGTCTGCCTCTTGCTCTAAATCCCGATATCAAGCGCTCGGACTTAAAAAACAAATCTGGAAAAAGAAAAACATCTGTAATAAAATCGTTTCATAGGTAAACACAAATCAAGAACATGATGGGTGGTGCTACACTGCTGTCATGTGATTTTACAGTAAATGGGTACTGGAAAAATGGTCAAGCCATCCCAACAATCTTCCATTTTATATTACAACAACATACAACAACAACAAAAACAACAACAACACCAGCAACAACAACAACACTCCAAACCCCAAATTTTGTATTTTTCAATGTCACTGTGATCTGGAAAAAACATCAGATGGAATATAAAACCTGTTGTGAAGTAAGGACAATGATATATTGTCGTTATGATGAAAACAAAAGGTATGTATTTTTAGAAGTTCACAAGAAAGTGCTGTTCACATATCTTCATAAATAATTGCTGAATTCAGACTGTCCTTTGTTCCTTAGTCTGTGAGATTTCAAAACGTTTTGCTGACTTTGTTATTTTGACATTTGCAACTCTAACGGTTCACATCTGTGACAATCACTGTGATAAAATTCTATCCACGAAGAATTGAAAAAAATCTTGTTCACACATTTTGTTACAAACACACACACACACACACACACACACACACACACACACACACACACACACACACACAACACAACACACACACACATACACACACACGCACACACACACACACACATATATACACACATACACAGAGTTACAGACACACACAAAGAACACAGACACAGACATACAAATACAGAAAAAAACAACACACACGCGCACACACGCACACACACACACACACTCTCTCTCTCTCACGCATAGACAGACAGACAGACAGACACACACACACACACACACACACACACGCGCGCGCGCGCGCGCGCGCGCACGCACACAACACACACACACACTCAAACACACACAAACACTCACACATGCACACATACACACACAAACATACTCACACACACACGCACACGCACACGCACACTCACACACAGAATCACACACACACACAGAGACACGCAGACACAGACACAGATGTACAGATGCAAACACAGACACGCACGCACACGCAGACACACACATGGTCACGCACACACACACACACACGCACACACACACACATACACACACACACACACACATAGACAGACACACACAGACACACACAGACACACAAAGACACACATAGACACACATAGACAGACAGACACAGACACACACAGACACACACACATACACACTTACACACACATCCGTCTAATATCACTCCTAGTGAAAAGACGTTAAAGCAAAGAACGAACGAACACACACACACACACACACACAACACACACACACACACACACACACACACACACACACACACACACACACACACACACACACACACACACACACACACACACACAGAGGAAAAATAGACCCCAAAAAATTGACAGAGACAGTCAGAGGAGTGAGACAGGACTGTTGGCAGCTGGGTATCGGACTTGTCTCAGACGTGGAATGGCTGCACGCACATCAAGTGTTGGCTGATGGCACTGATTGTGCTCCCTGTCCCTGTGGGTACCGGCCACCGTCAGGTTGTTGCTTATGCCTCCCGTCTCCTTTCTGAAAAGTCACATAACCTTGCCGATGAATTCTATACTACTCTCCACCATCTTCTGGACACTCATGCTCCAGCCACAACTCGTCTTTTACCTGACCGCCCCCCTACTCCCTGGCTCACTCATGAGATCGCCTGTGCAAAACGTGCCCGCCGCAGAGCAGAGCGCCGCTGGCGCAAATCCAAACTCACTGTACACAGGCAACTTTTCCAAGCCTCTAAAACAAAAGTATCCACCCTCATTGCATCAGCAAAAACAAGCTATTTCCAAACCAAAATCCTGAATGCCTCTTCTTCAAAAGAACTCTTTACAACCATGGATCATCTCCTTGGCACACGAAAAGATTTACCTCTCCCAACAAAACATACAAATGAAGAACTCCCATCTGTATTCTCCAACTATTTCACCACCAAAATACAAACTCTTCGTGACAGGCTTAACAGGACACCCTGTCAACCATGCCCACCTGACCCTTCCTTCTCTGGCACACCTCTTACTACTTTTACCCCAGTCTCACAAGAAGAAATTCTCAACACAATCAGATCCATGTCGTTCAAAACCTGCGAACTGGATCCTCTTCCAGGTTCTCTCTACGCCGACTGTCTCCCTACTCTCCTCCCATTCATCACTGACATCATCAACACTTCTCTTCAAACTGGAACTGTCCCAGATTCTTTCAAGTCTGCTATTGTTCACCCTCTCCCCAAGAAACACAATTTAGACCCAAATGAACTGAAAAATTACCGGCCTATCTCTAATCTCTCTTTCTTGTCAAAACTCCTTGAAAAAGTCGTCCTCAACCAGCTGAACTCTCACCTGTCTGCCAACAATCTCCTCAATCCTTTCCAGTCAGCCTACCGCCAGTGCCATAGCACTGAAACTGCCCTACTACACATTCTCAACAATCTCCTCCTTGCAACTGATACTGGCAAAGTCTCTCTCCTCACACTCCTTGATCTGTCTGCAGCCTTCGATACCATTGACCATGGTATTCTCCTTTCTAGACTTCATCATACTTTTGGCATCTCTGACATTGCTCTCTCCTTTTTCACTTCGTATTTATCGAACAGAAAACAAACTGTTCTCATCAATGGCACTTACTCTCAACCTGCATGCCTGACCTGTGGTGTTCCACAAGGATCTGTCCTTGGCCCT
>CM060305.1:11116156-11136156 GCA_030674185.1 Monoplex corrugatus
GAGAGACGAGCAGGACGAACTTGAGAATTAACAACAATATAAACAAAATAAACGAAACAAAACATTGCAAAAGGAAACAAAGAAAACAATGCAAAACAAAAACAAGACGCCAAAACAAAACAGGTGGTTTTATTTTGTTTATGAATAAGGATACTTGTTGGAATGGCTTGACATGTTTGGTTTTGTTGTTGATGGTGGTGGTGTTGTCATTGGTGATGGCGGTTGTTGTTGTTGTTGTTGTTTTCTGTGTGTTTTTTTTAACGTTCCAACACCAACCAGAATGATTGTAGTGCTCGTGGTAGTTATAAAATTAATGATCGATGGTGCTGGTTTTTCTGTTTTGTTTTGATTTTTTTTTCAAAACTATACTTGGAGATGTACATCATACACATAACTAAAATTTTAGAATCTTATAATCTCTTGGTAATAATATATACTCATTTTACCATAAACAGATCATGCTCGACATAAATTTGGTGAGTTTGGGTGATTTCTACATAGATGAATGATAAAGTAGACACTATTGATATCTTATACTAAGACCTCAAGAAGGCTTATGATACTGTGCCAGAGAAAAAGCTGTTAGTTCAATTGGCAAGTACTTTAGTAAAACTGAAAGAAACTGCTATTTAATGGATCCAAACATTTTTGGCAAAGTGCGTTTAGTCTGTGAGAGTAGGTTCTGTTCATTGGTTTAAAGTGAATACACATAGGGGCATTCTCCGGAAAAATATTCTAAGACTTGACCTTTTCTGATCTAAATAAAAGACTGACCAGAACTCATGAAAATATTGCATGTTTTCGATGGTGAAAAATGTTTGTCACAAATTGGGCTGCAGTAACATTCATTGGAAGGACCTGAATAGATTTCAGAACTGGCCTACAAATGAAACCTTAACATAATTGTACAAAAAACAGTAAATGATTGTAATGTAGATAACAAATCATTTGTTGATCAGACTACAAATGTTGAATACAATATTTTTTTCCTTTTAGAGTGTTATAAAGAAAGAGGTATGATTTTATAATTTTAAAAGTCTGCCACTCGTGTATAGAATCCTAGGGGAATAAGCACTGGCGTTAAATGATTGCGGTCACATCAAAGATTTTATGTCTTGGGCGATCTTGTGCAGGTGAACAATCCACTCCAAAGAATTTAGGAATTCCTTTCTGAACCTCCGGCCTGTTAAGCAGTAAAGATAAAAGTTCATGCTATAATTTGAATAAAAGATAAACACAAAAAGACGATGCAGAAAATGACTTAATTCCAGTTCGTGAATATCCTCTGCTTGAACACTATCTGTACCAGTAAAATTAAAGTAGATCATACTCTTAACAGCCATGGGTAAGGTGAGGACAATGTATGACGTGGACACAACGACAGCTGTCACAGTGATGGTGTTCACTTTTCTTTCTCTCTCATTCTGCTGTCTGTCTGTGGCAGCAAACTGTTCACCAGCTTCCTTCACTGAAGTTTTCAACTTCAACACAAGCACAGAGTTACTGATGATCAGACAGACAAATGGAAGCACAGAATACAAGAAAATGTCAATTTTGACCCAAGTGTCAATCATAAACATCAGGTAGTCTTCCCTAAACCCACAAACATCATCTGAAGTCTCCATTCCATAAAGAAAATGGGAATAAACCAAGCTGAAAATGATGACGATGCTCACAATGATGGCCCAGGATATTTTTGCTGTACATATCACGTTCACACGATGTGGCCACATGACAGAAATCGCTCTGTGTGTTACCATTACAACCAGACTCCAAGCAGAGCAGGCCATGGCAGTGTTAACGACAAAATTGCCCATCTTACACAAAGTATCATGAAGTCCAAGTACTTGGAAATCCGTTGTGATGATGATCCATCCACTGGATGTGCTATGACACAGACACACAGATCAGTCACAGCCACACACAAGAAATAACGGTCTAAAGCAGAACTGTTGTTTTGAAATCGACGAATGATAATAATGGTGATTATGTTGCCGAAAACACCCAAGATAAATGTGATAGGAAAACCGATGGCCGATATCCAATATGAAATTCGAACTAATGGCATAAGTTAAAATCAACACTACTTGCTGATGTAGTGGATTCACCCAAGTGGGTTACATTTCCTGTATACATGTTTCTTGACAGGCTAAGCAGCCAGATGTTTCTGAAATCAGGGGACACTTTGCAAATGCTGAGTTGATTGTTCCTGAACTTTTGAAAAAGCCGATTCAAACCAGAAATGGCTACTTGTTAAGACCTATGAATTGCAAGGTAATTGATGAAGTTGGCTGAAACATTCCCCAGAAACAGGATATAATTTGAAATATGACGAAAACCTTGAAGATGTAATACTTCCAAATGAAAACAAATATACATAATGTGTAGATTAATACTTCTTTTGACCTCCACAACAGGCAATCAACGAAACAAGCAAAAAAAAAAACACACACAAAAAAAACACACAAAAAAACAGCAACAACAGCAACAACAAAAAAACGTATTTACATTCTGTAACTGAGGAATGAATATGTAATATGTGATTTTACGTGCGGATTTGAGAATGGCCAATTCAATGACTATAACATCATCGACAGGTTGATAATCTGATATTGCTGATACTAAAGTGTTCAGAAGTGCTGTTATAAAAATACGTAAGAGGACTGGATAAAATGGAACGTTTCTATCCAGTCCATAATTTTGCAGTTGATCTCATATATCTTGTCTTGGCTTGCTTTAGGCATGAAAAAATCATACACCCTACTTATTGATGAAGATGGTCATGGAGATGATTTTTGTCTACTATGAACACAAACAGCAGCAACGTAGACATCAAAATGGAACATCATGCACAGATGCATACATTTATTTGATTAACAAAATGAAGTATACTGGCTTTAACATGTATTGCTACCGGATGATATAACACAAAAGGTGATTTTCTTCAAACAAAAACGGAGATAGAATTCATGAATGTATCCTTCTCAAACCATACTGTACTCTCCGTTAAGTAAAGAATACATGACAATCCAATCAAAAGCAAATAAGGACACAATTAATCTAACATTTTTTTCTTTGAAAATACACAACAAATGAAAATATCTCTTTTCTAATTATTTTTCACAAAATCATGTTTATTCATAATAAATGATCCGTGATTAAGACTTTTTTTCATCGATGCAGAGATATAAAAATGAAATCTTCCACCGAATACCGAAAAAAATGTAATATTTATGAAAATTATAATACGAAAAGAAAAAAGTCAACACGTTAAAAAACCTATGTGTTTGATTTGTTAGCTTTGTGATTATTGAAAGACCTGCTAAGTGACAGCACATACTGGCAGTTCTTTCTGCCTAAAATAACTGTCTTTCGTTTGTAATAATTTGTGTCTTGTCATATATCTGTTTCTTGACTATTTTTCAATATGCTTTATCCAGCCGATCAAATATACATATATTAGTTCCCAAATAAAATTAATCAGACCGATGCTTAATAAATGTTGGACAGTCCTCAAAAAATAATTTTCATTGTTTTCAACAGAGAAGGTTAAAAAGTAGCTTGACGATCTTGCATTGATGATGGACCTCCCGTCGATCTGATAGGTGAGTAAGCATACTGATCCTTATCGCCTGGTACGGGTCTTCATGTGGGTATACAGTAACTATCTTGGAGGTACATGTTCTTCCACAGGTGCTGAATGGTAAGGGATCCTGCGGCCCTTGAGTTCTGCTTCCGTTGATCCCTCTTCTGTTGAATGAGTGTTCAGTGTTGTTGAAAATGTGACTGCGATTTGCGTGCATTGCTGTCGCCAGCTTACTGTGTTGTGGGCAATGTCTTCTGGCCTTCAGAGTATCGTCATGTCGCCTTAACCCTTTGACTCCCACACCCTGTCCACCAGCATCCTGCATGATCAACCATGCTAGGAAAGCAAAGCCTTAACCCTTTGACTCCCCCGCCATATCCGCCAGGAAGCTGGTGGATAGGGTGAGGGAGTCAAAGGGTTAAGTTTTGGCAGTTGGCGGATGGGGTGCTGGATTCAAAGGGTTAATGGTCTTCCCAAATCTGGGTGTTTGGTGTGTTTACTTCAGTTCTCATACAGAAACGCCTTTGGGATGTGGATGTTTTCCACACGGACTACGTGTCTTATCCTGCAAAGCTGGCATGTGATGAGTGGAAACTGTAGGTAGCAGTACTCAGGACTTAAAGGTTGGACACTCGTTCTTGTCACATGATGTTGTTGATCTTACGCAGACATCTTTGTTGGATTCAGCTGTAAAATGTGTCTTCGATAAGTAGTCCTGTTTTTCTGAAGCAGAACAGCAGGCAATGAAAACTACTGCTCCGAACAAAACAGTCTTCAATGCCTGCCTAATGGCATGGTCTTGCCACGCTATTTTGGTCAACCTTCCAAAGGCAGAGCTAGTCTTGGAGATACGCAATGCCACCTCAATATCAAGAAATTCATTACTGCTCACCGTGCTGCCTAAGTGATAAAATATGTCTACAGTCTTGATCTCCTGGTTGATAATGACAATCGGAGGTGACAAATCGTCAGAAGCTTGAGACAATGTTGGCTAAACACCTGGCCCCTGTCTTGCTGTATTGTAAAAACCATACGTTTGATGGCTGCAGCCAACTGGTCATTGATGTGCTGTATGTCCTCTGCGAGTGTTCAGCCAGTGTACAATCATCTACGAGGAAAAATCTGCAGGCTGGTTTCCAGCTATTTGCTGTTAGGTTGGAATCCCTGCCGGTTTAAGAGATTTTCATCAGAGGAGAACTTGATGTACATATCCCTGTCAAAGTCTCTGAATATATCAATCACATTGCTACAAAGAGGATGGAGAAACGTGTGGGCGTTAGACAACAGCATAGAATGGGAAAGCCTCCAAACCCTCGATACAGAACAGTAAGTGGGTTCGGAGGCTTTTCCATTCTATAGCATGCCAAATGCCTTTGTGGACGAAAACAATATCGAGACACACAGTTCTGAGAGCAACCAAACTTTGTCTGTATCTCTCCCTTCCGAATAACGGCGTCAAATGCTTTGTTCAGATCTACAAACATCATGAGGAGGTCCTGGTTTTGTTTGCAACACTTTTTTTGCAGCTTGCTTATGGCAAACACTATATCACTCGTGCCATCACAAAAACTACATTGAAACTCAGGAATGATGGGCTTGGAACATGGGCGATGATTTTGTTAAAGATGAATCTGGCAAAGATCCTTCCCCGTAAAAAAACAGAAGGAATATCCCACGATAACTATCGCATTAAGTCTGATTGCTCTTTTTCTTATAAAATTAGGATGAGTTAATATTTTTAAAATTTTGAGGAGCTTCTTCCTACTGTTAGGCAGTCTAATACAATGCCAGCAGCTTCAGGATGTATAATCATGGGAAACATATATAGATAGATACAAGGTTATCAGCTTCTCTGGGAGTATCCGGCCCCGATTCCTGTGGATATCTGCAATAATTCCATCAGCTCCTGGTACTTTCCTAGGCAGGCGTGGATTTACTTCAGGGCTCTGGTGTCACACAGCTGGCAGTGTCTATAGAGAATCCTCTTTGTGTCAAATTTGATACTCACTGTTTTATCACATGGCAGTGTGACGCCAGTGTATATGGAATTCATTCCCAACGCGGAGACGTCGTCCTGAGAAACTGAAACTGAAGCTGGTAATCTTAAGACTGGGAGGATAGGTTTGCCAGAGATTCGTTTACTGACTCTGAGGGAGTCTTGCAAAGGTTGCCATCAGATATTGCCAGCTCCCTGTTCAGCATTGTGAAATAATGGTAATTTCATTGATTTCATTTTACATTAAAAATACTCCTTAACTGGACAGGGACAAGGATGTGTTCTATTACAGCAGGTGATACAAGACGAATATGTCTATTCATCATTCGGATCGATGGGAGAATCCATCATCATCATCATCATCATCGTCGTCGTCGTCGTCGTCATCATCATCATCATCGTCGTCGTCGTCGTCATCATCATCTCATCTTCATCATCATCATCATCATCATCATCTCATCATCATCATCATCATCATCATCATCCATCATCATCATCGATCACATCATCATCACATCACATCATCTCATCACGTCGTGCGTCGTCGTCATCATCATCACCATCATCAATCGATCACATCATCAATCACCCTCTATCATCATCACATCATCGACCATCACCATCATCCATCACCATCCATCACCATCCATACATCACCATCACCATCACGCACCACCACCACCACCACCACCACCATCACAGCAGCATCATCATCACATCATCATCATCATCATCATCAACATCAATTATCAATCAGCAGAAGCAACAGCAACAGCAGCAGTAGCAGCAGCAGCAAGGTATGTGCCTAGTATGCCAACAGATCTATAGCTCCGCTAGCACTTACTGTTTTCCTCCAAGCTTTATACTTTTCCTTGTCAAACTTCAAAATACAGGCAAGGATGACAGTATTGATTATAAGTAATTGTACTGCTGTTAGTCGGCCAATAAAGTTAGGATGTATAACTCTCAATATTATAATCTGTGTGTGAGTACGTGTTGTGTGTGTGTGTGTGTGTGTGTGTGTGTGTGTGTGTGTGTGTGTGTGTGTGTGTGTGTGTGTGTGTGTGTGTGTGTGTGTGTGTGTTGTGTGTGTTTTTATGTGAGCACGCGACAGCTTGTGTTGTGTGTGTGTGTGTGTGTGTGTGGGGTGTGTGTGCGTGCGTGTGTGTGTGTGTGTGCGTGTGTGCGTTCGGTGTGTGTGTGTGTGTGTGTGTGTGTGTGTGTGTGTGTGTTGTGTGTTATATGAGCACGCGACAGCTTGTGTGTGTGTGTGTGTGTGTGTGTGTGTGTGTGTGTTGTGTGTGTGTTTTGTGTGTGTGTTTGTGTGTTGTGTGTGTGTGCTGTGTGTGTGTTTGTGTGTTTGTGTGTGTTGTGTGTGTGTGTGTGTGTGTGTGCTGAGAGAGAGAGAGAGAGTGTGTGTGTGTGTTTGTTTATGTGTGTATACATTCCTGTGTGCCTCTGTATGTGTGTTTGTGTATGTGTGTGTGTGTGTGTGAGTGTGTGTGTGTGTGTGTGTGTGTGTGTGTGTGTATGTATGTGTGTGTGTGTGAGTGTGTGTATGTGTGTGTGTGTGCGTGCGTGTTGTCTGTGCGTGTTAAGTGTGCATGTTTGTTCTCTTTGTGTGCAATGTCGATTGCATATGTGCTTGTGTGTGTGTGTGTGTGTGTGTGTGTGTGTGTGTGTGTGTGTGTGTGTGTGTGTGTGTGTGTGTGTGTAAGTGTGTGTGTGTGTGTGTGTGTGTATGTGTGTGTATGTGTTGTGTGTGTTTTTATGTGAGCACGCGACAGCTTGTGTGTGTGTGTGTGTGTGTGTGTGTGTGTAAGTGTGTGTATGTGTTTGTATGTGTGTGTGTGTGTGTGTGTGTGTGTGTGTGTGTGTGTGTGTGTGTGTGTGTGTTGTGTGTGTTTTTATGTGAGCACGCGACAGCTTGTGTGTGTGTGCGCGTTTGTATGTGTGTGTGTGTGTG
The DNA here is from genome assembly GCA_030674185.1 of Monoplex corrugatus. Classification (NCBI taxonomy): domain Eukaryota; kingdom Metazoa; phylum Mollusca; class Gastropoda; order Littorinimorpha; family Ranellidae; genus Monoplex; species Monoplex corrugatus. The sequence continues at coordinate 11,123,705 of CM060305.1, forward strand.
TGTGTGTGTGTGTGTGTGTGTGTGTGTGTGTGTGTGTGTGTGTGTGTGTGTGTGTGTTGTGTGTGTTTTTATGTGAGCACGCGACAGCTTGTGTGTGTGTGCGCGCGCGCGTGTGTGTGTGTGTGTGTGTGTGTGTGTGTGAGTGTGTATGTGTGCGTGGTGTGTGTGTGTGTGGTGGTGTGTGTGTGTATGTGTGTGTTTGTATGTGTATATGTGTGTGTGTATGTGTGTGTGTGTGTGTGTGTGTGTGTGTGTGTGTGTGTGTGTGTGTGTGTGTGTGTGCCAGTGTTTTTGTTGTGCACATATCGTAAATGTGCGGATCGATCAATAACTTTCTATTGAGGAAACCAACACGTGAAATAATGATTGTAGCGTAATAGCCTCTAATGACATACATCTATTTGAAACCAAAAAAAAAAATAAATAAAAAATAAGGCTGCAATTAGATGTTCATTAAAACAAGCTACACTATATAGTACGATATAAATGCAGCTAATTAAGGAATGATTGGAAAAAATGATAACAAACAAGCGAACATCCAACAACAATAAACAAACAAAACAAACAAACAAATAAACAAACAAACAAACAAACAAACAAACAAAAAACTAATACAAACAAAAAGAATCCAAAAGGCATATAATGGACTGCAGTACCAAGATTACATGCACTTAGTATGTATAAGTTTTCGAGGAAAGTAACATCCTAAACTATATGATATGTAACTATATTAAAACACAATAATGTACAAGAGAAGCGGTCATAAGGTAATAGTTCTCAGGGTATAGAAGCTAAAAAAGATTTGACAGATGAAAACAAAAAGCCCAAAGTTACCAAGAGGTAAAAAGATAAGGTTGGTATTACATCGATTTAAAGCGTGATGGTTCGGGGATGGGGAACATTATCCAGACGCTCCAGACACAGCCCATTGTTTTGTTCAGCAAGGTCTGACATGCCCTGAAAGGGATCCCAAGTTTGCTGTTTTTCCGAGCAGCCAGCAGGTCTTTCCCTGGGGTCATCAGGCCTGATTCCCTGAAGTTAGCGGCTAAGCCACATGTCAGAGTTAACAAGAAACACTCGGGGGTGTTGGATGGTTATATTACTTTAATGAAGGCACTTGGTCGAAATGTGAGTACTACAATTCGAAACTGGTTTGTGATTTTGCTCTTTTGACTGTCTGTACACTCACATACAGACAGACAAACACACACACATGCACATATACATACACATGCACACACACACACACACACACACACACACACACACACACACACACACACACACACGCACACGCACATATATATATATATATACACACATACAAATATAAGCACACACACATACACACACACATACAAACAGACAAACAGACAGACACACACACACACGCACGCATACTCACACACAAAAACATACATATCTATTTATGTATCTGCCTATCCTTCTATACTCTCTGTCTGTCTGTCTGTCTGTCTGTCTGTCTGTCTGTCTGTCTGTCTGTCTCTGTCTCTGTCTGTCTCTCTCCATGTCTCTTTCTCTCTCTCTGTCTCTCTCTCTCTCTATATATATATACACACACACACACTACATATATATATATATATATATGTATACACATATATGCATTATATATATACATATATGTATACATACACACACACACACACACATACACACACAAATATATATATATGTGTGTGTATGTGTGTGTGTGTGTGTGTGTGCATGTGTGTGCGTGCGTGCGTGTGTGTGTGTGTGTTTGTGTATGTGTGTGCGTAGTTTCAAAGTCCTCCACTAGAAGCACGCGACATAAGCACCGATGGAAGCGATAGCTGATATGTTATGGGTCAGGCACATCAGGGCTCATTAGGCTGTCTCTTCCTTTGGTGTTTATGCTGTCTGTTTTGAGGCTACGACTATCAACCGTGGACAGGAACCTACACCTTGATCTCCATCAACCTTTAGGATATTCTAATTTTTTATACAGTGTGAAAACGTTCAGTGTGTTTTACTGTCGCAGATGCTTGTGGATGACATGAGTTCTCCACTGCTATACACAAAATGTATACATTAAATGTGCAGTATCACTGAGGTCATACGCAAAGTCAGAACAAGATTGAGGGAGCTGAAATGTGGTTGCTAAGATGAATGTTAACAGTTCCACAGGCAGAAAAACAAAACGAAACAAAACAACAACAACAAAAAAACAAAACAAAATAAAGAGACAATCTTGAAAGAAACAAACGCAAAAAAGAACATTAATGAAGAAGATTAGGATAGAAAAAAAACAAGCAACATTTATATGCCATTTTATGAGGTAAGAGAAATTAGAGCACTTAGTCACAACAGGACAGTTGGAGGGAAAGAAAACAACAGGTAGACCCAGGAAGAAAATACTGGACGGATTTGCAGAGTGGATAAAGACAGAAAAGATGGGAGATATACCTGCAGCGACAAAAGATAGATTCGTATTGAGGGCCATCACTGTCAAGGCCATGCAGCAGAGCGCATGATGATGATGATGATGACGACGACGAGGACGAGGACGAGGACGACGACGACGACGACGACGGCGACGACGACGACGATAATGATGATGATGAGGATGATGATGACGATGACGACGACGACGACGACGAAGAAGAAGTGGAGGAAGAAGATCATGATGATGATGATGACGACGATGATGATAATGATGATGATGGTGATGATGACGACGATGATGGTGATGATGATGATGATCACTGAGGTCCGTTAAGAATCTAAGGACTTATACCTACTGATGACAGCTTGTTACTGTGGCCAGGCCAGACAGATAGAATCCTCACTTCAGAGATGATGGCAATTCTTGCAGCAGCATCCCAGTCTGTGACAAGAGTTCTGTACAAATGAATTTCCAGCCGCTGGGTCAAAATAATTGTTTTGTCAATGGGCAGTGGACTGTTTCACTATATCATTTACATATGCATTTCCACAGTTGCGCAACAACAATTTCACGATAATATCATTTACGTCCGTCCCCCGTGGGGATATGGATGCCAAGGGCTCTTTCAGTATAAATAGTATCCCCACCTTCTGAAAATTCTGTGCAAGAAATTTCCTCTTTTCTATCACTCTCTTTGTTCCTGCTTCGTTCCTTTGCTTTCTGTAATATTTTCCTCTCATTTTCTGCCTTGCTGGTGAAGTCACCTGTATGTGTTCGATAAAGTCTTACGTACTTTCTCATAGGATTGATACCTGGGTCCATGCATTAAGTGCATTTTTGGCTCTAGGGATATGTATATGCGGAAGCAATTTTAGGTAATTCAGGCCCGTTTTGTTTTGGTCTCTTTATAGCTATGTTTAAGATTTGTGTTCAGGTTTGTTTTTCTAAATCCCTTGTATGATAAATTGGACGGAGTGGTGAACGCCAGGGGCATCTCCTTAGATCATGGGCACGAATGCATTGATATGTGTACTTTTTTCCCTGTTGACGTATTGTATATGTTTTGAAACGGTTCTAGCCCTGATATGGCTCTACGCAGTCGGCTGGGCTTTAAACAATAATGACAATTACAATAATCTACGTCCATATTCCCACAGCTACAGACACTAGTCTTCGTTCTCGACAGTCGGCCATCAGTCATTGTACGACTTGTGTGATCCATTACTATGCACTTTGATGTCCTTCTTTCTACGTTAAAACTAAAAGTAATTACGTGTGCCGTTACAGCCATAACACAGGAAAAAAAAGGTTGTCTCTCTTGCAACACAAGATTGTCTCTCTTTACAAAGGTCCTTCCTTCCTTCCTTTCCCTTAACCCTATCCAGGGTCGTGGGGGCTCCACATGGATGAACGTCGCACCGTCTGTCTCCACCTCTGTCTGTCATGAGCAAGGGTCTGGGTCGTGGCAAAGCTTTTTCCTGTCCATTCGTCAATATTGTCCATCCACCTTTTTCTCTGTCTGCCTCTTTTTCTTCCCCCCTGAACTGTTCCTTGGAGTATTGTTTTTGATAGTCCGTTAGTTCTTGTCACGTGACCATACCACCGAAGTTTCCTTTTTCTTACTGTTGTCAGAAGGTTTTCATAGTTTTTGACATGCTGTGAAATTGTTCTTCGTACTTCCTCATTGGTAATGTGGTCTTTGTATGAGATGCCAAGCACTCTTCTAAAGCATCTCATTTCTACTGCCAGGATCTTCTTTTGCAGTTCTGCTGTTAGTGTCCATGACTCGCACGCGTAGAGAAAGATTGACAGGACCAATGCGTGCATTAGCTTCAGTTTGGAAGTGAGGGCGATGTTTTTGTCCCTCCAGATGGGCTTCAGCTTGGCTAGTGCTGCGGTTGTCTGTGCTGCTCTTGCAAGAACTTCGGTTTTCGATCCCTGTTCACTGATAATGGCTCCGAGATATTTGAACTGAGCCACGGTTTCCAGCTCACTCCCGCTGACTGTAATCTTCTTTTCTATTGGTTTTGTGCTGTTTGTCATCAACTTTGTCTTTTCGGCACTGATCTCCATGCCATATCTGGATGATGTCTCGTCCAGGTGTTTCACCAGGTTGGCAAGTTCGTCTTCATTTCCAGCCAACCCATCGATGTCGTCGGCAAATCTCAAGTTGGTGATTGTCCTTCCTCCAATACTGACTGAGCCGTGATGGTTTTCAAGGGCATCCGTCATAATGCGCTCAAGGAAGATGTTGAACAAGGTTGGAGAGAGGAGACAGCCCTGGCGAACTCCAACTGATGTGTGAAACCAGTCCCCCACTTGCCCCCAACAAGCATTGCGCTGCTCGCTTTTGCGTATAGCTTGTGATGGTGTCAATAAGCTTCCTTCCCATGTTGTACTTCCTCATGGTGGCCCACAGTGCTTCATGCCATACTCTGTCAAATGCCTTTTTGAAGTCGATAAAAACGTGGTAGATGTCCTGTTGGTGTTGGCTGTATTTTTCGCATAGGACTCTGAGATTGAATATTTGTTCTGTTGTGCTTCTACCATGCGAAATCCCGCTTGTTCTTCGGCAATGATCTCCTCTGCCTGTGGTTTCAGTCTGTTCAAAATGACTTTCAGCATCACTTTGCTAGCATGGCTGATAAGGCTGATCGTTCTGTAATTCTGGCATAGTTGTAAATTGCCTTTCTTGGAAAGTGTGATGATCAGTGACTGGGTCCAAGGTGTCGGCCATTCTCCCGTCTGCCAGATTTTGTTGCAGATTTTCCAGAGGATGTCAGTCACTGCCTCCCCTCCATGCCTGATCAGTTCTGCTGGGATGTTGTCCACTCCAGCAGCTTTTCCATCTTTCAGCGATCGTATTGCTGTTTCGACTTCTTCGCGTAGAATAGGGTGGTCAGCGTCATTTGTTGATTCCTGGCATGTAAGGACAGTTGAGTCACCCTGTGTCTGGTGGTTGTAGAGGTCAGAGCAGTATTCTGTCCATCTATGGATGATTTTTTTATCTTCTGTCAGGCACTTTCCTTGTTTGTCTTGAATGGTATGATCCTTGCCTGTCTCTGTGTGGTGAGTTCTTTCACCACTTTGTACGCCTTTATGCTGTTGTTCTTGTTTAGGCTGTCTTCTATTTCTGTGCATTCATTTTGTATCCATCCTTCTTTGGCCTCCCTCATGCCTTTTCTGATTTCTTTGTTGATGTTTCTGTAGGCTAGGGCTCCGTCTGTTGTATTTTTGACTTTCTTGATTTCTCTTCTTTTGTCACACATTTCAAGGATTTCGTCTGTAATCCAGGGTTGGGTTTTCCGGCGTTGTTTTCCTAAGAGGTCATTTGCAGTCTCTGTCATCACTGTGTCAAACTTGGTGGTCATTTCCTCCGCAGTTTCTTCTTGTGTGCTCAATGCTGCAAACTTTCCGCCTATTGTTGCTTGGAAGGACTCTGCAATGGAGGGGTCCTTGAGTCTGTCCAAGTTGAACTTCAGTCTGGTGTTCTTGGGCTTCTTGATCTTCTTCAGCCTGACCTTGAAGTTCATTATCACCAGGTCATGGTCACTACCCACATCTGCACCTAGAAATGTTCGCGTCTTGGCTCTGCAGATTCCAGATCTAAAAACGGATTGGGACCAAGATGTAGTCGATCTGGTGGTTGGTCCCATTTGGTGCATGCCAAGTCCAGCATCGTGACGCCTTGTGTTCACCAAGGGTGTTAGCCAGTGTCATGTTGTTGTATCCGGCGAACTCAAGTAGGCGCAGTCCTCGCTCGTTGGAAATTGCATTACAGGAGGGCCCACAATGGTTCTTCCAGTCTTTTAATGCATCAGCGCCCACTTTAGCATTCCAGTCTCCCTGAATGATAAGGATGTCTTTTTTGTCAACCTCGTCAATGATTTCTTGAAGTTGTGTGTAGAATTCCTCCACATCCTCATCATCATAGTCTGTTGTCGGTGCATAGGTTTGTATCGCTGTGATGTTGAATGGTGCTGCTCGGAGGTGGATGGAAATGAGCCTGTTGGATATTGGGCGGCACCCGAGTATTGAGTTCTTGACGTTCTTGTTGACAAGAAATCCTACGCCGTGGATGTGTTTTTTCAAGTCTCCACTGTAGTACAATACATGTCCTTCCTCAGTTTGGTGTTCTCCATGATCTTTCCACCTGACTTCGCTCAGTCCAACTACATGCCAGGAATATCTTTCCAGCTCATGCGTAAGTTCGTGCAATTTGCCTGGCTGTGCAAGTGTTCTAACATTCCATGTGGCGATGGTGAGAATTTCTCTTCCTCGGATCTTTTTTGAAGAGGTTCCACCAGTCGCATACTTGTCACCTCCGCCCTGGTGTCCAACGGAAGGCGCGGTCCTTGGTCCGGGCGACGACCGAGCCGGTATCAACATTGGTTTTTGGTTCATCATCATGTAGTGTGTCTTGGGCATGAATAGCCTGGCGGCGCCCATCCCTCTCCAGGCCTGACCACAGCCGATATCCACCCACACGGCAGCTCGCCTTGGTCCTGAACACGTGGCCGTTGTAGTTCATCGTTGAACCCTTCCGCCCTGGCCGGTGACCTGCGTCGAGGAGGTCCTTCGCCCAGTAGTGCCATGTTAACACCACCCCCTCACGTGGTTTGGCCCGCCAGCTGAAGCGGTGTACCGGAGTGTGGCGCTTGGAGCCAACACGTGAGAGATTTAGGAGTTGGGTGAGGCCAGTGTGCCCGTCCACTCAGAGAGTGCAGCTGCCAGACATCAAAGGTGCTACCTCTACCCAGAGCTCCCAGAAAAAACGTTCAGACCAAATAGATTTCTTGCATGCAGAAGAACTTTCTGGTCTAAAATATAAAACGAAAAGAAAGAGAAACCTTTGAAGAAGACAATATGATAAACAACAAGGAAAGAAAGAAAGAACGAACGAAAGAAAAAAGAAACAAAAAAGCAAATAAACAAAATAACAAATAAACAAAGAAAGAAAGAAACAAACAAAAACCTGCTGGTAGCAGCCAAGATGACCTGGCTCAGAGGGAGATCCTCTTAGAGTGATATCAATTTAAGAACCATGTCACATCACAGCTGCGTTCCTGTGAAGAGTGATATCAGTTTGAAAACTGTGTCACATCACAATTGCGTTCCTGTGAAGAGTGATATCAGTTTGAGAACTGTCACCATCATCATTATCGTTATCATCATCGTCATCGTCATCGTCATCACGTGCCTGCTGCATGGCGTTGGCGATCATGGCCCTTCATATGAATCTATTCCTTGTCGCCCCAAGTACATCTCCCACCCTCTCTGTCCTCAGCCACCCTGCAAGTCCGTCCAATATTTTCTCCCTGGGTCTACCTGGTGCTTTTTTTCCCTCCAGCTTTCCTGTTGTGACTTGGTGGTATGATTTCTCTTGTCTCATAACATGTCCTATAAATGTTGCTTGTATTTTCCTGATCTTCTTCAGTAATGATCTTGTGTCTTCCTCCTTCAAGACTGTCTCGTTTGTTTTCTTTGCTGTCCACGGAACTCTGAACATTCTTCTTAGAAACCACATTTCAGTTGCATCAATCTTGTTCTTACTTTGCGTGTTGACTGTCCATGCCTCACAACCGTACAACATTATTGGCTCTATGTAACTCTCAAAAACTGTCTTCCTGATGATAACTGACAGGCTTTTGTTGATAAGAATTACATACATGTCACATCATAACTGCGTTCCTGTGAACAAAGGAAAAAGAAAGAGACTGACATCGTCTTCCAAGTAGTAGATTTTTTAGAATCACGGCACTCAGGGAGGTTACCTTTGTGATCATCTTTTCTTTTTCGTCCCATTTTCTACACCACCTTAATGGCCACAGAAGCTGGCACAGTTTTAATAATGCAGTGATGATGATTTCGATGAGAACGATAATCACGATGGTATGGAGTTCCATCTAGGATTGAGACCACGTGACAGGGCAGTACTCAACGCTTACTGTCATAATATATCCTGGCGTCAACCTGGCCCGAGAGATACAAATACCTGCGGTGTTTATCAAGAAGATCAAAGCAACACCCTCAATGACGCATCCGTAAAGTGAATGAGATTCGACTGTGTAGTCCCATTCTTCCCAATGAGCCCATAGCACGCCCAACTCTGGGCAGTAGCTGGTTAGAGCTTAAAAATCCAACAACGAAGTTTGAAGGGATTGATGGGGAATCGACCCCACAACCTTCCAGTCGATAGTCCGTTGCGCTAACCACTACACCACGGCGACTGGTCCAAGTGGCAGATTTACACCATTTATCCATCTCCACTTGGAAAACCGTCTGATCGATCTCTATGTCACCTCACTTGTCAAATCTGTCTGGCATTCTCGCTTCCACTCCTCGTCAGGACGTTTAGGTTTTTCCTTTAAAATACTATTTTCAAACTGCTTTCTGAAAACTAGTCGGCCCAAATTCTGTTTTTTTTTGCGTCAAGGGAGTGGTATAAAATGTTTCAGATGTTCATGAAAACGCCCACTCGTTCACATAATGTTTTTTTCTTAAAATACAAATCTCAAAAAGTACTATTTTTTTCTTACTTTCTGAAAACCAGCCGGCCAAATTTCTGTCACGCATTTTTTAAATTTAATATTAATGTATTATTTGATAAATTAATCAAATTCATATAATATGTCATGCTTGTTAATCTAACTTGACCGGAGGCTTGTGCTAAAAGTTTTGAAAGCATATAGGTTTGGAATTAGTATTCATCGATGAACTGAAATTGCCTAAAAACCCGTAGGATCATCGTCGGCCTCTTTACATCTCAGGAGATGATAGTCTGCACCAGGAGATGTTGTGGTCATGACGTGCACTTTCTGCTGTGGCTGTGCAGGCCGATTCTTGAGCGGCAATCTCTGTCACATCTGCCACAAACAAACTGAGTCGCTATTGTCTGGTTTCTGGAACGTTGCTTGCGAAGAGCCCTTTTCTCATCTGCGCTTTCTGCTCTCCTCCTCTCCGCATTCACAACGCCTTGCTGAACGGCTGTCCGCCACGCTGCCCTGTCTTCCGCCAGAGTCTCCCAAGAGCCTAGGTCAATCCCTGAGCGTCTAAGGTCCCTTTTGCATGCGCCTGCAAAGCGTAGCTGTGGGCGTCCTGGAGTTCGCTTCCGGTTTGCCAGTTCGCCGTAGAGGACGTCTTTAGGTATGCGTCCATCCTCCATTCGACGCACATGGCCAAGCCAGCGTAGTCGGCGTTGGCTTAGAAGGGCAAAGATGGTCTGTAGGCCCGCACGACGGAGGACCTCTGTGTTGGTCACCTTGTCTTGCCATTGGATGCCGAGGATGCGTCGCAAGCAGCGGAGATGGAAAATGTTGAGCCTCTTTTCTTGGCTGGCGTATGTGGTCCAGGCTTCACTTGAGTAGAGTAGTGTGCTCAACACACATGCTCTGTACACCTGCATTTTGGTGTTCGCAGTGAGACTCCTGTTGGACCAGACCCGCTTGTTCAGTTTAGTCATAACAGATGAGGCCTTCGCAATTCTGGCGCCGATTTCAGCATCCAGAGAGAGGTTGTCACTTATGGTGGACCCCAAGTACTGAACTTGGTGGACAGTATTGAGGTCGTAGTCTCCAATGTGTAGAGATGGTGGTTCTTCACAGCCTTGGCCTAAGATCTCAGTTGTCTTCAAGCTGATTGTGAGACGAAACTCTCTGCAAGCGTGGGCGAAGCGATCAACGAGCCTCTGGAGATCTTGTTCACTGTGGGAAGCCAGCGCAGCATCATCTGCGAAGAGAGCTTCTCTGATGGTCTTCTTTTCCACCTTAGTTTTGGAACGAAGCCTGGCAATGTTGAAGAGCTTTCCATCGGTCCTTGTATGAAGATATACCCCTTCTTCAGATCTGCAGAAGGCATAGGTCAGCAACATCGAGAAGAAGATCCCGAACAGAGTTGGGGCCAAAACACATCCCTGTTTCACTCCGCTGTTGATTCTGAAACGCTCTGAAGTGGCACCATTATAGAACACAGTGCTATGCATATCCTCGTGAAAAGACTCGATGACAGCTAATAGTCTTGGGGGGCAGCCGATTTTCTTCAAAAGCTTGAAAAGACACTCCGACTGACCAGGTCGAACGCTGCAAAGGGGCATGTGCTGCTCGCGGCACTTTTCCTGTAGTTGCCGGACAGAGAAGATCATGTCGATAGTCGATCTTCCGGCCCTAAAGCCGCACTGGGACTCAGGGTAGATGCGAGCTGCCAGCCTCTGAAGACGGGTTAAGATGACTCTGGCGAATGCTTTCCCAACAATGCTGAGGAGAGAGATTCCGCGATAATTATCACAGTCACTGCGGTCGCCCTTGTTCTTATATAGTCACTATCCTGGCGTCTCTCATGTCTCTCGGAATGAAGCCTTCCTTCCAGCATAAGCACAAAAGTTCATGCAACTCGTTGAGAAGAGCAGGCTTCCCGCACTTGATGACCTCTGGAGGTATTCCGTCTTCACCAGGGGCTTTTCCCGTCGACAAATCGTCAATCGCCTTGCTTAGTTCTTCAAGGCTTGGCTCAGCATCCAACTCTTCCATGACAGGCAGGTCCTCAATGGCATTCAGGGCAGCATCGGTGATAGAGTTTGCGTGGAGTACAGCTCCAGGTAGTGCTCTACCCATCTCTCCATCAGCTTTGCTGAGTCTGTGATGCTTTCTCCTGCTTTGGACTTAAGGGGAGCTGACTTGGAGGCTGCTGGACTGCGCTTGTTTGATGCCAGCGTACATGCTGCCAGTGTTGCCTGAATCTGCAGACTGCTGAATACTTGCGCTCAACTGTAGCCAATAGTCGTTGGCGCATCGCCGAGCAGTTTGTTGGGCCTTGCTGCGGGCAGCTCTGTAAGCGTCACGAGTAGTTTGGGTATTGTTGCTTTTATACGCAAGTAAAGCCTTGCGTTTCGCTTCCACCACTGGTTCCATTTCCTGCCAGTTTGCCTCAAACCAGTCGGGATTCTTTCGTTCTTTTTTCCCAAATATACTCAGGGCAGACTGATAGATTGTGTCCCTCACGTGATTCCACTTTTCCTCAGCGTTTTGGATACTTCTACAAACTCCCTGGCCTTGGTCGGATCGGACGTGCGACAGGCATTAATCCTTGGGTGACCTTTCTTCTTTGAGTGGTGCAGTCTTCTGGGTAGAAGCTTGATCTTGCTGCGTACCAGGGTGTGGTCTGTGTCGCAATCAGCGCTGTGGAAACTCCTCGTGTTGAGGACATTGTTAAGGTCCGACCTCCTTGTTAAGACGAGGTCGAGCTGATGCCAGTGGTGGGATCTGGGGTGGCGCCATGACACCTTGTGCTTCTCCTTATTGTTGAATAAGGTGTTGGTGATGGCCAGCTTGTGGTAAGAGCAAAGTTCCAGGAGTCTTTGACCGTTTTCATTTTGCTTCCCAACACCATGATATCCAATGCTGGTTGGCCAGGCCTCAAAATCAGCACCTACGCGTGCGTTCAGGTCTCCCAATATGAAGAGACCTTCCTTGCTGGGAACTCCTCTCTGACAACAGCATCCAGGGCCTCATAGAACTGGTCCTTGACGTCGGGTGAGGAGCTTAATGTTGGGGCATAGGCACAGATGAAGTTGACTGTGCCTGAACTGGTCGCCATTTTCAGAGTGAGCAGTCTCTCCGTACCTCCTGTGGGGAGCTCTACGGTTGCTAGGAGGGAGTTCTTTACAGCGAAGCCCACACCATGAATACGTGGCTCCTCTGGGTTCTTCCCCTGCCAGTAGAACGTGTAGTTCTTCTCACGCAGTGATCCGTCCCCAGGTAGCCTTGTCTCCTGTAATGCAGCGATGTCGATGTTGAGTCGCTGAAGCTCCCTGTCTATCATGGCCGTCTTCCGTGTGTCGTCTAACAGCTGTAGGTCGCTGTCAAATCCAGGATACATTGTCCTTACATTCCAGCTTGATATCAGAAGAGCTGGCATCTTCTTTTTCTTCTTTGTGTTGCCTGGTGCCTGGTATTTACAACCTGCCTGTCGAGTTTCCTCTAAGCTCCAAGCACCCATTGGAGCAAACAGGTTGTGGCGGGGTAACACC
>CM060305.1:11141156-11153656 GCA_030674185.1 Monoplex corrugatus
TAAGAAAAAATGTTCAGTGTTCCATAAACAGCAAAGAAAATAAACGAGGCAGTCTTGAGAGAGTCAGGCACAAAAAGAACATTAATGATGAAGACGTGGAAAAGACAAACAACATTTTCAGGACATTTTACGAAGAAAGAGAAACTAGAGCACCTAGTCACAACAGGAAAGTTGGAGGGACAAAAGAGCACCAAGTAGACCCAGGAAGAAAATATTGGACGGACTGGCGCAATGGATGAAGACAGAAAGGTGGGAGATATACTTGCAGCGACAAAGGATAGATTCGAATAGAGGACCATGATCGCCAACGCCATGTGGCAGGGCAGAAGATGATGATTATGATGGGATTTGAGCCCTCAGCCTTGCAGTTCGTAGTTCGTTGCGATATTACTTAATCACGGTGACTGGTTAGATTTGACGTTAGTTAATAAAAGTTCACAAGCAAAGCCAGAACAAGATTGAGGCAGCCGAGATGTGGTTTCTAAGAAGGATGTTGGAGAGTTCCGTGGACAGCAAAGAAAACAAACGAGACAGTCTTGATGGAGGCAGACACAAGCAGATCATTCATAAGGAAGATTAAGAAAAGACTGGCAACATTTATAGGCCATTTAATGAGGAAAGGGGAATTGGAACACCAGATCACAACGGAAAGCTGGAGGGAAAGAGAGCAGCGGATAGACCCAGGGAGAAGATGCTGGACGGACTTGCAGAGTGGCTGGGGACAAGGAGGGTGGAAGAGATAGAGACAGATGGAAGTCCATAATCGCCAACGACATGCGGCAAGGCACCTGATGATAATGATAATAAAAGTTCACTGTCCCCTTATTTTTTGTTTGTTTGTTTGTTTGTTTGTTTGTTATTATTCTCCGTGTTCCTGTGTTCCCGCCAATCAGGCTGATTGCATGAGCTGAAGTCTGACTCACGGCAACCTAACCCTTTGACTTCCTCACCATATCCACCAGCATCCTTCATAGTCAGCCATGCTAACAAAACAAAAATTTCACCCTTTGACTTCCTCATTATATCGACCAGCATCCTGCATTGTCAACCATGCTAGCAAAACAAAAACTTAACCCTTTGACTTCCTCACCATATCGACCAGCATCATGAATTGTCAACCATGCTAACAATGCAAGAAACTTAACCCTTTGATTCCCGCACCACATCCACCAACACCCTGTATTGTCAACCATGCTAGCAAACAGCAAAATCTTAACCCTTCGACTCCTCACCCGTTCCATCAGCATCCTGTATTGTCAAAGCTAACAAAGCAAAAAGTTAACCCTTTGACTCCTCACCCTATCCGCCAGCATCCCGCATCGTCAACCACTGCTAGCAAAGTAAAAACGTAACTCTTTGACTCCTCACCCTATCCAAGAGCATCCTACATTGTCAACAATGCTAGCAACAAACAAAAAGCTTAACCCTTTGACTCCCTCAATCCTAGAATGGATAGGGTGCGGGAGTCACAGGGTTAACTTTTTGCAGCTGTGGATAGGGTGAGGGAGTCAAAGGGTTAAGTTTTTGCAGCTGGATGTGATAGGGTGAGCAGGGAGAAATCAAAGGGTTAAGTTTTGCAGCTGTGGATAGGGTGAGGGGAGTGCAAAGGGTTAAGTTTTTGCAGCTGATGGATAGGGTGAGGGAGTCAAAGGGCTTAGTTTTTGCAGCATGTAGGATAGGGGTGGAGGGGGAGTCAAAGGTTAATACTACCATCTCCGAGTCAAACTTCAGTTGACGTGTATAGGGTGAGGGAAGTCACAGGGTTAAGTTTGCAGCTGTGATATAGTTGAGGGAGCAAAGTTGTGTAAGTGTTCATTCAGCAGATAGATAGGGTTGGGGACAAAGGTTACGTTTTTTTTTCTAGATGTTATTTTTGTGTGTAGTTGCGGGAGTCAAGGACTTTCCATGTTTGTGCAGTCTGTGTATCTTGAGTGTTTGGATGTTTGGTGCACGGGCATTCAGTGTGTTGTGCATGCTGTGTTGTGTGTGTTGGTGTGTGTGTGTGTGTGTGTGTATGTGTGTGTGTGTGTGTGTGTGTGTGTGTGTGTGTGTGTGTTGTGTTGTGTGTGTGTGCTGTGTGTGGTTGGGTGTGTGCATGTGTTGTGTTGTGTGCTGTGTGTTGGTGTGTGTGTGAGAGTATGTGTGTGTGTTTGTTTGTTTGTGTGTGATGTGATAGAGAGTGGAGAGAGAGAGAGAGAGAGACAGGGAGAGAGAGAGAGCAGAGAGAGAGAGAGAGAGAGAGAGAGAGCAGAGAGACAGAGAGAGAGAGAGTGTGTGTGCAGTGTGTTCGCATGTTTATTTATGAATGAACTTTCCCCAGCTTTGAATACAATTTTGATGTCCAATCGACATAGAAATAAAGTCATTGTAGAAATGAAACACTGCATTGATAGTAATTTGACGATTTAAGTATGCTTCAGAAAACATCAATATACAATTGTAAGTTTTAACTTGAAGAAATAAATTGTTTGCGACGATTTTTCAAAAAAAAAAAACAAAAAAAAAAGGGGGGGGGGGGGGGGGAGGCGGAAAGACTGGTTTATGAGTAATTTACTGCAATATGTGTATCGATTACTCTGAGCTGCCAGCTCCCAGTAGCAGACAAGCACGAACATTTCTTAGGGAGAAATTTATTAACCCCCACCTCCCTCATCTTGTCATTATGTGCCAGTCCATGACTACGCTGTCTATTTTGGCCTGCAGGCACTCACTGAGTGACGTCAGATCATCCAGTCTTCACAGCTCCATGGCAATGCATTATGCACAACACGCACTGCTTGACAGGGGATGGTGAGTCAAAGAGGCCAGTCTCCATCTATGTCCACAGTCAATCTTCAGAGTGGTTTGACCAACACTGTTCTGAATTCTTTAAGCTGTCCTGAATCCACTGGATCAGACGTTTGCCTGCCAATAGCTAAAGTCTAGGTTCCAAGTTCTTTTCCCGCTGAGGCCTCGATTTTACTCCTCAGTTTGACCGGAAAATCGAACTAAACGTCTGTCCTTCGGAAATACAAAAAAACAAGCAACTAAGCAAACAACGACAACAACATAACAACAACAACAACATAACAAACAACAACCAGCAACAACAACAAATAACAACAACAAACCAAAAAACCAAAACCAAAATTAAAACAAAACAACACACACACACACAAAACGAATCGGATCGTGTACTTTCTGGCCTGCTTACGCTAAAGATCCACTATTCCAGGCCGCTTCACGACTAATTTAAGAATCCAGAGCAGCAGTTTCTGTACTGGTCCTTTAACTTTTACGGTGTAGAATAGTTCTTTCCAATCTTCCTTAGAGTGTTCTTGTCTGCTGATGCTCCATGGATAATAAACTTATTGGTGTGACTGTACGCCTTCTCAACGATGGTTCACCATTCAGACTTCTCGATGATTGATAGATTGAAATACACATGAATTGAAGGGACAGTCTAAGCCTATAACATTCGTCTTTCAGTTCTTTGAAGGATACCTGGATAAAAAAAGGTGGCGCTGCACTGCGGCACGCGCTCTCAACTGGAATGGCAGCCGAGTTGCACATGGTAAATCCATTCTGACAAAAGAATGAATATGAATATGTATAGAATATTAAAGAATATAATCAGGGATCTACACTAAACACTTCGTCTTTCATCTTTTAGAACAGGAAATCCAGGGTCACCCAATGTTCCAGACAAGTTCATCTCGTCGTGTTCTGACGTTGATTGTGTTATTGTCAGGGACAAATGGTGATGTTGACAGACAGATATTATTATCTATTATGTATTGCTTTTGGTAGACAGACAGTTTTCAGTTACAGGCACACACCAAACTAACTAGTCACACCATTGTGTAAGTCAAACAATAATCATGCTGTCTGTTTAATTAATCAGTTCCGTTATCTGTTGTAGCATAATTGAACGCGTATGTAGTTTACCTACATATGTCAAAGGGTTAATAGCGCACGCACAGCCAAGTAGCACTACCTTCCCCTCCCTTCCACACCAGGCAAAGATATGAATGTGTTGGGTGGGGAGGGAGGAGGTGTGGGAGGGTGAGATGGGAGAGAGGTGAAGAGGGACGTTAAGAAAAAGAAAAGAAAAAGATAAGAAGGAGAGCCTGGTAAACTGATGTCCTTGTTAATCTATGGTGGATAGAGAGAGAGAGAGAGAGACAGAGACAGAGAAGAGTGAGAGAGAGTAGAAAGAGAGAGAGAGAAGAGAGAGAGAGATAAAAGAGCAGAGAGAGTAGAGAGAGAGAGAGAGAGCCAGACATACAGAGTGAAAGAGGTAGGTGAAACCCAGTGACTTAGACAATGAAAGGAACGCTAATTCAAAAATTATTTTGTTTACATTTGTCAACGAAATGTCATATAGTAAAGGAACAATATGATATTTCAAAGCCATTTGCAAACAGCTTTGTGTTGTAACTCATTAGATCTGTTCTACCGAATATATGATCGAAACTATTTCAGGACACAAGCTTCTAGATGTGACATTTGCTTGGGAAAAGGGAGCTACGGTACTCAAATTTCCAGTTCACTCTTTTGTGTTTACCTTGCAGACTTACTTCAGAGGGGTTGATTGTATATCGTCAGTGACTTGCAAGTGATAATAGGAGGCTTATTGTTTTTTTATACCAGGGTTTTCTTCTTCTTCTTCTTCTTCTCCTCCTTCTTCTTTTCTTCTTCTTCTTGATCTTGTTCTTGTTCTTGTTCTTGTTCTTCTTGTTCTTGTTCTTCTTGTTCTTCTTTTTCTTCTTGTTCTTGTTCTTGTTCTTCTTGTTCTTCTTCTTCTTCTTCTTCTTGTTCTTGTTGTTGTTCTTCTTCTTCCTCTTCTTTTTCTTCTTCTTTTTCTTCGTCTTCTTCTTCATCATCCTTTGATGTTCTGCCTCCCGTTGATGGATGTATGTACGTTGTTTTTGTGTACACTGTGCAGGCAATATATCGCTGCACGATCTGCATAGTCCGTCTTTGGTGGCTGTGTGTGCTGGGTGTTTTCATGTTCACTTAAGTCACTGGACACTGACATGACTTACAGGATCTTTCAAAGTGCATACTTGATATCCTGCATGCATGTACACATTAGTGAGTAGAGGTAGGGTTTAAGCACTGACAGATCGTCACATATGTCGACCTGGGATATCGAAAAAAAAGTCTCCACCTTTTACCCACCAAGCGGAGGTGTCTGGGCAGATCAAACCCGGGACCTTCTGATTGAAAGTCCAACGTTTTTTTCATACGGCCATCGCACCCAATACTCTTGTTTGTCTTGTAACTTAATTAATATTCACTCGCTACGTACAATTATGCCCCTTGCCATTCCCCTGATACACACCATTTGTATAGGTCACGAGAAAATTCTTATACTTCTTCTTCTTTCTTCTTTCTTTCATCTGCCGCTGGTGCCCTTCGGCGTCGCGGGGAGACACAGACGTCTGTCTGCAGCAAGGCGGGAGGCTTGATAGAGTGACAGGTCATGGGCTCGCAGGGTGTCAGCCACGGAGTCGCTCCATCGTCTCCGTGGTCTACCTCTGGCTTTCCAGCCAGTGTATCTGGTGGTGTATGCCCGTAGGGCCGGTTGGTCGGGCGGCATTCTGGTGAGGTGACCAAACCACCTGATCCTTTGTTGTTCGACATGGTGGAGAATTGGTGTTAGTCCGACCATGTTTCTGATCACCTCATTCTTGATCTTGTCGCGTCTGGTCTTGTTGACAGCTTTTCTCAGGCAGCGCATTTCACATGTGACCAATTTTCTCTCTAAGGCTTTTGTTAGGGCCCATGTCTGACACTGGTATGTGAGTGTTGGAACGAAGATGGCGTTGATGAGTTTTGCCTTGGTGCTCACTGGGATGCTGGGATATTTCAGAAGGGGGGCGAGTTGGTAACTGACTGCGTTCGCTTTCTGGCATCTTGTTTCTATCTCTCTGTCCAATTTTCCATCTTCAGTGAAGAGGCTGCCAAGGTATTTAAATTCTTTGGTCTGTTTCAGCTGGGTGCCGTTGATGTTGATGTCCAGCTTTCCTGGATTTCTGCTGACAGACATAACTTCTGTTTTGTTGATACTGATCTTCATATCATACTTCTCGCAGCTTGTGTTGAGTTGGTCTGTGTGTTCTTGAAGAGCTGCTTTGTTCTGATTCATCAAGGACTGGTCGTCAGCAAATAATAGTTCGTTCAGGGCCTCCAGATCTGGATTGGCTTCCTTTGTAATCTGGTCCATGTAGATCACGAAGAGAAGGGGAGAGAGTACGCAGCCTTGCCTGACCCCTGATGTAACCGGGAACCAGTCCGATTCTTATACAAACTAAATAAAAAAAACAGAGTTTTCATATTTGGCAGGTTATATATTACACGATTGTTGTACAACATTCTGAAATGTCAATTGTCTAACCGTCATGGTTGCTGAGCAATGGTACAAGTAAATTTAGAGAAATTTTCAGGTGAAAAATGTCTTACACAATACACAGTCAGGTCAGTATATCAGTTCCTACAGTCACATTTTGAATGACATTCCATGAAATCCAACTTGCACACACTCCACGTGCACTGAAGGAAGAGATCGTCTGGAAGAGCGCTGAGATGTCGAATGTTGTTCGGCCATTTGCTTTTTCGTCGTCTGCTTCTCTGCAGAGCTAGTGGGTCTTGAACTTTGCACCGTCTATATACCAGCTGCAGAGTACAGTAACCTAATGGCCTGAAGAGAGGCTAAGAATGACCGAAGAATCTATTTCTGGCCATTAGTTTCAGATAACGGAAATACTGAAAGCCCCGCGAATTTTGAAAATCCCAAGTCGGAATTCTCCGACGTTTGTACACAAGCGTTGTTGAGACATGATCGAGAAATCCCGACGCTCGTAGCGAGAGAGTCGTCTACAATGATCGATTGGACGGCCGCTGACTGCCTTGAAAGTGATGACAGGAGTTTGTTATTTTGTTCTACCAGAGTTAATAGATTAAGTGCTTCATTTCTTCAGAAGAATGTGTGCCTATTGGTTAGCCATTACAGTCTGTTTCTGGACGATATTCAAGCAACAAACTTTTCTCCTGTTTTTCTTCGTTAATGCGTTGACTCCTTAAGACTATGCCAAGTTCCAACAAGATAGAGTGAGGGATAATAAACAGTTTATTACAGGTAGAGAGGCTGTTCATAGCATGGTTTGTATGCTAACCCAATGGCTTCTTGATGGTTTGGAGTTAATTGTCGTTGTTTGGTTTCTGACAATATGTGGAACCGAATGAGCTTCTTGTTCTTCTTCTTGTTCGTGTTTCTTCTTTGTTCGTGTTCTTCTTGTTCTTGTTCTTGTTGTCGTTGTTGTTGTTGTTGTTATCGTCGACGTCGTCGTTGTTGTTGTTGTTGTTCTTCTTCTTCTTCTTTTTCTTCTAGTTGTTCCTGTTCTTCTTGTTCTTGTTCTTCATCTACTTCTGCTTCTTCCTCTTCCTCCTACTCCTCTTCCTCTTTTGTTTTCTTCTTCTTCGTCTCTTCTTCCTTTTCTCTCTCTTCTTCTTCTCCTTTTTCTTCTTTCTTTCTTTCTTTTTTTCTTCTTCTCCTTTTTCTTCTTTCTTTCTTTCTTTTTTTCTTCTTCCTCCTTTTTCTTCTTTCTTTCTTTCTTTTTTTCTTCTTCCCCTTTTTCTTTTTTCTTTCTTTCTTTTTTTCTTCTTCCTCCTTTTTCTTCTTTCTTTCTTTCTTTTTTTCTTCTTCCCCTTTTTCTTTTTTCTTTCTTTCTTTTTTTCTTCTTCCTCCTTTTTCTTCTTTCTTTCTTTCTTTTTTTCTTCTTTCTTTCTTTCTTTTTTTTATGGTTCTCCTCCTTCTTCTTTCTTCGTCTTTCTTCATTTTCTTCTTCTTCTTTCCCGTCTTGTTCTTCTTCTTCTGTCTTTTCTTTCTTTCTTTTGTTCGTTCATTCATTGTTTCTTTCTTGCTTTCTTTCTTCTTCTTTTGTTATTTATTTACTTCTTTCTTCTTCTTCTTCTTTGCCCGTAGGCTAGAGTTCCTGCAAGCACCACTTACTGAAGCATCAACATTCATATAGATCTGTCTGCCCAGAAGATAGAGGGGATTTTTGCATGTATGATTGTTCTTTATCCTTCTTTTGAGACAATCATACTCCGTCTTTGAGGAGCTAAGGAGAGAGCTGGAAGGCAGATACGTAAAGGAGGCTGATAGATGTGCTCTCTATAATTTTCCATTGCTTTTATTCTTTCTCCCCATTCATAGCCATGCGTTTGTGTGTGTGTGTGTGTGTGTGTGTGTGTGTGTGTGTGTGTGTGTGTGTGTGTGTGTGTGTGTGTGTGTGTGTGTGTGTGCGTGTGTGTGTGCGCGTGCGTGTGTGTGCGTGCGTGCGTGTGTCTGTTTCAGCGCTTAGATTTGATTTTATCAAGATTTTGCGCTACTATATAAAAAAAAAAACTTCCAGCGACAAGGGATAGACACATATGGAGGGCCATGATCGCCAACGCCATGCGGCAGGTTAGGGCACATGATGATGATGATGATGATGATGATGATGACAACAATTAAAACCCAATCAATCACATGATCAATTTTTCAAGTGTAAAATACATTTTAAAATCTTTCCCGTACGTATGATTACGTGAGAGTCTTAAGTGTGTAGAAATCAATAACCGCTGGCATAGTCCTTACCACAGGTAGGGTGTAGAGTGAATAGGCCCTATGAAAATCCTTAGACTGCTTGAAGTATTTAAGAGGGGCAGCAAACACGCCAGGTTTTATGGAGAGGGCGAGAATTGAACTCGATTCCCCAGCTTGAGTGGTCTGCCATCTCAATGGACTACTTGTCTAACAGTAGACTATCTCCATTAATTTTGTACGTGACGACACTAAAGTATCACGTTGTGTAGCACTTATTGGGCCACTTAGGTCATCTTTCTTTCAGTGTTTACCCTTCTGCCCATTCCTTGTCTGTAGTTGTCTTCCTATCATTGTGTGTGTGTGTTTGGTGTGTGTGTGTGTTGTGTGTGTGTGTGTGTGTGTGTGTGTTGTGTGTGTGTGTGTGAATGTGTGTATGTTGTGTATGGTGTGTGTGAGTGTGTTGGGTGTGTATGTTGTGTGTGTGTGTGTGTTGTGTGGGTGTGTATGTGTGGGTGTGTATGTGTGTGTGTGTGTGTTGTGTGTGTGTGTGTGTGTGTGTGTGTGTTTTGTGTGTGTGTGTGTTGTGTTGTGTGTGTGTGTGTGTGTGTGTGTTGTGTGTGTGTGTGTGGGTGTGTTGTGTGTGTGTGTGTGTGTGTGTTGTGTGTGTGTGTGTGTGTGTGTGTGTGTGTTGTGTGTGTGTGTGTGTGTGTGTGTTGTGTGTGTGTGTGTGTGTGTGTTGTGTGTGTGTGTAGTGTGTGTGTGTGTTGTGTGTGTGTGTGTGTGTGTGTGTTGTGTGTGTGAGTGTGTGTGTGTGTGTGTGTGTGTGTGTGTGTGTGTTGTATGTGTGTGGGTGTGTATGTGTGTGTGTGTGTGTGTTGTGTTGTGAGTGTGTGTGTATGTGTGTGTGTATGTGTGTGTTTGTGTGTGTGGTGTGTGTGTGTGGTGTTGTGTGTATGTGTGTGTTGTATGTGTTGGGTGTTCTGTGGTGTGTGTGTGTGTGTGTGTGTGTGTGTGTGTGTATTGTAGTGTGGTGATATATATGTATATGTTGTGTATTGATTGTGTATGTGTGTGTGTGTGTGTGTGTGGTGTGTGTGTGTGTGTGTGTGTGTGTGTGTGTGTGTGTGTGATGTTGTGTGTTGTGTGTGTTGGTGTATGTGTGTATGTGGTGTGGTGTGATGATGTTGGTGTGTGTGGTGTGTGGTGTGTGCGTGTGTGGCATGTGTGTGTATGATGTGTGTGTTGTGTGTGTGTTTGTGTGTGTGAGAGTGAGTGTGTGTGTGCGAATTTGTTGTGAGTTTGTAATGTGTATATGTGTACTTAGAATGTAATGGACACTATATGCTTAAGGAAAATCAAACGAACAAGCAAACACAAAGAAGAAGTAGAGAGAGAGAGAGAGAGAGAGAGGAGAGAGAGGAGAGAGAATGGTAGAGAGAGAGAGAGAGAAGAGAGAGAAAGAGAGAAGAGAAAGAGAGAGACACAGAGAGAGAGATAAGGAGAAAGAGAGAGAGAACGAGAGAGAGAGAGAGAGAGAGAGAAAGAGAGAGAGAGAGAAAGAGAGAGAGAGAATGAGAGAGAGAGAGAGAAAGAGAGGAGAGAGAGAGAGAGAGAGAGAGAGAGCAGAGACAGAGACAGAGACAGAGACAGAGACAGAGAGTTCCCTGTGAATTCCAAACATCAGGTCTGATTAAACTGAAAGTATACTCAACATCTCATTTAAGACTGCGTTTTGGCACTGAAATGTTTTTTAAAGATCGCAGAGTGCCTGATACTTGATACGTGCAGATGCGATTTGAAAGGTCTCACCCGTCTCACCCGTCGGCGTCACCGGGAACAGTGTTGGCCGCTGCACATGATGTCCTCACAAGCTGCCTCCAGCACTCTCGATCTTGGCTAAGTCTGACCACCTCCTGGAGTTTCTTGCCACTGATGTTTGTGATGTTTCTAGCAAGTGATGCAGGTGGCCGTCCTCTGTTTCTCTTTCCTTCCACTTTACCCTGGAGGACAGTGGACATCAAGTCTGTTCTCTCATTACGGATTGCGTGTCCAACATATTTCAGTTTCCTCCGTTGTATGAGTACTAGGAGCTTGCGTGTAGTACCCAACTCATTCAGTATGCTTTCATTTGAGCGCCTATCCGTCCATCTGACCCTCAGCAGTCTTCGGTAAAACCACAGCTCTGCTGCTTCCACTCGTCTTTCATCCTCTTTCTTCATTGTCCATGCCTCGCAGCCGTATAACATCACTGGCCAGACAAGACATTTTAAGAGTTTTATCTTAAGGTCTGCTGTTATGCTGTGGTCTTTCCAAATATTGTTCAATTGAACCATACTGTTCTTTGCCATTCCAATTCTCATCTTTATGTCTTTTGAGCATGTTCCATCGTGTGTCTTGACTGAACCTAAATATTTAAAGTCCTTGACATTTTCTAGAGGGACTTGGTTTAGCATGATCTGGTCCTGTCTAGTGTTATATTTGCCTGCAACATGCATAACCTTTGTCTTCTTTGAATTTAAGTCCAGCCCAGCTGCCTTTCCAACCCGGTCTACCCTGCTCAGGATCCTCCTAGAGCATGTAATGTTGTCTGCCAGTAATCCTGTGTCATCTGCGTAGCGTAAATTTGACAGGTTTCTACCACCAATATTTACTCCCATGTCTTCTATGTCTGCTTCTCTCATGATATATTCAGTGTATATGCTGAAGAGATGTGGAGACAGGATGCAACCTTGCCTTACCCCTTTAGTGATGTTAAAAAATTTGCAGTTTTGATTATTCCATCTGATTGTTGCTTTTTGATCATTATATAATGAAGCTATGGAAGGTATGGTGATAAAAATCCACACACTACCGATATCCAAGGACAGCCAATTTAATTACTGACAGATCTGGATAGATCACATAAGGAGTTGTCCGAATGCAATAAATCTCTGTTGAACAACTAAATCCAAAATCCAGGCCAACACGGAATCCCAAATAAATCAATATGTTGAAGGATAAAAACATTCCACAAACGCCCGTAAATCTCTTATCGAGATACTGAGCAGCTGTCCAGAAGAAATAGATTGAACAATTAGAAGGTGTGCACGTTTTCCTATGTAGGATTCTCAATCGATCAGAACCCGAAATGTTATTCCCAGTTCGTTAACGTGGTAGTAAGAAACTCTGGGGAGAGCGGACAGCAGAAGGTCCTCAGAGGAGAAACCCCTGTCAAGCAAATGTTTGACCCTGAACTCCTGACACGGTCATGATTCCTGGATGCCCCTCCCCCCCCCCCTTTGCTGTCACATTTCTTTTTAAAGAAATTTGTCCTCCTCCGGGAATCAAACCAACGTATTGTAGGTGGTCAGGTTTCTCAAGGCAAGGTCACCCTCGTGGCGAATGTCCACTTGGTTATCGGTCACCAGCATTCCCCAGTAAACCGGACAATTTAATAACCTTGGACTCTTGGGAAATAGGTTTCAAGGACGAATTTAGCTCTAACGGTCATTGAAAAGGAACACATGACGGCGTGGTGGTCAAGCGGGTAAGACGTCCAGTCACAGAGTCTGGGGTGTGGTCCTTCCGATCAGGAGTTCTAGGTTCGATTCTGCCTGTTTGAATCCTGCCTGGGTGAGAAGAGGGGGGGGGGGGGGCGGTAGGTAAATAGTGAAGATTATTCAGATCTCTAAATAGTGAAGATTATTCAGATCTCCTATATCAACAAGTTCGCAGAGTTACCAAGGTCTAAACCAGCTTCGTGTGTATGCATGCCCAGAACATCATGTAGACACGTTAGACCCTGTAACTGATGTCAGTGTCTGATTGATTGTGGGAAGCATGAAAATATTCAACATGCATACCCACCATAGATGGACTATGCAGATTGTGCAGCAACTTCCCGCCTGCGTAGTTTGGGCAAAACAACATGCATGCATGCATC
>CM060305.1:11158656-11173656 GCA_030674185.1 Monoplex corrugatus
TAAGTTGTTTAACCCTTTGACTCCCTACCCTGTTCAACACAATCCTGCATTGTCAACCATGCTAGGAAAGCACAAATTTAACCCTTTGACTCCTCACTCTATCCACCAGCTTCCTACCACCAGCTTTCCTGTAGGAAACTGGTGGATAGGGCGAGGGAGTCAAAGGGTTCAGTTTTGCAGTTGGTAGATTGAGGCAGCCGAGATGTGGTTTCTGAGAAGAATGTTGAGAGTTCCATGGGCAGCAAAGAAAACAGACGAGACAGTCTTAATGTAAGCAGACACAAGAAGATCATTCATGAGGAAGATTAGGAAAAGACAGGAACCAGAAGAACAAGAAAACCAATGTAAGCGCGTATTTAACAAAACAAGACAAAACAAGCGCAAATTTTCGACCAACCGGCCTTTGTCAAGCGCGAACGCACGGTCACAAACAGACCACAAACACCAAACAACGGATGATAACAACAGGACTAAAAACTTCCCTGCCGCCTCGTCAGTGGATAAAAAGGGACCGGTTAGGCGAAAATTTGCGCTTGTTTTGTCTTGTTTTGTTAAATACGCGCTTACATTGGTTTTCTTGTTCTTCTGGTTCCTGTTTGCTTGGGCGCGGGCAGTCGCACTTGTTTTGGATCTAGGAAAAGACAGGCAACATTTAGAGGCCATTTTATGAGGAAAGAGATTAGAGCACCTGGTCTCAACAGGAAAGCCGAGGAGAGCACCAGATAGACTCTGGGAAAAATATTGGACGGACTTGCAGAGTGCTAAAGACAGAGAGGTGGAAGATGTGCTTGCGGCAACAAGGGACAGATACATGTGGAGGGCCATAATTGCCAACGCCGTGTGGCAGGACACTTGACGATGATGAGATAGGGTATAGGAGCCAAAGGGTTAAGATAGCACTCTCCCATAAACTAGCCAATTTTCTTCAAATCGAATTCCAGGTTGAAAATAGGGTTTCAAGGACGAATTTAGTTTCAACCGTTCGTGAGAGGGATTTTCAGGTTATTTTCGTTAGTGCCAAGGCGAGTTGATTTGACCAAGTTGAAGCTGTTAAGTTTGGGTCCTTAAAACTTCTATTTGTTTTCAGTGGCTGTTTTCACAGACCAAGGATGGGAATGAGGAGGGGGGAGAGGAGGGAGCTGTTTGAGATAGGGATGATGTGGGCGGGGGGGGGGGGATAGATTCAGATCAACTGGTGAGGTAGTGATTTTTTCCTTTTTCAACCTCCCTGTTTTTGAGAAATAGACAAAAAAGAGAGAAAAAAAATTCTCATTTTGAGAATGTTTCATATCTCCAGAGTAAGCGTCATGAAGGCGTTTGTGTGTGTTTGGTGTGTGTGTGTGTGTGTGTGTGTTGTGTGTGTGTGTGTGTGTGTGTGTGTTGTGTCTGTGTTGTGTGTGTGTTGAAAGAGTGAGAGAGAGAGAGAGAGAGGCGAGAGAGAGAGAGAGAGAGAGAGAGAGAGAGAGAGAGAGAGAGGGTGAATGCTTGTGTGGTGTTTCCTCTCGCGTGCACGTGCGTGTGTGTACGTGTGTGTCCGTGTGTGAATGAGTGCCTTCTTTGTGTTTGCGTGTGTGCGTGCGTGCAGGCACGTTTGTGTGTTGTGTATGTGTGTGTGTGTATGTGAGTGAGTGCCTTGAGTGTGTTTGCGTGGTGTTTGCGTGCGTGCGTGCGTGCGTGGTGTGTGTGTGTGTGTGTGTGTGTGTGTGTGTGTGTGTTTTGCGTGTGTGTGTGTGTTTGCGTGCGTGCGTGCGTGTGTGTGTGTGTGTGTTTGTGTATGTGTGTGTGTGCGTGTGCGTGTGTTGTGGTGTGTGTGTGTGTGTGGTGTGTGTGTGATGTGTGTGTGTGTGTGCGTCTGCGCGTGTGTGTGTATTTGTGTGTGTTTGCGTGTGTGTTTGCGTGCGTGCGTGCGTGTGTGTGTGTTTGTGTGCGTGTGTGCGTGTGTGTTTGTGTGTGTGTGTGTTTGTGTGTGTGTGTTAGTGTGTGTGTGTGTGTGTGTGTGTGTGTTGTGTGTGTGTGTGTGTGTTTGTGTGTGTGTGTGTGTGTGTGCGTCTGTATGCGTATATATAACCGGGAAAAGTTGAGGTCTGTGTCATCTCACTCACCTACGATCCCAGGGTTATGGAACTATCTAGGTAGGACCTCATGACCTGGCCAGCTTCGTGAGTTTATGTGCAGGCATAAGCTTGTACCGTGATCATTCCTGGATCTTCTCCATCACATGGACATGTGACATTAGTGCATATAGAATTCATTCTGAGCGCTGAGACAGTCATCTTGAGAAATTGAAATTGAAACTACATATGTAACCAAATTTATTAGTAGAATTTTTGTTGTGTTATCAATGGATCTTTACCATATTTCAGCTCAAGCTGTAGGGAGTTAAGGAATCGTGATTGCAGCAATTTGGAAGTCGTGATGCCAAGGTCAACATAACGATGACCAAACCAACGCCTTATCTCCAGAGATATTTTGTAATTAGCCACCAACTAATTGACTGATAAATCAACAAAGTAAGTAAGTGACTGACTGACTGGACTACCTACCTACCTATCTACTACCTACCTACCTGCCTACTTACCTACCTGCCTACCTACTATCTACCTATCTACCTACTACCTGCACCTACTACCTACCTACCAATCTACCTACCTACCAACGTATCTACCTACCTACCACAACCTATCTGCCTACCTATCTACCTACCGACTTAACTACCTATTTACTTTGCAACCTATCGAACGAACAAACCAACCAACCAACCGACCATCCGACCACGACCGACCGACCGACCGACCGACCGACCAACTGACTAACTAACTAACTAGCTAGCTAACTAACTAAACTAACAAAACTAACCAACCAACCAAACAACCGACCGACTGACAAACTAGCCATCCAATCAACTGGGTTACTAACCAACCAAAAACTTAATAACCAATCAGATAACTTTCCAGCTACGTAACCAACTAACTACTGATCAATAGACTAACTACCCAACAAACCCCTTCCAACAAACTAACTATAACATTAACTTGCTGTCCAAGTAACTCACTCACTCATCACCACTCACTCCTCACTTACATTCACTCACTCACTCACTCCTCACTTACTCACTCACTCACTCACACCATTCACTTACCAATTCACTCACTCACTACAGTTTTTTTAAGGATCATCACACCCATGGATATTTCCCTTGTGCTCACCATTTTTTCCCCGTCCATTTTTTTTGCGCCACTTTAATGCCACAGAAGCTGGAACAGTTTTTACAATGCGATGATGATGATGTCGATGAGGATGATAATCATGATGCTATGGAGTGCTATCAAGGATTGAGACTGCGTGGCAGGGCTGTACTCTACGCTTACTATCATATATATCCCGGCGTCAACCAGGCCCGAGGATACAGACACCTGTGGTGTTGGTCGGAAGATTTGAGCAACGCCCTCAATGACGCATCCGTGAAGTGGATGAGACTCGACTGTTGTGGTCCCAGTTCTTCCCAATGAGCCCATAGCACGTCCAGCTCTGTGTAGGAGCCGGTTTAAAGCCGAAAAATCCCACAATGATTTTTGAAGGTACTGATGGGGAATCGAACCCACAACCTTCCAGTCGGTAGTCCGTTGAGTTAACCACTACACCACGGCAACAGATTTAACCAGCTACCAACCGAGTTAGACATGTTTATATGACTTCTCCACATTGTGATCTCTTTCAAAAATAGCACAGCTCTCAATTGAACGCATAGTCGAGAATTGTTGCTTCAGGACCAAACACACACACACACACACACACATCACACCCTTCCCACTACCACCTCACCTTTCCCCCCAAATACACACACCTCCATTTGGCTTCTTGAATCATTTTCTGCCGTTCAAAAACGTTACAGTCTTCAGAGGACCACTCAGCTTGGCAAGGTGGTTTGGGCAATGGACTGCTGATTGGAAGGTCGTGGATTCCAGCCACCTTCAGCCCAAACAAATGATCGTGGGACTGGTTCCTAGAGGCTGTAGAGTGTGCTATGGGCTCATTAGGAAGACTGGAACAGCACAGTTAAGCCTCATGCTCTCTATAATTTTCCATTGCTTTTATTCTTTCTCCCCATTTTAGCCGTGTGCGTGTGCGTGTGCGTGTGCGTGTGTGTGTGTGTGTGTGGTGTGTGTGTGTGTGTGTGTGCGTGTGTGTGTGTGCGTGCGTGCGTGTGTGTCTGTTTTAGCGCTTAGATTTGATTTTATCAAGATTTTGCGCTATACAAAATAAAGTATTGTATTGTATTGCATTGTATTGTATTGAAGGTGCTGTTCAAATTCCCTGACCAGTACTATAAGTGTCTATGTTTCTTGCAGCTTTAGGTCTGGTTGACGCCAACATGTATTCTAAAAAAAAAAGCGTTGAGTTCGATCCAGTTACATAGTCTTAAATCTAGCTGGAACTCCGTAGCATTATCACTATCACTCTTGTTTTCAAACCAGAACATTACCAACACAAGATATTCCAGCTTATGTGGTTCTCCATGCACTGCTCTGATGGTGACGTCATGTTTGGTGGGTTTGGAGTTATGTTTGAGACAATAACAACGATGTGCTATTTTCCAATGCCAGACGCCATCAACAGCTATGGGAAAGCCAAAATGAGCGGTGTGAAAGTAGTGACACGAATATGAAGCCAAAAATTGGGTAAAAAGAAGTAAACAAAAGGTCATTGAGAACCACATCGTCGTGGGTTGTAAGTGGCCATTTTCACATTTTTCAACTTACAGATTTTCTAGGCATCAAATCTGTAATGATAGCATTGAATTGCAAGGCATCGGATCTTTGACTATAGCATTAAAATCTCTAAAGCAAGAAAACGTTAGTAATAGCTTTTAGATTTCCAAGGCATCAAAAATCATTTTATTACATATATAACATTAATATTTCCCAGGCATCACATCTTTGACGATAGTATTAAAATTCCCAAGGCGTTAAATCTTTGATAATAGTTTTAAAATTTTCAAGACACCAAATGTTTATTAACAGTATTAGGATTTTCAAGCCATGAGATACACCAAATGTTTAATAACAGTATTAGGATTTTCAAGCCATGAGATCTTTGATAACAGCTTTAAGATTTCCAAGGCATCAAATCTTTGTTAATAGCATTAAGATTTCCAAGGCATCAAATTTTGAAAACATCAATAAAATTTCCAAGGCACCAAATCTTTGAAAATAACATAAAGATTTCCCAGACCAGACATCAAGTCGGTGAAAATAGCAGGACGAGAAAGACGTCAATAGTACTGCACAACAATCTGTTTCCCAATTTAGGTCGTGTGGCTTCTTTCATTCGTTTTCTGGAGAGCGAACCTTCCACTTCCAATAACGTGCACTGTCTGACGCTCATGTCGTTGGAGGAGGGGGTGGGGGTGGGACAGGTCGTGGAACAAGACAGGGGCATGCATTCAAGTGCTCTGAAGTTCTGTCTGTTCTGATGGCGTCAGCCAGAACTTGTGGGAACCACATGCTGAGAGAGACAATGTGGAACCATGTTTTAATGTTGTGTTACCAGTTTGGAAACGTATTTTACATTGTTCGTGGGTTTTTTTTTTAACTTTGATATAGTTTAGTTAAAAACTTATTTCCACGTTGTAAAGTAATAGCGGGTATGTCTGTACAGCTCCTGAATGGTTTATGTTGTTCATTCTATACAGCGGTTTTGTTTGTTTTTTTTTTTTTTTACTGTAGGTGGAGGCGGTGGATGTTTCGACTTTTATGTTGAGGGGTGTGGGCGTGCAATCTACGTGATGATGGAGACACGGAATTTTGCCAGCATGTGGGTAATGATATCGACA
The DNA here is from genome assembly GCA_030674185.1 of Monoplex corrugatus. NCBI lineage: Eukaryota > Metazoa > Mollusca > Gastropoda > Littorinimorpha > Ranellidae > Monoplex > Monoplex corrugatus. The sequence continues at coordinate 11,164,490 of CM060305.1, forward strand.
ACAACAACAATGATACGTAGGGGAAGTTTCAACAGTTGGGGGGTAGACATAATGCTACCAATTTTGAAGAACAAGGTCTCCCAACAGTGTAAAAATCGCTACTCACAGTAGCGATTTTTACACTGTTGGGAGACCTTGTTCTTCAAAATTGGTAGCATTATGTCTACCCCCCAACTGTTGAAACTTCCCCTACGTCTCATTCGCGATTACGATCGGACGATCATCACTACCTTTCGTGAATCAGAGAAATTACACCGCTCCCTAGCGAAGTTCAGGAACCATCTACACTTCACACTGCACTGCAAACATCACGGCGTCTTTCCCACCAGCCTAAAAATCAAAACTTCGATGAAAGGAACAGCAGCAAATAATATCATCAATCAGGCACAACGAGCACTCATGAACGAACGCATCAAGCAAATCAACACCCGCATCACTTGTCTGGAAGGAAAAATCCAAGACCTCGAGGAAAGACTGAGCTCTAGCACACTACCAGATGCTATGCTCTCCGAAATCAAAGAGTGGCTAAACAACACACGACGAATAGAATGGGACAAAGTACGCCAACGCCATCGAAAGAAATTCGAACTTCTAGCACCAAAAAACAACAGGAGACAACAGAATGACAAAAGCGAGATTACACCTGTACCGGAAGAAACAAAAAGAAAGACCAAAGAGAGGTGGGTGATCAATCTATCAGATCGCCAACTCACTAAACCAGAACAGGAAGTACTAGAGAAAGGACTAAATTTCGCCGTAGCCCCTAACAAGCTTCCAGTGGTAGACCTCATCACAAGCATTGAAACAGCTTGCAGGTATATTGGCCCTAATTCAGAAGAAGCCACACACTTAAGATCAGACTGTGTCAGAATCATGAAACAGGCCAAACTACCGAAATCCAACTTAACACCGGACCAAAGACGGGCTCTGGCGGATTTAAAGAACGAACACGCCACGATGATCCTACCAGCTGACAAAGGTCGTGCCACAGTCATCATGCCTAGACCCATGTACTATGAGAAGGCAAGCAAACTTCTGGAAGATACTACAACATATGAACGCCTCAAGAAAGATCCTACTTCCAAGTTTTCCAACAAACTGAAAGACACACTGAAACGCCTGAAAGAGACGGACCGCCTGTCATTAGAACAGTACAGGAAATTATACCCAACTGTGTCCGACGTCCCCAAGTTCTATGGTCTACCCAAAGTCCACAAGAAAGAAGTCCCCCTCCGTCCCATAGTCGCATCCAGAGGTTCCATCATGTATGAGACGGCTAGATTTGTGGCGGACATCCTATCACCTCTCGTAGGACACACAGATCATCACATCCACAACAGTGCTGACCTAGTGCAAAAACTGAGTAACTACACCCTCGCTCATGATGAACTCCTTGTGTCATATGATGTCTCTGCCCTATTTACCAGCGTACCAGTGAAAGAAAGCATAGAGATCATACGCCGAAGTTACAAAACGACTAAACCCTCCACCAACGTACATCTCTCACAGTGGACGACGTATGTGAACTCTTGTCCTGCTGCCTCACCACCACCTACTTCACCTTCCAAGGTGAATTCTACCAACAAAAAGAAGGAGCAGCCATGGGCTCCCCAGTAAGCCCAATAGTAGCCAACCTGTTCATGGAGGATTTTGAAGAGAAAGCATTGGCTTCTTTCCACTCCCCACCACGATACTGGGGGCGCTACGTAGACGACACCATGACTATCCTCCCCCAGCAACTGGTCGAACAGTTCACAGAACATCTGAACAACCAACACCCAGCCATCAAATTCACGAGGGAAGTGGAACAGAACAACTCCATAGCCATGCTGGACACCCTCATCACCAGAACTGATGGCATTCTATCCTTCTCGGTCTACCGTAAACCAACTCATACGGACCAATATTTACAGTTCGACAGCCACCAGCCCCTTGAACACAAACTGGGAGTGATTCGAACCCTTACCCACAGAGCTAACACCATATGCAGTACCCAAGAGGCAAAAGACAAGGAGACAAACCACCTGAAAAAAGTGCTCACCATCTCGGGCTACAAAAAGTGGGCCTGGAACAGCCCGGGAGGCAGGAAATCCAACACCGCATCCCAACAGCCAGTGAAACAACACCAGCGCAAGGGACACATCACCATCCCATACGTAGGAGGTGTGAGTGACGCTCTGTCCAGAAAGATCAGAAAACTGGGGGTGGCTGTACATTCCAAACCTTCCAACACCATACGCAGCCAGCTGGTCACCCCCAAGGACAAAACCAGCAAACTCGACAAAGCTGGCATTATATACAGAATAGACTGCCAGGACTGTAACCAACATTATGTCGGTGAAACTGAACGCCCCCTTCAGAAGAGACTAACAGAACACAAGAGGGACTCTTCTCCAGTAGGAGCTCACCTACACGCCGAAAAACATCAATTCAGTGCGGACAATGTCAACATCCTGGACAGAGAAAATAAGTGGTTCCAGCGAGGAGTCAAGGAGGCCATCTACATCGCAGCCACCAACCCCCCGCTCAACAGGGACCGGGGCCGTTACACCCTGCCCCCGGTGTACCATTCTCTGATTCGATCTCGTGAACTGGGTTCATCCCATGTTCGCGAGATCTGAGTAGAGATTCACGCAGACAGCATTAGAGCGCTGACGAAGATGGCGAGAACGCCATCGAAAGCTACGGAACTGTGAGTAGCGATTTTTACACTGTTGGGAGACCTTGTTCTTCAAAATTGGTAGCATTATAACAACAATGATAACAGCAAGAACAACAACAACAACATCACCGTCAACATCAAGGACAACAATAACAACGAAAACGATGGTGATGATGATAATGAGATGATGATGATGATGATGACGATGGTGATGATAATAAAAACAAGAACAACGAGAACAAAACAACGAGAACAAGAACAAGAGTAATAATAATAATAACAATAATAACAATAATAATAATAATAATAATAATAATAATGATGATGATGATGATGATGATAATAATGATGATGATGATATAATGATAGTATAATAATAATAATAATAATATAATAATGATAATAATAACAATAATAATAATAACAATTATGATAATAATAGTGATAATAATAATGATAACATGAGTATGGTAACTATCCACTTCATGTGTCGATCGGTTAAAAAAACATAAAGAAATTCTTCTTACACAACACATTCACATACATAACACATACACATACACATATATATGCGAAGACATGACGTAGACATACACACTCACATATAAGGTCACACAGACATGGGTGCACATATATGCATGTACAAATATGCATATGTATCCTACATATATACACACACACACCACAGTTACACTCAAACACATATACACAGACAGACACACACGCACACACACACACACACACACACACACACACACCACACACACACACACCACACCTCATCTCCTCTCTCTCTCTTTCTCACTCTCTCTCTCTCTCACATACGCACACACACACCCACACACACACACACACACACAATTACACACACACACACACACACGCACACACACATACACACGCACACACACACACACACACACACACACACACACACACACACACACACACACACACACAGGGGTACACATTCACTCACACATGTACAATTTAAAGTTGAATACAGCATGAGTTTTCAGAACATATTCAAATAAAGTAATTGAATCTGAAAGTCTAATACGAGCATGGGGTTCATTCTACGCTGGTGGACCTCGGTAAGCGAAACTACGTTGACGAAAACAATTTGTTTTGAAAGATGGAACATTAAACACTCTGGAGCCAGAACAGGAGCACCGTTTCAGCAGGTCTGTACATGTTAAGAATGTTAGAGAAATACTGAGAGCCTGTTCCTGAAAATGTCAGAGAGATACTGAGGGCCTGTTCCAGAGACAGATGCACAGCATAATAGGGAGAGTTTATGCTTGATTCTAGCATGAATATTACGCCAATGAAATGTTTGAGAAGATGGGAGATATACTGATATTTGGAAGATCTGTAACGAGACAAGCCATTAATTTTCTGGAACCTATGGACAAGATATTCTGGAAGATAGTTTCTGCCTTTTTTTCATTCAGTCATCTCTTTCTATCATTGTCTGCCTTGCTGGTCCATTCACTAGTGTGTGTTCGATAAATTAGTACGTACTTTGTTTCAGTATTTGATCTTCTGGCATTTGTATTGGTTGCATGTTTGGCGCTAAAAATGTGTGTGCAGGAGCAACTTTAGGTAATTCAGGCCATTTCTTGGGTACCCGTCGTGTCTTAATTTATGTTTATATTTGTATTCTGGTTTGTTTTTCGAAATCCTCTGGTGATGAATTGGATTGAATAATCAGTGCCAGGGGCATCCTTAGATTACGTGCGCACATGCATTGATACGTGTGTTTATTTTCTTCTCCAGCTTATTTTTTTTTCAAAGTAGATGTTGTGTACGTTTTGACATGAAAGTTCTAATGTATCTCTGTGCAGTCGACTGGGCTTTAAACAATAAGAATACGAATAAGAATGAGAATGAGAATGAAAATGAGAACGAGAACGAGAACGAGAACGAGAACAAGAATAATTAAACAAAAGATAAGAAAATAATAAGGATAAGAATGAGAACAAGAACACAGATTAGAACAAGAGCAAAGACAAAGACAAAGATAAAAATAATAAGAATAAGAATAAGGATAAGGATAAGGATTAGTATGAGGATGAGGACAAGGATAAGGATACGGATAGGGATCAAAATAATCACACAAAACACCAGAAAGCCATACATGCTAAGAGCAGACACGGGGGATGTTGAACATCGCGTAATCAGTTTCGCACAACTTCCGTTGACGTCATCTCCTGTGACAAATGACGTAACCAGTTTAGCACACGGTCAACTGACGTTTTCTTTGTGTGACAAGTGACATAATCAGTTTAGCGCTCAGCCAGCTGACGTCCTCTTTGTGTGACAGGGGAGAGCACTGCGTCAGACACTTCCTCTTGCCAGTGTGTGTTGAAAGGAGCCAGGAGAAACACCTTATTGTGTTTAGTGTTGTCTTCTCATTCTATAATGGCTGTTGTGGGAATCGGACAAGACATGGGACACGAGAGAATAAAACAGGACAAGACAAAGGAACACAAAACAATGGAGAGAGACAGGGGAAAAAAAGCTGAAAACAAGATGGTCAAGCCATTGTAACAATCTTCCTTTTTATAATAATGATAATGGTCATACCTTTGATCTTGAACGTAAGTTATGTAACCTTGAAGGAATATTAATGTAATAAAATTTCATATGAAGCGAGAGCAAAGATCGTTGTTACAGCAGTTGAACACAGAATGTGATTATTCATAGATATTCTCCAGAATGTGCAGGTCGCACACTTTAAACAGACAGAGCTGGCTTCAATCATTTGCTTTGTAAGTGTTCGTGCGACCTTGACCTTGAACCCATGACTTCCAAACTAAAGCATTCGTTAGTTCGCACTAGTTTACAATTTTTTTTGCTTAATGTTGGTAAGGGTCTACCCAGGAACGGTTGAGGAAAGACTTTGCTTACACTTTATTTTTGTTCCAGACAGACTGAGAGTCAGACAGAGAGACAATCAGACAGCAAACAGCAGACAGACTGACAACCGACAGACAGGCAGACAAGAGACAGACAGACTGACAGACTGACAGACAGCAACAAGAGAGACAGACAGACAGACTGACAGACAGACAGACAGACAGGCAAACAGACAGACGCACACCTCTCCATAGCTGATTTTAAACAATATCTTTTTTAACCCTTTCATTACTGCACCTTGTCTACCAGCATCCTGCATTGCCAACCATACTAGTAGAGCAAAAACTTAACCCTTTGATTCGTCACCCTATCCAGGAAGCTGGTGGATAGGGTGAGGGAGTCGAAGGGTAAAGTTTTTGCAGTTGGTGGATAGGATGCGGAGGCAAAGGGTTAAGGAAAAAAGTGGAGTCAAGAAACTTCAAGTGACACAACAAAAGGGACAACAAAATGGAAATCTGAGACAGCTCAAAACTTTCTATATCATATTTTTTCTTTATGAAATGAGCACTTAATTTTTTTTAAACAAACAACACACCCGAAAACCACAAAACATACACTCGGAATACCCCCAAAACATCCCTCATTATAACTGTATAGCCTGTTCATTTGCGTACAGATTGGAATGTTTCGTGTAATGCTGAGTCTTCTATAGGCCGAAAGTACAATGGCTGTTAACAGCACTGTCAATCCTATGATGTGTCTACAATATATTGTAACTTCCAGGTAGAATATACACTTGGTTTCAATTATCTTAATATTATTAAAAAAAATTGACAGATTTCAAAATAGTGCATAATAATATATGAAATTAAAATACAACACACACACACAAACACACGCTAACACACACACACACACACACACACACACACACACACACACACACACACACACACACACACACACACACACACACACACACACACACACACACACACACACACACACACACACACACCACACACCTGTTTTCTTTCTTTCTCCAACTACTTCTACGGGACAGGTGTAGCAGGTAGATGAAGCCAAAGATCCGCGGCAAGACTGGAGGCATGGAGAAGCAGGGGTCAGTCCAAGCTGGTGTGATCTTCCGCTGGCTCTCAGACCTGCGTGCTTGGTGTTGTAGGCTTGCAGGGCTGGCTGGTTGACTGGTATCTGGCTAGTTGACTGGCATCTGGCTGGTTGACTGGTATCTGGCTGGTTGACTGGTATCTGGCTGGTTGACTGGTATCTGGCTGATTGACTGATAATCTGGTTGACTGGTATCTGGCTGGTTGACTGGTATCTGGCTGGTTGACTGGTATCTGGCTGATTGACTGGCATCTGGCTGGTTGACTGATATCTGGTTGTTGACTGGTATCTGGCTGGTTGACTGGCATCTGGCTGGTTGACTGGCATCTGCCTGGTTGACTGGTATCTGCCTGGTTGACTGGTATATGGCTGGTTGATTGGTATCTGGCTGGTTGACTGGCATGTGGCTGGTTGACTGTTATCTGACTGGTTGACTGGCATGTGGCTGGTTGACTGGTATCTGGCTGGTTGACTGATATCTGGCTGGTTGACTGGTATCTGGTTGACTGGCATCTGGCTGGTTTGACTGGCATCTGGCTGGTTGGCTGGTTGGCTGGTATCTGGCTGGTTGGCTGGTATCTGGCTGGTTGACTGTATCTGGCTGGTTGACTGGCATGTGGCTGGTTGTTTGATATCTGGCTGGTTGATTGATATCTGGTTGGTTGACTGGCATCTGGCTGGTTGACTGGTACCTGGCTGGTTGACTGGTACCTGGCTGGTTGACTGGTACCTGGCTGGTTGACTGGCATCTGGCTGGTTGACTGGTATCTGGCTGGTTGATTAGTATCTGGCTGGTTGACTGGTATTTGGCTGGTTGACTGGTACCTGGCTGGTTGACTGGCATCTGGCTGGTTGACTGGTATCTGGCTGGTTGATTAGTATCTGGCTGGTTGACTGGTATCTGGCTGGTTGACTGATATCTGGCTGGTTGACTGGTATCTGCTTCTGAAGCCTGATTTCGTGGTTCTGTAGGCTTGCAGGGATGGCTGGTTCTATGTAATTTCTATTTACATATGAAAGCGGATTTTGCCAAAACAATTTTGCTCGCGACAACTTCTTTGCTGCCGAGCGATCTTTTAAGTGCGCTGTACACGAACACTCGTTTCTCGTCTTACAAAAAAAAAAACAACAACCAACCAACCAACCAACCAATCAACCAACCAACCAACCAACCAACCAACCAACCAACCAACCAACCGACCGACCGACCAACCAACCAACCAACCAACCAACTAACCAACCGACCGACCAACCAACCAACTAAACAAACAAACAAACAAACAAACAAACAAACAAACAAACAAACAAAACAACAAACAAACAAACAAACAACAAACAAACAAACAAACAAACAAAACAACAAACAAACAAACAAACAAACAACAAACAAACAAACAAACCAACCAACCAACCAACCAAACAAACAAACAAACAACCAACCAAACAAACAAACAAACAAACAAACAAACAAAACCAAAACAACAACAACAAAAACACCCCTCGACCTAGACTACTATTTCAGATCGTCAAAATGAGAAGGAGAGGAAGGGTGCAGAAAAAAGCATGTAGGTTCCGAATTCGATTCCACGTTTTACACGTCCTGGGTAGATGGTTTAACCACTGTGCCAAACACTCCCCTGGTGTGAAGTCCAGTCACAAAATACTAGTCTCACGTCAGCCCGCCCTAACTCAATGTAATCCCAGACACAGAAGTGGCAAGGGGAAAACCAAAAACTGACGTCAACACGAGAACAGGTCACTCAAATAAAATTACTGTCAAGCCATTCTGAAAATCTTCCTGTTCATATATGAAGTTCAAATCTGATGTAGTATTCTTGTTATTCTTTCCTTGCCTGGCGACTTAATGACTTAATTGAGGCCACAATTGATTCCTAATTTGCTGACAGAACATTGAACCCAACCGGACTTTTTCATGACCTTCCCCCCCCCCCCCCCACACACGCACACATACACACACACTTAAACACGCAGGCAGAACCACCCACATGCCCACGCAAGCACGCGCACGCGCACGCGCGCGCACACACAACACACACACACACACACACACACACACATACTCTCTCTCTCTCTCTCTCATACACACTCACAGACACAAATACACAAACATACACGCACAAACAAAGACAGTCAGTCACATGCATACATAATACAGACCTTTAGATTACACGTCACATATCCAATATGGGCCAGATACATAACATACCGACTACTTATCGCATTTTCTCGAGCGAATTTATCAATACTACCGCTTCGATATGGACGTGACAACGTATGGAAGTCTGGTTATACGTGCTCTTCGCCCTTATGTGTTCGGACTGCATATCTCAAGTTTCAAGATAAGTTATATTTTGGTTGTCTTTTGAAAACCCTTTTCTACCTTGTTATGTATGTCTTGTGTCACTGAGTTTTAAACAATTCATGTACGAGTAGACCAAACGCGCCAAATGTCAGCAAGCAAAAGCCTGCTGCTGTGAAATACGTATCACCAGCT
>CM060305.1:11178656-11193656 GCA_030674185.1 Monoplex corrugatus
GTGCTGGGACTGAACTCAAGATATCAGATTCCAGAGTTCACGGCTCTATCTAATGAAAGAACAGACCAATCCTCTCTGTTACTGAAGCAAAGTGAAACAAAAGTCAGGCTTATCGATTCCTCTTCATCCTCAAACTGACGCACCATTACCAAACCTGGGCTGTCACAAAACTCACTGGAGAACACAGTTCCTATCTGTGAGAAACATTGTCTGAGTTTCAGTTCCTCAACATGACGTCTTCTCGCTGGGAATGATTTCCATATAAACTGGTGCCACTGGTATCATGTAATGGAGAATATCTGAAATGATCAAGGTACAAACCTTAACTCTATTGTGACTGCACTTGCCACAGCTGAGCTCTCCAGCTGGCCTAGGGCTGCCACAGTGAAATCACTGAGAAAACCGGGTGTAAGTGAACTTATCCATCGATTTTAGACAAAGAAACTGGCAAAACGTAGCTGAAGCGTTCAACGGAAGTTCCCTGCACAAGGAAGCAACTGCCAACTACTAAATCATTAGAATAACAAAAGTAGAGGGAGTTACATACTCTAGACCGTCTGTTACTATGACCGAAGTAGCCCGTCCTCAGTGAGAGCTCAGCTGTTACTTCGATCGAAGTAGCCCGTCGTCAAAGAGTTAACCTTGGTTCACACGTTCGCCTGCCAATAATTAATCGCGATGTTCCAGGGTTCGCTCCCAGCAGAGGTCTCCGACTTTTCCCCTCAGTTTGACCGAAAAACCGAAGTGAACGTCTAGCCTTTCGGAAAGGGACGAAAAAGAGTCGAGTGAATATTTTATATGGTTTCAGATTTGGTGCCTCAGTGAGCAGAGCTGCAAGTGGTCCTTGTTTTGACGGAATTCGCCTCATCTGCATCATTTATTGATTTCTTTGTACTTTAAGAATACTTCTGTACCCGTGTGCCTTCTGGCTGCGCACGTTAAAGATCCCACAGCAGTTGAAAATCGTGAAGAGCAGGGCATTGCCCGGCTGCCTTGTAGAAAGCATGGGGAGATTTCCCAGTCCCACCCCTTGAAGACCAATTAGCCTTTTTGCCTTTCTGAAGTCTTGGTATAAAAAATGTGAATATGAATATGAATTTCAATCAAGGAAGAGGCGATGGGCGCCGCCCTTGTGATACTGGCCCCGGGAAAAGTTCAGGTCTCTGCCACCTCACTCCCCTACGACCCCAGGGTTATAGAACTATCTAAGTAGAACCTCAGGACCTGGCCATCTCGTGGTTTATGTGAAGGCTTAAGGCTTGTACCGTGATCATTCTGGATCTTCTCCATGACATGGCACCTTTGGCGTTGGTGCATATTCATACCGAGCGCGGAGACGTCATCTATAGAAACTGAAATTGAAAATTGAAACTTCACATAAACCCATCAGCCCTCTGAATGACTTCCATATGCACTGGAGCCATTTGTATCATGTGATGAATAAAATCTAAAATGATCATGGCTAAAGCTTTAAGCCTGCACATCAACCCCTGAGCTCTTTGAGGGGATATGTCAACAAGACCACGCGTGACATGATCTGAAACACTAGGGTTTGCGAATGTCTATCACATTTTAATTAACAGAGAATAAAGTATCCCAAAACAAGTGTGACTGCCCGAGTTCAAGCGAACAGGAACCAGAAAAAACACAAAAGGAGAATACGAACGCGTATTTAATACAACAAGACAAGACAGGCGCAAATTTTCAGTCAACTGGCCTTTGCCAAGCGTAAGATTACAAACAAACAAACACCAGATACAAAAATTATGAGAAAAAAAACAACAACTGAAACTTCCCTGATGCTGTGTCCAGTGTGAGAAAAGGAATCAAACAAACACCAGATACAACATTCATGAGAAAAAGACTGAAACTTCCTTGCTGATGTGTCCAACGTGAGTAAACGATTCCTTTTCTCACATTGGACACAGCAGCAGGAAGTTTCAGTCTTTTTCTCATGATTTTTGTATCTGGTGTTTGTTTGTAATCTTACGCTTGACAAAAGCCAGTTGGCCGAATATTTGCGCCTGTCTTGTCTAGTTGTAGAGAATAAAGTTGGTTTTTTTCGTCTGAGTAGAACGCAAATCCACCAGCTGGCTCTACAAATACGATATGTAGATTCACAGTGGGAGGCAGACCAAGGAAGACCTCGATCTATGGTGTGAAGGAGACCTTGATATCGCATGGCATTTCTTTTCTTCAGGCCTTCCAGCTCACTGCTGACCGTCAGCTCTGTCTCTTTGCCATACCCATGATGAGACAGGCGGACAGACAAAAGACTGATAGACGATAGTAGTATAGTTATACATTTGTCAATGTCTGTGTCATCATCATCATGTATCCTGCCGTATGGTGCTGGCGTTCATGGCCTTCCATACGAATTTATCTTTTGTCACTGGAAGTATATATCACACACTCTCTGTCTTCATCCACTCCGCAAGTCCGTCCAATATTTTCTCCCTGGGTCTACCTGGTGTTCTTTTTCTCTCCACCTTTCCTGTTGTGACTAGGTGCTCTAATTTCTCTCGCCTCACAACATGGCCTATACATGTTGCTTGTCTTTTCTTAAACTTTATATGTATTAGGACACATTTAATAATTTTAACACACATTGACTCACGCATATCGTATCATTGTGCTTTCTTAGAAGAATGTTGAGAGTTCCATGGACAGCAAAAAATCAAACAAACAAAAAACAAACAAAAAAACAACAACAAAACAAACAACAACAAAAAACAAACAAACAAACAAAAAACGAGACAGTCTTGATGGAGGCAGACACATTAACAACAAAGATTAGGAAAAGACAAGCGACGTGTATATGCCTATTTATGAGGAAAGGGAATTAGAGCACCTGGTCACAACAGGAAAGGTGGACGGAAAGATTAGACCCAGGGAGAAAATATTGGACGGACTTGCAGGGTGGCTGAGGTCAGAAAGAGTGGAAGAAGTGCTTGAGGCAACAAGGATAGATACATATGGAGGGCCATGCTCGCCAACGCCATGTGGCAGGCACATGATGATGATATAGTATCATAAAGCACACTGCCCCGCTGTCTTACAGTTAGTCCTAGCTATTGTATATATATATAATCAGATGTTTCTCAACAAATTACATATCATATTAATCCATTAAAAACACAACATATTACTACTTATAATTAAAAAAAAATTAAATTAAAAAAAAGGAAAACCCAAGAAAACAACGAGAACCAGAAAAAACACGAAAAAAGAATACGAACGCGTATTTAATACAACAAGACAGGACAGGCGTAAATGTTCGGCCAGCTGTTGCTGTGTCCATAAAGTGTTTATTCCTCTTCTCACATTGGACACAGCAGCAGGGAAGTTTGAGTCTTTTTCTCAAAATTTTGTATCTGGTGTTTGTTTGTTTGTTGTTTGTAATCTTACACTTGACAAAGGCCAGCTGGCCGTAATTTCTGCCTGTCTTGTCTTGTTGTATTAAATACGCGTTCGTATTCTTCTTTCGTGTTTTTTTTTTTTTTTTCTGGTTCCTGTTTGCTTGAACGCGGGCAGTCACACTTGTTTTGGATTTCAAAACAACAACAACAACAACAAAAAAAATAAATGTGTATAAATTTTAAAAACAAATGACACACACAGCCCCCCCCCCCCCCCGCACCGTTCCTAAATCACAAACAGAAAACCAAATGGCACGAAGAAAATAAACAAGGCATTATAAACAAACAGAAGATGTGGAGAGAGGGGGAGAAAGGAACACACGTCAATTTCAACACTATGATGGAAATAGATGAACCACAACACATGAAATGTCAAAGAAGTTGTAAAAATGAATTATAATGAAATATTGATCTGCACATGTCAACAAGTCAAGCGTATTAAAATAGCATGACAGACAACGACAGAAACATATAAGGCAAAACCATGTCAACCCTAAACAACAACAACAACAACGACGACAACAATAATAATAATAACAATGACAACAACAGCGACAAAAGAACAATGATAGCGTTGGTGTCAATGAAAAATTCATGATAATACCAATGACGACAGTAATAACATAAAAGATCACTTCCCCCAAAACAACAACGACAATAACAACAGCAACAACAACAGTAGCAACATCAACAAACAGACCAAAGAAACACACACACACACACACGCGCCGCGCGCACACGCACACACACACACACACTCAACACACACACACACACACTCACACAAACACACGCACACACACACACACAAACACACACACACACAAACACACACACACACACACACACGCAAGCACGCACACACACACGCACACACACACACGCCCCAAAAATTACAATCACAGACTCAAAGGAAAAGAAAACTTTAACCCTTTGACTCCCGAACCCTACCCACCAATAGCAAAAATTTAACCCTTTGATTTTCTCACCCTATCCAGAAGCTGGTGGATAGGGTGAGGGAATCAAAGGATTAAGTTTCTACTTTGTTAGCATGATTGTCAATGCAACATGCTGGTGGACAGGGCGAGAGATTCAAAGGGTTAAGTTTTTTGCTTTGCTAGCATTGTTGTCAATGCTGCATGCTGTTGGGCAAGGTGCGAGAGTCAAAGGGTTAAAGAAAACATAAAAAAACCCCCCAATAATAATGGAGACTGGAAACATCTCGTCTCTAATGTTATGATGAAAACTGGCGAACCATAACACATGCAATGTCAAGGAACCCGTAAAAATAAATAACAATAGAATATCGATTCCCATATTTTAATCAATCAACCGCTGTAACAGAAAAGAATCCAAGACACACGACAGATTGACAAGTGGAAAGTTTTGGGGTCGAATCCTATCACTCCTGACAAAATTATTGCGGGATTTTGTTTTTTCTTTTTACTTCAACCGGCTGTACTGAAAATTAGCTTGCTGTGCGCTCACTGGGAAAGACTGGGAACTCACAGTTCAATTTCATCCATTTCACAGATGCGTCAATAACGATGTTGCTATAAAATTTCTTGACCAACAACTGTGCGAGCTTTTGTGGCCATTGAGGTGGCGTAGAAAATGAGACGGAAAAAAAGGTGAGCACAACAGGTAACGCCCCCTGAGTGCGATGATCCTTAAACAAAATACCTTCTTGACCAACACCACAGGTTCCTGTATCTCTCCGGCCTGGTTGATGTCAGGGCATGTTATGAAAGGAATCTTAGTATCCATCCCTGTCATGCAGTTTCAATCTAGAATAGAACTCCAGTGCATCATGAGTATCATCCACATCATCATTATCATCATAGTAGTGTACTGTAAAGAAATTCTCCCAGACCTTTGTGAGACTTGAAATGGTGCAGGAATGGAACTATAAAAATGATAATCTGAGAGACAGAAAGAGAGAGGAGAGAGAGAGAGAGAGGAGAGAAGAGAGAGAGAGAGATAAAGGCAGAGGCATAGTGAGAGAGAGACAGACAGACACAGAGACAGAAAGAGAAAAAGGGAGAGATATTGAAACAGAGAGAAGAGGAGAGAGAGAGACTGAGACAGACAGAGACAGAGAGAGACAGACAGAGAGACAGAGAGAGACAGACAGAGAGACACAGAGACAGAGAGAAAGAGACAGTAACAGAAAGGGAAAGAGAGAGAGAGAGAGAGACAGAGAGAGACAGAGAGAGACAGAGAGAGACAGAGAGAGAAAAGAGAGAGAGAGAGACAGACAGACAGACAGACAGCAGACAGACAGACAATCAGACAGACAGAGACAGAGAGACAGAGACAGACAGATAGGCAGAGAGACAGAAAGACAGAGATACAGAGACAGAAACAGAGACAGAGAGACAGACAGATACAGAGAGAATCCAGTGTAAAAAAGTCGACTTGTTAAGACTGATGCTCGCGTTACAGAAACACGCAAATCAATTGTGAAATGAAAGCAACAACATGAAAGTATTGGATAATGCATGCAAGCACACGAGAGCCGATGCATCATCACGCAGGGCAACATTGAGAGAGGATGCAAAATATGCCAGCAACGGAAGGACTGTTCGGTCAACGTGAAGGTGTGATTAACAAAATATTGTTTTCACCTAGTTCATTGACGGCTGAGCATTTGAACACTGTCCTGGGGTGGGGGTGGGGGGTTCTGTCATGTGAGACGAGTTTATACAGAATAGCTAGGTGTGTTGTGATTCAGACCTTTAATTGTTTATTTATTTACTATATATATATATATATATATATATATATATATATATATATATATATATATATATATATATATAATGTTTGTATGTTCCTTTTTTGAAGGTAAGATACACATATACACATGTCATTTACATGTGACCAAGATTATTCCAGTGGTGGGCTGATAAAATATCAGAATAAAATATAGACTTGGTAAAACATAGTCCAGGTAGGGCCTCAGGACCTGGCCAGCTCATGGGTTTATGTGCAGGCTTAAGGCTTGTGTCATGATCACCATACACATGGCACCTGTGACGTTAGTGCATATAGAATTCGTTCCGAGCGCGGAGACGTCATCTTGAGAAACTGAAAGTGAAACTGAAACTGAAACTGAACGCGTGGACAAACAGAAGCATGCCAGAGTTCGGAATTTGGAGCGTGTTCGAGAGGGATTCATCGCACTCGGGCAATTCCATATGCGCGCTACCCTAGCCTGCCAGCAATTAACCTGAATGAACAGAATCTAGAAGAGAAAAAAAAAAGAAAAAAAAAAGTATCAGTTATCAGCTGTCTCTGCTACTGGAGTTTGGAGTTTAGTCTGATCAAGACGGATTCATCGCACTCGGGCAATTGTATATGAGCTCCACCCAAGCCTACCAGCAATTAACCTAAATGAACAGAATCCAGAAGACCAAAAAAAAATGTATTAGTCATCAGCTGTCCCTACTAAGGAGTTCAGAGTTTAAAGTTTGATCAAGAGGGATTCATTGTACATCCAGAATCCAGAACACAAAAAATGTATAAGTCATCAGCTGTCCCTACTAAGGAGTTCAGAGTTTAAAGTTTGATCAAGAGGATTCATTGTACATCCAGAATCCAGAACACAAAAAATGTATAAGTCATCAGCTGTCCCTACTAAGGAGTTCAGAGTTTAAAGTTTGATCAAGAGGGATTCATTGTACATCCAGAATCCAGAACACAAAAAATGTATTAGTCATCAGCTGTCCCTACTAAGGAGTTCAGAGTTTAAAGTTTGATCAAGAGGGATTCATTGTACATCCAGAATCCAGAACACAAAAAATGTATAAGTCATCAGCTGTCTCTGCAACTGGAGTTTGGAGTTTAATCAAGAAGGATTCATAGCACTCGGGAAATTACATATGCGTTCCACCCATGCCTGCCAGCAGTTACCTGAATGAACAGAATCCAGAAGACAAAAGAAAAAAAATGTATCAGTCATCAACTGTCTCTGCTACTGGAGTTGGAATTCGGAGTTTGAAGTTTGATCAAGAAGGATTCAACGCAATTGGACATTTGTCAAATACGCGCTCCACCCAAATCTATCAGCAATTAACCTGAATGAACAGAAACAAAGAAGGCAACAAAAAAAAAGTATCAATCGTTATCAGCTGTGTCTGCTACTAGAATTTGGAGTTTGGAGTCTGACCAAGAACGATTCATCGAGCTCGGGTATTTGCATATGCGCTCCACCCAAGTCTGCAGGCAATTAACCTGAATGAACAGAATCCAGATGACCAAAAAATGTATCAGTTATCAACTGTCTCTGCAACTGGAGTTTGGAGTTTGGAGTTTGATCAAGAAGGATTCATCGCACTCAGGCAATTGCATATGCGTTCCACCCAAGCCTGCCAGCAGTTATCTGAATGAACAGAATCCAGAAGACAAAAAAAAGTATCAGTTATCAACCGTCTCTGCAGCTGGAGTTTGATCAATCAAGAAGGATTCAACGCAATTGGACATTTGTCAAATACGCGCTCCACCCAAACCTACCAGCAATTAACCTGAATGAACGGAAACAAAGAAGGCAAAAAAAACCCCCCAAAAACAAAAAAAAAACCGTATCAATACTTATCAACTGTGTCTGCTACTAGAATTTGGAGTTTGGAGTCTGATCAAGAAGGATTCATCGTACACGGACAATTGCATGTGCGCTCCACCCAAACCTGCCAGCAATTAACCTGAATGAACAGTCCAGATGACCAAAAAAAATGTATCAGTTATCAACTGTGTCTGCTACTGGAGTTTGGAGTATGGAGTTTGATCAAGAGGGATTCATCTCACTCGGACAATTGCATATGCGCTCCACTCAAATCGGCCAGCAGTTATATGGCAGACTCCCTGAGCTTGCTCTAAAACTCTCTGCTCTGGTAAGGTCTTGAACGGGAGAGCAGAAAGGGGTGGTGGTGGTGGAGGGAGTAGGACGACCTTTGAAACACTAAGCTGACACCACCAGTTTCCGTTTCAGTTTCAGTTTCTCAAGACGTCGTCTCCCCGTTCGGAACGAATTCCTTATGCACTCATGTCACAGGTGCCACGTGTATGGTGATCACAGCACAAGCCTTAAACCTGCACGTACACCCATGAGCTGGCCAGGTCCTGAGGCCCTACCTAGACTGTGCTTTTGCCTAGTCTATATTTTTTATTGGTATTGTATCAGCCAGAATGACGGAAACATTAAGATGGGTAGCCAAAAGGCCAGTTTTTAATGTCGCGGGCTGGGATTGAACTCAAGATATCAGATACTGATCCAGGGCTCTCTCCAAAGAACCTGCTATAACCAGCCAGCACAACGATGCTAGAACTCTTGGTGTGGCTGCACACAAACCAACATGGAGGAAAACTTTAACTCTTTCTGCCCTCAGGTCACCTCGGACCACAGCAGCAGTCAAGTTTCAAAGAAAATAAGAGGGAAGCAGGGAGAATTTTAAATATCAACTAAGTAACATAACTCTTGAGAGTCACGGAGTTATCTCCCATGTAGAATTTCTCAAACCCAACACAGTTTGCGCTACCCATTCAGCTAGCATAGACGCAGCCACAAAGCATAAAGTGGTGAACTCAGAAGAAATGTTCTGAGCTTACCACTTTATGCTTTGTGGCTGCGTCTATGCTAGCTGAATGGGTAGCGCAAACTATGTTGGGTTTGAGAAATTCTACATGGGAGATAACTCCGTGACTCTCAAGAGTTATGTTACTTAGTTGATAGTCAAGTTTCAGTTTTAGTTTCTCAAGATGACGTCTCCGTGCTCGGAATGAATTCCATAAGCACTAACGTCACATGTGCCACGTGTATGGTGACTTTGACACATGCCTTAAGCCTGCACATAAACGCAAGAGCTGGCTATGTCCTGAGGCCCTACCTAGACTATGTTTTACCTAGTTTATATTTTATACTGGTATCTTATCAGCCTACCACTGGAATAACCTTGTATCTTACCTTCAAAAAAGTAACATATGTATAAAGTAAATAAATCAATAAGTAAAGGTCTGAATCACAACCCAGTTAGCTATTCTGTATAAACTCGACTCACATGACTGAACCCCCCCCCCCCCCCCCCACCTTTAGTCAATGTCCAAATGCACAGCCATCTATCAACTATGTGAAGCCAATATTTTCTTAATCATAGATCGGTAATTAATTAATTAATTAATTAATTATTAAGTAAGTAAGTAAACAAGCAAGTAAGTAAGTAAGTAAGTAAGTAAGTAGGCAGATAAGCAAGCAAGTAAGTAAGGAAACAAGTAAGCAAGCAAGCAAATGAATGAGTAAGTGAGTAAGTGAATAAGCATCGACAAAACTGTAAAGAAACTAGAAAGAATTGTGAACGTAGAAACAAAACTGACAATTTCAAAGGAATTAAAACTGTTGTAATGAACAGTGAGATAATCATGACCGACGGTGAGATAACATGGCTTTACTGATGTCCATTTGATTGATTTTGTGCTGTCTTAACCCTTTGACTCCCGCACTCTATCCACCACCTGCAAAAACTTAACCCTTTGACTCCATCCTATCCACCAGCTTCCTGCAGGAAGCTGGTGGATAGGATGAAGGAGTCAAAGGGTTAAGTTTTTGCTTTACTAGTTGAGTTGACTTTGCAGAATGGTGGTGGACAGAGTGTGGGAGTCAAATGTCTTTTAGATCTTTCTAAACATAAAGATTTGATGATAATAATAGATAAAATGTGAACATTCATGTCTCTTAGACTTTAAAACCTTAAAAAAAGCCTAAGCAGTTACAATACAACACCAAAGATAAGTATAAAGAAAACAAAAATGCACAAAGCTAAACAGGACTAACACCATTTATTTACCAGTTCACGTATTTATTCATGAGACATTTTTCTTTATGTTTCAACTTTACTGGATCCTTTAACTCCGACTGAGTTGGAGGATAACAACAACTAAATCAACGACAGACAGGACAGAGACGCAGACACAGACAAGAGACAGACAGACAGACAGACAGAGAGACAGACAGACAGACAGACAGACAGACAGACAGACAGACAGACAGACAGACAGACAGAAGACCGAGTTCATTTACTTAAATATAAGATATAATGAATATCGTATGAAAAGAATGTAAACTCAAAACATGAAACAAGTCAGTATGGCAAGAGTATGGTTAACTGTCTTTTTATGTATCGATTAATTTTTCTTCTTTATTATTTTTTGTGGTTGTCTGTTTCCTTTCGTTTAAAAAAAAGCAAAGTAACATGAGTATGTGTGCTTTCTGATACTGAGAAGGGCAAAGGGGGAGAAACACACACACACACACACACACACACACACACACACACACACACACCACACACACACACACACACACACACACACACACACACAACACACACACACATACACACCCTCACACTCTCACCACACCTACTCTACACACCCACACACATACACCATTATACTCACTCTCTCCCCACTTCTCCTCTCTTCACACACACACACACACACACCCCTCTCTCTCTCTCTCTCTCTCTCTCTTTCTTCTCTCACTCTCTCACCATTCATCACGCTTCACCTTTCCCCTTCTCACCTTCCCTTTCTCACTCACACACACACCAACACACACACACACACACACACACGCACACACACGCACACACACACACACACACACACACACACGCACCACACCACACACACACACACACACACACACACACACAACACACACACACACACACACACACACACAACACCACACACACTTTTCCACTTGCCCACCCATTTCTTCCCCACCCACCCACACACACACACATACACACGCACGCACGCAAGCTGCCTGCCAGCGGCAAGTCTGGCACCAGTAAGAACGGCAGGCACTGTGGGTGTTGTGGTACCTCATTCTGACAGTGCCAGCAAGACTTCGGCAATGGGACTGCATCATCATCATCATCATCAATACACGCGGGCCTCTCGTATCACCAGCCACTGAGTAGATACAGATTTTGTTCAGTAATCAACTGTTTTCCTATAGCGTCCGTCAACCATCAGTTGTGTGGCATTACGGCGTATGTTTCAACGTGTTTCTTTTCTCTCAGGAAGCTCTGTTCTAATGTTAGAACGGAATTTCTAGGGCTTTAGAAAGCACTTTCGTGTGTATGTATCAAGACATATTTCTTGCATCACTGCATTTTTTTTTATTGTTTTGTTTTAGGACTGTTTATTTTTTCATTTATTCTCATTCTTTTTTATTCATTTTTTTAATTTTATTTATTTATTTATTTTATTTGTTTGTTTGTTTATTCATTTATTTACTTGTTTGGTTTTGTGTTGAAGCGGAATTTCAATTTTTGAGATGTTAGAATGTATATATTTTGTTGGTGCCGAGATACATACATTTGGTATTTACTGGATTTGTCTATAACATAAAAAAATACAAAACAAAACAAAACAAAACAAACAAACATAAAACAAAACTCTTTTTGGGATAACAAAACGGATTTTCCCTGACGTATAAACGATTTTTTTCTTTTATTACTAGTAAAACGACTTGTCTGGAAGTCATTTTTTTTCTTTCTTTCTTTCTTTCTTCTTCTCTCTCTCTCTCTCTCTCTTCTCTCTCTTCTCTCTCTTCTCTCTCTCTCTTCTCTTTTATATTTGTCTGTCTGGAAGCATTTCACTGTGTAAGATTACATGTCTGTATTATCCCAAGGAATTTACGCCACATCAGATCGCATTTCTGTGATGTCCTGCGAATGTATTTTGTGGTTTTCACGCATTTCTTTGGTTTTTGAACGAAATTCTGTCACAGCGCATGTTGTTTAGGCGTCACGGAGCATTTTCATGGTATCAGAACATTAATGGACATTCACTGTTTCTTTAGTCCTTTTTGTTTCGATATTTTGAGGTTTAAAGGTTATGAGATGAGAAGTTTCTGTGAGTGTGATTACCGACATTTCGAAAATTAATATAGGCAAGTGTTGCTTTTATTCATTGATATATTTATCATTCGTTTATTTCTCATTTATTTTCAGTTTATCAATCAATTTGTTTATCAATTATTCAATTCATTTATTTGTTATCAACTTATTATTTGTTATCAACTTATTATTCATTCTATTCTTTATTTATTTATTTATCTGTTCAAATAACTTCATTTATTATTTATTCTTTCTTTTATCTATTTATTTGTCTGTTTATTCATTCGATTTCTTTTCATTTTTTTCTTTGTTTATGCCATTTATTTGTGATGAGTGTCTATGGACTTATAAGAATTCGTTTTATGGAACACATTCGGAAGGTCTGGTGGTCATTTTGTTCGTTACGTTTTAAGTTTGGATTCTTCCTTTTTCAGCGTGTGGATTCTTTAATGTTTGTGATGGATCTTCCTTACCATCAGGTATGATATGAATATTTTTTCTCTTTTTCTTTCTTTTCTTTTGTTCTTTTTTTTTTCTTTTCCTTTCTGTCTGTCTCTTGTCTGTCTTTGTATTTTGTCTGTCTGTCTGTCTTCTTCTTTCTCTTTCTTTCTTTCTTTCTTTCTTTTTTTCTCTCTTTCTTCTTTCTTTTTTCTTTCTTTCTTTCTTTTCTTTTCTGTCTTTCTTGTTTCTGTCTGTCTGTCTATCTTTTTGTCTGTCTGTCTTTCTTTCTTTCTTTCTTTTTCTTTCTTCTTTCTTTCTTTTGCTTTTTTTTTTCTTCTTGTCTTCTTCTGTTTTCTTTCCTTTCTTCCTTCTTTCTTTCTTCTTTCTCTATTTCTATCTTTCTTTCTTTCTCTTCTTTCTGTCGTTCTTCTGACAATGTTAAAACATATCATACCACCTCTACCTGTCTCCACCGCCACCACCAGCCACCACCACTACCACTCATTACTACTACAACTACTAACTACCACTTCCGCTTACCACCACCACTACTATCATCATCTACTACTGACAACCACCACCACCGCTACTACTTTACTACTACGCTTCTACTACTACTACTACTACTGTACTACTACTACTACTACTACTGTTACTACCATTGCACTGCTAATGATGACGATAATGCCAATAGTGGTGTTAATAACGATAATGATAATAATATGATAATAATAATAATGTAAAATAATAATAATAATAATAAAAATGATAAAATAACAAATAATATAATAATAATAATAATAATAATAATAATAATAATAATAAACAATAATGATAATAATAATATATGAATAATAGTAATGATAACATATATTATATATAATACTAACATATATATAATACAAAATATAATAATAACATACAATAAAATAAAATGAAGAATAAAGAAAAAGAAGAAGAAGAATAAACAATAAAATATAATGACGATGATGATGATGACAACATCAACAACAACAAATAATAATATATATACTATATACTAAAACAACAACCACTACATACATACTACTACTACTACTCTGCTACTGCTACTACTATTTACTACTACTACTATGATGATGATGATGACGATGATGGTGAGATAACGAAGCGAACAAACAAACAACAACAGTAGTGAGTAGCAACAATAACAACAACAACAAAAAAAAACAATCGTAAACAAAAAAAAATTTAAAAAAGAAAGAAAGGAAAAAAAAAGTAAGGAAGAAAAAAAAGAAAAGAAAAGAAAGAAAAAAAGAAAGAAAGAAAAAAAGAAAGAAAAATCAGTCCAGTCCAGTTCAGCTTATCCAAACAATTTAATCCGATCCAATGAAACGGAGTCAAACCAAGCCCAACCAACCTCAACCAAACAAAACCCACTTCAGTCCGTTCTTATGTAATTCAAATTCAGTTTCAACCTAATCCAATCCAATCCAATAACCCATCTATCAATCCCAATCCAACCAACCCAATCCAATTCAACCTTAACCCAATTCAATCCAACCTAACGCAATCCAATTCAACCTAACCCAACCCAACATAATCCAACCCAACCCAATATAATCGATTCCAAATCCGATTCAAGTCGACACAATCCCGTCAGATCCATAAATTCAATTCATCCATTAGGCTAATCTAAAACAACACAACCCGATTCAATCCAACCTAATCAAGTCATATCACGTTTGATTCAATCTGATCCTATCTAATCAGATCAGATCCCACCCAGTCCAATCCAAATTAATCTGATCTGATGTGATCCAATCTGATCCGTGCCAATCCAAATCAGTCAAATCTGATTCAGTCCGATCAGAACTGATTCAGTTCAAATTAAGCAGCGGACAGTCATTCAATCCACGCATATATCACTGAGGGTGTTGCTCCACTGTCTTGTTATAAACGTTGCAGGTATGTCTATTTTCCGATCTGGCCTGTTGGTCCTTTTCACAGAGCTGTAAACTGGAGATATGATGTCTCTAGTTCAGTCCCAACCTACAACATAATCACTTACCTGTTCACTCCACAGCTTCATACATGTACTTCAATTATTTGGGTTTAGGTATTGGAATTATTTCAAGAGAGATTTACCTCGCAAGGTCAAACTTAACTCCATATGAACTCCACCCACATTTGCCTGCAATTATCTGACAGATTTCTTGAGCCGGCACAAAATCCTATGCGCTGGCAATTACTTG
>CM060305.1:11198656-11201156 GCA_030674185.1 Monoplex corrugatus
CAGATCTGGATTTCAACATAACAATCAGAAGCTTCGGAAAGAACAGCTAACAGATTTTCAGGAGGTGCATTGTTGTACAGCTGAGAGTCATCATCATAGACACAATATTTGATATTGTACTGACTGATGGCATTGGCAAGTCGTTACGTATAGAGTGTGAAGAGGACTGGCCCAAGTGCAGAGCCTTGGGGGACCCTATATGTAAGTTTAACTGGCTGGGACTTACATTCATTTACCATGAATGACTAAAAGTACCCAGGCAGGTATCATGACTATTTAAAGTGGCCAGGCAGGTATCATGACTATTTAAAGTGGCCAGGCAGGTATCATGACCATTTAAAGTGGCCAGGCAGGTATCATGACTATTTAAAGTGGCCAGGCAGGTATCATGACTATTTAAAGTGGCCAGACAGGCATCATGACTAATTTAAAGTGGCCAGGCAGGTATCATGACTAACTGAAGTGGCCAGGCAGGTATCATGACTAATTTAAAGTGGCCAGGCAGGTATCATGACTATTTAAAGTGGCCAGGCAGGTATTATGACTAACTGAAAGTGGCCAGGCAGGTATCATGACTAACTGAAAGTGGCCAGACAGGTATCATGACTAATTGAAAGTGGCCAGGCAGGTATTATGACTAACTGAAAGTGGCCAGGCAGGTATCATGACTAACTGAAAGTGGCCAGGCAGGTATCATGACTAACTGAAAGTGGCCAGACAGGTATCATGACTAATTGAAAGTGGCCAGGCAGGTATCATGACTAATTTAAAGTGGCCAGGCAGTATCATGACTAACTGAAAGTGGCCAGGCAGGTATCATGACTAACTGAAAGTGGCCAGACAGGTATCATGACTAATTGAAAGTGGCCAGGCAGGTATCATGACTAATTTAAAGTGGCCAGGCAGGTATCATGACTAACTGAAAGTGGCCAGGCAGGTATCATGACTAATCTAAAGTGGCCAGGCAGTATCATGACTAACTGAAAGTGGCCAGGCAGGTATCACAAATAATTGAAAGTGGCCAGGCAGGTATCATGACAAATCTGAAGTGGCCAGGCAGGTATCATGACTAATTGAAAGTGGCCAGGCAGGTATCATGACTAATTGAAAGTGGCCAGGCAGGTATCATGACTAATATAAAGTGGCCAGGCAGGTATCATGACTAACTGAAAGTGGCCAGGCAGGTATCATGACTAACTGAAAGTGGCCATGCAGGTATTATGACTAACTGAAAGTGGCCAGGCAGGTATCATGACTAATTGAAAGTGGCCAGGCAGGTATTATGACTAACTGAAAGTGGCCAGGCAGGTATCATGACTAACTGAAAGTGGCCAGGCAGGTATCATGACTAACTGAAAGTGACCAGGCAGGTATCATGACTAATTGAAAGTGGCCAGGCAGGTATCATGACTAATTTAAAGTGGCCAGGCAGTATCATGACTAACTGAAAGTGACCAGGCAGGTATCATGACTAACTGAAAGTGGCCAGGCAGGTATCATGACTAATCTAAAGTGGCCAGGCAGTATCATGACTAACTGAAAGTGGCCAGGCAGGTATCACGAATAATTGAAAGTGGCCAGGCAGGTATCATGACAAATCTGAAGTGGCCAGGCAGGTATCATGACTAATTGAAAGTGGCCAGGCAGGTATCATGACTAATTGAAAGTGGCCAGGCAGGTATCATGACTAATATAAAGTGGCCAGGCAGGTATCATGACTAACTGAAAGTGGCCAGGCAGGTATCATGACTAACTGAAAGTGGCCAGGCAGATATCATGACTAACTGAAAGTGGCCAGGCAAGTATCATGACTAATCTGAAGTGGCCAGGCAGGTATCATGACTAATCTGAAGTGGCCAGGCAGGTATCATGACTAACTGAAAGTGGCCAGGCAGGTATCATGACTAACTGAAAGTGGCCAGGCAGGTATCATGACTAATTCAAAGTGGCCAGGCAGGTATCATGACTAATTTAAAGTGACCAGGCAGGTATCATGACTAATTTAAAGTGGCCAGACAGGTATCATGACTAATTTAAAGTGGCCAGGCAGGTATCATGACTAATTTAAAGTGGCCAGGCAGGTATCATGACTAATTTAAAGTGGCAGGCAGGTATCATAACTAATTTAAAGTGGCCAGGCAGGTATCATGACTAACTGAAAGTGGCCTGGCAGGTATCATGACTAATTTAAAATGGCCAGGCAGGTATCATGACTAACTGAAAGTGGCCAGGCAGGTATCATGACTAATCTAAAGTGGCCAGGCAGGTATCATGACTAATTTAAAGTGGCCAGGCAGGTATAGCAAAAAACCAAAGACAGAGCACTATCTCGGGTTCCTAATGTGTGCGTGTTCGAGACAAGACAGAGGGCTGGGGTGGTCAATTTTGTCAAATGCAGCGGAAGGATCAAAAAGAATAAGTTGAGAAATCCAACCAGTCATCTGAAAGCAACAAATTATTCATAATGTCCACCACATGAGCCGTTTAAAGTGGCCATGAG
>CM060305.1:11213656-11228656 GCA_030674185.1 Monoplex corrugatus
CCGCTCTCCTGGAACAAACTTCCTCTCTCAGTCCGTCAGCAACCTACTTTTGTCTCCTTCAAGTCCGCTCTCAAAACTCACCTTTTCTCCTCTGCATAAAATCCTGACCTCACTCAATCCCCTCTGCAGCCTGTCTCCACTCGGACGGGAATCACATTGTAATATATAATTGTATATAATATGCTCTCTATAATTTTCCATTGTTTTTATTCTTTCTCCCCATTTATAGCCGTGTGTGTGTGTGTGTGTGTGTGTGTGTGTGTGTGTGTGTGTGTGTGTGTGTGTGTATGTGTGTGTGTGTGTGTGTGCGTGGGTGCGTGTGTGTGCGTGCGTGCGTGCGTGTGTGTGCGTGCGTGCGTGCGTGCGTGTGTGTGTGTTTCAGCGCTTAGATTTGATTTTATCAAGATTTTGCGCTATATAAATATTGTAATTATTAATTAGAGAGAGAGAGAGACGCACGGCTGTGCAAAACTGGCCAAATCGTTCTCTTTAGTTTACCTGAGGACGGCAGCTGTAGGCCTGCAAGGCCTGGCATTCCAGAGTGGGGGAAGGGGGTGGGATGCAGGGTCGAGACGGGGTCACGACAGTAGCTGCGGACGAATCCCTTCTTTGTCTGTATTAAAACTTGATCATTTTACCCGATTTTCTCCTGTCTGTAGACACGGAACCTAAAATATCTGGATGTTGATTTTTTTGTGATTTACAAGTTTGTTCTAAGTGCCCGCGTTACGTCTAAGAATTAGAATTTGTACCGTTGGCTGAAGTTTGTAATCTACAAACATTTGCAGTGACTATGTGTTCAGCTGCTGTGCTTTCTTGTTAAAACGTGTATTGTTCACGTGTTAAAACTTCTAATTCCACTGATGCTGATTTTTTGAACTAACATTGCATTCTGCTTTGCCAGTCAAACACATTCGTGTTTGGTATCATTTTAAAGCTCGTGGTTCTGGCCATCCAGCTATCTACAATACACTCTAGTTTGGCCAAAGCGCTTTAAAAAAAATGTAGCATTTAAAGTCATACCCATTTCCCCAGTTATACGCCAGATGTCAGCTATGGCTGCTGACAGGCGATATATAAACAATCTGCCCAGGGAAGGCAGGCATCATGGTCGGGTCACGCATAGGTCAGCGTGCTCGGCTCAGCAACTAAACGGAAGGGTTGGAACAGCAGTGGACGAAGAGAGACAGAGACAGACACAGAGAGAGAGAGAGAGTCAGACAGACAGACAGACAGAGATACACAGAGAGAGACAGAGAGAGTGAGAGAGAGAGAGAGAGAGAGAGAGAGAGACGAAGAGAGAGAGAGAGAGACGAAGAGAAAGAGAGAGAGACAGAGAGAGAGAGAGTCAGACAGACAGACAGACAGACAGACAGACAAACAGACAGACAAACATACAGACAAACATACAGACAGTCAGACAAAAAGAGAGTAGTGTCACTGGTTGTTGCGATTAAAAATGTTAATCGTTTCATCGTACCAGCAGAGAGCAAACCAATAAGACAAGGTGTAAGTGAATATGAAGAGAGCAAAAGTACCATTGATACACCAGTAGCATAATGTATTGATTTTCCGATAGAAGGTTAGAACTTCCTGTTTAAACAAAACGGACATTATGAGAAGGATTGACCACATTTCTCCCCACTCCTATCCAACTAAAGTGCCATCTCAGTGATGTTCATCCCTCCCCGCTGATTCCGGTTCCATAACACACCATCAGCCTCAAATACACTCATTAAATGTCTTAATGCCCGAAAACCCATGAAAGCCAGCGATGTCGAGCCGCAATAGAGCCATCCATTAAAGGAGACCTTGCACTATTGCACTATTGCTGTGTCAGCTTTTTTTCCTGCACGAATTTTCTTATCTAAACCAGTGGTGTGCCTGTGAATGCTTGCCAGCTCTCTCTGTCTCTGTCTCTCTCCCTCTCTCTCTCTGGGGGGCTGCTTCCGGCATTGAAGTGTTGACAAGGTGTGACGAGTCGTCTGACTTAAAACGCTTATTCCTGGTTCCAGAGCCCTTACTTGTGCAAAAATACCAGGTAGACTGCAGCATGCCAGAAGTGGCGTTGTGCTTCCGCTCCCTCTGTGGTACTTTTCAGTCCGTCTACATGGCTTCTATGCATCGAAGAGTTCTAAAGAGAAACGCTCTGTTTGTACGGACATTAAAAATGTGCAGCGTGCATGCTGGTGTTGTGGTAGGGTTGATCCTCACCTTTATTTTCTAACTACGGACATTTATTGCAACGATGTGGAGACATCGAGATGAACCTTGGACCAAGATCTGCTGGCAAGACAGGCAGCACAAGGCAAACACTATTGAGTTCCAGCGGAAGTCCTGCTGCCTCTGTCTCTTCCCTTTCTAGGACACATGCGTCTTCTCCCATCAGGGAACCTACGACCACTGACGTCATCGCCATGGTACAAGAAATGCAAAAACATGATAAGACCATGGACTGTAAGTTGGATGATGCAAAAGATGAGATGAGAGCCCTGAATGACAAATTTCAATTTTTACAGGAGGAAGTTGAAAAAATTAGAGAAGAGACACATGACTTGCGTAACAAGAATGTAGAACTTGAAAAAGCTGACTCGGAGCTTATGGACAAAATAAACAATCTTGAGAGAAAGTCTGATGATTTAGAAGGACGTTCAAAACGACAGAATGTCATTTTTTATGGAATGGAACGAAAGGATAAGGAGACAAATGAAGACTGTGAAAAATTAGTGAAAGATATTGTTTCAAAAAAGATGCACCTTTTATAAGGACAAGATCCGTATTCTGGAACAAACTTCCTCTCTCAGTCCGTCAGCAACCTGCTTTTGTCTCCTTCAAGTCCGCTCTCAAAACTCACCCTTTCTCCTCTGCATAAAATCCTGACCTCACTCAACCCCCTCTGCAGCCTGTCTCCACTCGGAGGGGAATCACATTGTAATATATAATTGTATATATGCTCATTGCTTTTATTCTTTCTCCCCGTTTATAGCCATGCGTGTGTGTGTGTGTGTGTGTGTGTGTGTGTGTGTGTGTGTGTGTGTGTGTGTGTGTGTGTGTGTGTGTGTGTGTGTGTGCGTGCGTGCGTGTGTGTCTGTTTCAGCGCTTAGATTTGATTTTATCAAGATTTTGCGCTATATAAATATTGTAATTATTATAATTGTAATTATTCTCAAAGCCAAAATGAAGTTGAAGGGGAGTCAGATTTTTGTCGGAGAAGATTTCTCCAGCAGGGTGCGTGAGTTAAGGCGCAAATTGACTCCACATTTGAAAAAGGCCAGGTCTGAGGGAAAGAGAGTGGCAATGGTTTTAAACCATCTCGTCATTGATGGAAAAAAGTTCGGGCTTAATGCCACAGAAGAGCAAGTAGAACTGAGATAGGTCATTGGCAGGCCCGTTCATAATAAAATGTAAACGTCCTTTTCCGAAGGGAACGAACAAAAACTAACACTGGTTAAAATCAGGGAAATTGCTTTATCATAATACAAAATTTATTTTGCTGTTGATTGTTAATCCTATATGATATGCGGAAAAGCTGGAGGGAAAGAGAGCACCGGGTAGACCCAGGGAGAATGGCTGGGGACGAGGAGGGTGCGGGAGATGCTAGGGGCAATGAGAGATAGAGGCAGATGGAAGTCCATGATCGCCAACGCCGTGCGGCAGGGCACCTGATGATGATAATGATGATGATATGATATGCTGTCATTATTTTATTTTGCTTACAAGCACCCCTTCAGTAGGGGCTATGGCCTTTCTTGAAAAAAAAGTCTGAAGACTGAAGTCTGAAGTCTGAAGTCTCTCTCTCTCTCTCTCTTCTCTCTCTGTCCGTGTCTGTCTGTCTCTGCCTGTCTCTCTGTCTCCGTCTCTCTGTGTGTCCCGTTTCTCTCTTAATAGGGAGAAAACCAACCTGGATTCGAAGTTTAAACCTCTGACATTTTTTTAAATTTCAAAGGTGGGTGCCAATTCATACAAGAAACACACAGCCTGACACACGTTTTCTATTAAGGGCAAAGGGTGAGCTGAAGGAATTAAGGCGACGAGAACGATAAATCGTTAAAAAAAAGAAACATACACACACACAAAGACAATAAAAGGGACGATGCATCATAAACACAATGATAACAAAAGAAGGACGATAAATTGTAAGAAAAATAAATAATGGAAAGGACCATAGATCAACCAAACAAAGAAACAAAAAAACGAAAAAAACAAAAAAAAAGCAAAAAAGAAAGAAAGAAAGGAAAACAGAAAAATGACGATAAAATCGTTAAAAAGTAATAAACAAAGAACGATAAATCGCGTTGGTTGGCGGATGGATGATATATATCGTGATATTCTGGAATGGATGTCAATGATATTGATGGGTAGGGCTTTGTTGCATTCAGTTCTTATTAGAAGGATTTGTGGGGGAGAGGGTGGTCTGTGCGTATTTTTGTCTGTTTTGATGTTTTCGTTAAAAATAATTTTACTTATAGAGAAATGACTGTATACATTTCCTTAGAATGTAGCCAAAACTGTTTCAGTCATATCCTGATACAAAAACACACATGGAACTCGTACGCTTGGTAGGACCTAAAGACCTGCTAGAAACGGCTGTATACATTTCATTAGAGTGTAGGCAAAATTGTTTCAGTCAAATTCTGATACAAAATGCACATGGAACCCACACGCTAGGTAGGACCTCAAGACCTGGCCAGCGAACAGGTGGGGTTTATGCCAAAGACATTATAACGTCTCTTTTTTTAAAACTTTTTTTAATTTGTCTTTTGTTTAACAACAAACGGACATCTAACATACAATGTGGCAACAAAGGATGGCAACAACAACATTTACACATATGAAAAGAATGTTGACACGTGAACTCCACATAGTATACAGAATATACATAATGATATTTTATACATTGGAAGTTTAAAAATGAACATTAGGATTGAGCACGATTTATAATGTCTTTGCTTTATGCACAAATATATACCTGTCCTTCACAAACGTGGAGTCAATGCGTATGATATTTATTCCGAGCGCGTAGATGCCATCTTCAGAATCTGGCACCGAAACGGCCTTGCAGAAGTTAATGCACAATGCACACAATGGGGTCAGTGAAGTCAGGTCAGGTCAGGTCAGGTCAGGTGAACAGGAGGGCGCGTGGCGTGCACGAGTAATTCAAAGTTAATCGCACGGGACAAATCAATGATGGATTCCCTCCCCTGCTTCTGGTATAATGGGAAAGTAATCACTGAGCGTGAGGGGAGTGAACGATGGTTTAAGAACCTGGTTTAGTTTGGGGACTGGCTGGCTCAGAGGTAGATCTCATGCCCTTTTAATTTGACAGCATAGGTCCAAGTCTGAACCAAAAAAAAAAAGTATTAGACTTTGGGGCCTGATTGACATAGAGGTATAGCTCACGCCCTTTTAATTTGGCTGCATAGGTTCGAGTCTGACTCACGAAAAAGAAAATCATGCATGCGGTCTCTATTTCTCTCAGTTAGGTTCCTGAACTTGTTAAAGAAGTATCCACTGAAGGAGAAGAGATGGATCCATATGTTCTCACATTTGAAGTTTGTACCACCTCACTTCCCTACGACTTAGGGTAATGGGGCAACCATAGACTGTCTGTATGTTACCAACTTTTGTTCTCTTTTATAGTGGACTGGTTGGTTATTTTGATGGAACCATGGACTCATGATATCTTGAGTTCAATCGCAGCACTCAGCAGTAAAGGCCAGAACCAGAAAAACAAACAAACAAACAAACAAACAGAAAACACGAAACAAGAATAAGAACGCGTATTTAATACAACCAGACAAGACAGGCGCAATGTTTCGGCCGACTGGCTTTTGTCAAGCGTAAGATGTCGCATAAGGTTTTGCGCAAGCTCAGGGAGTCTGCCAGCTAATTGCTGGCAGATTTAGATGGAGTGCATGTGGAATTGTCCGAGCACGATGGATCTCTCTTGAACAAACTCCAAACCCTTTAACCCTCAGGCCTGGCTGACGTATGGGTATGTTATGAAAGTAAATGTAGCGCACAGCCCTGTCACGCAGTGCCAGTTTAAAATGAAGCTCCCTAGCGTTATCATTTTCCATCTCCATTCTTCTCATCCAAACCTTCGTTAACTCTTACCTTAAAACTCCATTGATTTGGTTTTCTGGCCAAGTTTCTACACAGCTTTTGTATCACTACACCCACAATCTCCTCATTTTCATTTCCAGTTCTCCAACATGCCTCCAATCTATACCAAACTGAGATCACAATGAGAGAAGGGCATGAGAGGCCGCCAGAATCTGGGATACTCTTTTTTTTTAAATCTTTCAAAAATGACGGGAGCAAAACTTCCGGCGAAATGGCTTTTGTTTGACATAGAAAAAGACAACCAAAAATATATCGAGTAGCAGACAAGAAACTACACACAAGCATGGAGTACTAAATGGTTGAGGATATACGAGACAGATAATTACTGATTTTACATCCACTGAAAGTGCATGTTTGGTCGTTACGACCTTAAAACAGTACTGTGACTATACCCAGAATCATTACTCTGTTTCCTGTGTCGTTCTGTCTGTCTACCTGTCTGTCTACCTGTCTGTCTGTCTACCTGTCTACCTGTCTGTCTGTCTACATGTCTGTCTACCTGTCTGTCTGTCTACCTGTCTGTCTGTCTACCTGTCTGTCTACCTGTCAGTCTACCTGTCTGTCTGACTACCTGTCAGTCTACCTGTCTGTCTGACTACCTGTCAGTCTACCTGTCTGTCTGACTACCTGTCTGTCTACCTGTCTGTCTACATGTCTATCTACCTATCTGTGTACCTGTCTGTCTGTCTACCTGTCTGTCTACCTGTCTGTCTGTCTACCTGTCTGTCTACCTGTCTGTCTGACTACCTGTCTGTCTACCTGTCTGTTTACCTGTCTGTCTACCTGTCTGTCTACCTTTGCGTGTCCATTATCGTGTTACTCTCTGTGTGGTGGTTTGATCTCTTAAATGTTTGATTGATCGATTATCTGATTGGCTGATTGATTATCACTTTCTTGAGTGCTCCTTGCTTGATTCATTGATTGATCGTTTGACGGATGGGTGTAAACTTGGTCTATTGATCGTACGCTTTCTTGTTTAATTCGGTTGATTGATTGCATTTGGCTGAGAATTTCGTTTCTCGGTCAATTGACTGAATAATTGATCCAGTTTATGGCCTTTTAGATGATCATATGATTCGTTTTTATACTGATGGATGGAAACATTGATTGAGTTGTTTCATAAACTGATTGACGTGGTTTATAGTTTGATTTTAAGAAAATATTATACCAGATTGTTTGTTTAGGTTTAAGGAAACCAACTTGTTCAGTTTTAAGGATACATCATTCAGGATTGTTTTAAGGAAACCAAACATTCCAAACCTAAGGAAATAGCATGCCAGAATGTTAAGTTTGTGTTTAAAGAAACCAAACAGTTTACTTCTAAGGAAATAACACACTGGATTGTTTGACTGACAGTTTAGTTTTAAGAAATATCACACTGAATTGTTTAATTGATAGTTTAGTTTTAAGGAAATATCATACTGGATTGTTTAATTGACAGTTTATTTTAAGAAAATATACTGGATTGTTTACTTGATAATTTCGTTTCAAGGAAATGTCATACTGCGTTGTTTAATTGACAATTTAATTTCAAGGAAATATCATACTGGGTCGTTTAATTGACAGTTTTGTTTTAAGAAACTATCACACTGGATTCTTATATTGGCAGTTTAGTTTTAAGGAAATATCACACTGGGTTGTTTAATAGTTTAGTTTTAAGGAAATATCACACTGGGTTGTTTAATAGTTTAGTTTTACGGAAATGTCATACTGGATTGTTTAATTGACAGTTTAGTTTTAAGGAAATATGACACTAGATTGTTTAACTGAGAGTTTAGTTTTAAGGAAATATGACACTGGATTGTTTAATTGACAGTTTAGTTTTAAGGAAATATGACACTAGATTGTTTAACTGACAGTTTAGTTTTAAGGAAATATGACACTAGATTGTTTAACTGACAGTTTAGTTTTAAGGAAATATCACACTAGATTGTTTAACTGACAGTTTAGTTTTAAGGAAATATGACACTAGATTGTTTAACTGACAGTTTAGTTTTAAGGAAATATGACACTAGATTGTTTAACTGACAGTTTAGTTTTAAGGAAATATGACACTAGATTGTTTAACTGACAGTTTAGTTTTAAGGAAATATGACACTAGATTGTTTAACTGACAGTTTAGTTTTAAGGAAATATCACACTAGATTGTTTAACTGACAGTTTAGTTTTAAGGAAATATGACACTAGATTGTTTAACTGACAGTTTAGTTTTAAGGAAATATGACACTAGATTGTTTAACTGACAGTTTAGTTTTAAGGAAATATCACACTAGATTGTTTAATTGACAGTTTAGTTTTAAGGAAATATCACACTAGATTGTTTGACTGACAGTTTAGGTTTAAGGAAATATGACACTAGATTGTTTAACTGACAGTTTAGTTTTAAGGAAATATGACACTAGATTGTTTAACTGACAGTTTAGTTTTAAGGAAATATGACACTAGATTGTTTAACTGACAGTTTAGTTTTAAGGAAATATCACACTAGATTGTTTAATTGACAGTTTAGTTTTAAGGAAATATCACACTAGATTGTTTAACTGACAGTTTAGTTTTAAGGAAATATCACACTAGATTGTTTAACTGACAGTTTAGTTTTAAGGAAATATGACACTAGATTGTTTAATTGACAGTTTAGTTTTAAGGAAATATCACACTAGATTGTTTAACTGACAGTTTAGTTTTAAGGAAATATCACACTAGATTGTTTAACTGACAGTTTAGTTTTAAGGAAATATCATCTGGATTGTTTACTTGGTAATTCATTTCTAAGGAAATATCACACTGGGTTGTTTAATAGTTTAATTTTACGGAAATATCATACTGGATTGTTTAATTGACAGTATAGTTTTAAGGAAATATAATATTGGATTGTTTAATTGACAGTTTAGTTTTAGGGAAATATCATACTGGATTGTTTAATAGACCGTTTAGTTTTAAGGATATACCATACTGGATTGTTTAATGGACTGTTTAAATTCAAGGAAATATCACAATGGATTGTTTAATGGATAGCTTAATTTTAAAGAAATATCATACTGGGTTGTTTAATTGACAGTTTAGTTTTAAGGAAATATCATCCGGATTGTTTAATTGGCAGTTTAGTTCTAAGGAAATATCATATTGGATTGTTTAATAGACATTTAAGTTTTAAGGAAATATCATACTGGACTGTTTAATGGACAGTAATATGTTAAAGAAACATCATACTGGGTCGTTCGTGGCCCGAAACAACAGCCTGGCTACCCACTGCCAGATTCCAAGATTCGAGAGACATGTATGTTACCGGAGCAACATCTTCCCCAAAACTTAAATGAATGTACAAAGCGATCTCACCTAAACCTCAGGAATAGGTTACATGATCAGAGGCAAAAGCAAGAGTCCTCAGAAAATACAAAGAAAAAAAGCGCGGAGAAAGAAGAAGGAAACATGCAAATATAAGTGAAAAAATGACAAAACTCTGAATGGCTCTTAAATAAATACTTCAGAACATGTACCTGGAACTATGCCAGTGAAAGATGAGGATATCAATCACTGAGAAAGTAGCATATGGCTTTGATAAAGTGTGTCTACAAGGAAAACAAACGAGACTGTCTTGATGGAGGCAGATACAAGAAGATCATTCATAAGGAAGATTAGAAAAAGACAAGCAATATTTATAGGCCACTTTATGAGGAAAGGGGAATTAGAGCACCTGGTCACAACAGGATAACTGGAGGGAAAGAGAGCACCAGGCAGACCCAGGGGAAAAAATATTGGACGAACTTGCAGAGTGGCTAGAGAGACAGGGTGGAAGATGTGCTTGCGGAAACAAGGGATAGATGCAAATGGAGGGCCGTGATCGCCAACGCCATGCGGCAGGGCACATGATGATGATGGCAAGGAACAAGAACACACGAAGACAAACTAATAGACGTCGAAGACTTCAAAGTAATTGAGAAACATGACAGAAGACTAGCTATAGCCATCAGAAAAATCATAAAAGAAAAAAAAAAAGTCCAAATTAGACTTAGAACGATGGTGTACAAATTCTTGTGAACTGTTGAGCACACGCCTTCAAACTCCAAAAGAAAAGGGTAAGGATTTTGTACGTGCAAAATCTGAGCTATTATGCCATTGAACGTCTTACCCAAAACGGAACAAATAGAGGAAGTGGCCTAAAATTTACTATGAAAGGAAAATAAAAAAAAATATCATCAAAAAGCCCCGTCTTACCCAGTCTCTTTGTCTCTTGATTGTTTAAAAATGTTTTTTTTAGATTTCATTTTATTTGTTAAGATGGGAAAACATTAACGTCACTGTTGTTGTTGTTGTTGTTGTTGTTGTTGCCAATTTTGGTTGTTATTGGTTGGTTGGTTGGCTGGTTCGGGCTTTTCCTTTTTCCTGTTTTTTTATTTTTTCTTCTTCTTCTTTTTATTCTGATTGTTTTTACGTTCGTTTTATTTTTCGTTTAAAGAAATGTGATGTTTCATTTCGTTCTTGCTTTAGTTCTCTTTTCTCTTCATTTTCATCATCATTATCGTCGTCGTCGTCATCGTCATCGTCGTCATCATCATCATCATCATCATCATCATCGTCGTCGTCGTCGTTGTCGTCGTCGTCGTCATCATCATCATCGTCGTCATCGTCGTCATCATCATTGTCGTCGTCGTCATATTTTTCTTCTTCTTCTACATCATCATCATCATCGTCCTCGTCCTCGTCATCATCATCATCATCATCATCATCATCGTCATCGTCATCGTCATCGTC
Source organism: Monoplex corrugatus (assembly GCA_030674185.1). NCBI lineage: Eukaryota > Metazoa > Mollusca > Gastropoda > Littorinimorpha > Ranellidae > Monoplex > Monoplex corrugatus. The sequence continues at coordinate 11,224,535 of CM060305.1, forward strand.
GTCGTCGTCATCATCATTATCATCATCATCATCATCATCATCATCATCATCATCATCATCATCATCATCATCGTCGTCGTCATCGTCGTCATCATCATCATCATCATCATCATCATCATCATCATCATCATCATCTTGTTCTTCTTGTTCTTGTTCTTGTTCTTGTTGTTCTTCTTGTTCTTGTTCTTGTTCTTGTTCTTGTTCTTGTTCTTGTTCTTGTTCTTCTTCATGTTCTTCTTCATTTCTGATTTGCATTTTCTCTTCTGAGTGTTTTTTTTTCATGATCTTATTCTTTTCTTCTTTTGTTTTTCTTCTCTTCCTTCTTGCTCTTTAAATACGAAGACATGATGACACTGATGGCAGAGGGGAACAATAAGAGGGGAGGAAGGTGGCTGTATGGCACGCCGATTAAATGGAATTTCGATAGTTCTGAAATATGCCCTCAGCTTGGATCAACATATTTTTCGACAATCTTTAGGGCAATGCTGCAGCCTGTCTCCGCTCGGAGGGGAATCACATGGTTATAATATATAATTGTATATGCTATGCTCTCTATAATTTTCCATTGCTTTTATTCTTTCTCCCCATTTATAGCCATGCGTGTTGGTGAGTGTGTGTGTGTGTGTGTGTGTGTGTGCGTGCGTGTGTGTGCGTGCGTGCGTGCTTGCGTATGTGTCTGCTTCAGCGCTTAGATTTGATTTTATCAAGATTTTGCGCTATATAAATATTGTAATTATAATTAGAAACAAACGGTCAAGCCATGCTTTAAGTCTTTTTATCTATTACCTGTCTGTCTGTCTGCCTGTCTGTCTGTCTGTCTGTCTGCCTGTCTGTCTGCCTGTCTGCCTGTCTGTCTGTCTGCCAGTCTGTGTGTCTGTCTGTCTATCTATCTATCTGTCTACTCGTATCTATCTATCTATCTATCTACCGATCTATCTATCTATCTATCTATCTATCTATCTGTGTATCTATGTATCTATGTATCTATGTATCTATGTATCTATCTACCGATCTATCTATCTATCTATCTGTCTATCTATCTATCTGTGTATCTATGTATCTATGTATCTATCTACCGATCTATCTATCTATCTATCTGTCTATCTATCTATCTGTGTATCTATGTATCTATCTACCGATCTATCTATCTATCTATTGTCTATCTATCTATCTGTGTATCTATGTATCTATGTATCTATCTACCGATCTATCTATCTATCTATCTATCTATCTATCTGTGTATCTATGTATCTATGTATCTATCTACGATCTATCTATCTATCTATCTGTCTATCTATCTATCTATCTATCTATCTATCTATTATGTATGTATGTATGTATATGTCTATGTATGCAAGCATGTATGTATGTATGTATCTGTCAGTCTCTTTATCTATCTATATGTCTATATCTATATACGTGTATTTATCTGTATCTATCTATATCTATATCTATATTTATATCTATAGATCTATATCTATCAAACTTTGTCTTATGTACACATGCATACATAATTAAAAAGAAATGGATAGGGAAAAGAAAGAGACACAGAGGGGGAGATAGGGAGAGAGAGAGACAGAGAGAGACAGAGGGAGAGAGGAGAGAGAGAGAGAGAGAGAGAGAGAGAGAGAGACAGAGAGAGAGAGAGACAGACAGACAATCAGGCAAAGATAGAGACCACAGACAAAGAAGCAACTGTCAGTCACTCCCAGAATTTGTTTTGGAAAAGGGAAAGAGGCACAACAAGATTATTTGGAAGAAGAAGAAGGAGAAGGGTGTAGGAGGACGAATTCTATAGGAAGAAAAAAAAAGACAGAAAAAATAAAGGGGAAAAAAAGAAATCCAACAGAAATAAGGAAAACGAAGACAGCAAAGTGAAAGAAGAAAAAAGAACACCAATCATTAAAGGGAAAAAGAAGAAAAAAAAGAAAAAAGAAAAAAATAGGCAAACGAAAAAAAAAGAAATGAATGATTGAATGCATGAATGAATAATTGACTGACTGACTAACTGATTGACTGACTGACTGATTGACTGGTTGATTGACTGACTGACAGAATGATAAAATAAATGAAAGATAGAAAGAGAGAGGAAAGAATATAGAAAAACAATAAAGGGAGAGAGAGAAAGAAGGAAGGGCAAAAATGAAAGAAGATAACTAAAAACAAAGAAACACAAAACACACACACACACACACACACACCACACACACACACAACACACACACACACAACAACACACACACACACACACACAAAACAGACACACACCAACACAACCCCACACCACACACACACACACACACACCACCACACAAAAGCACCACACACACACACACACACACACAACACACACACACACACACACTACACACACACACACACACACACACTACACACACATAAACAGCACACACACACCACCACACACAACCACACACACATAAACACACACACACACACACACACACACACATACACATACACACACACACACAACACACACACAACATTACACACACACAACAACAAAACACACACAACACACAACAACCACACAACACACACACATACAATACACACATACACACACACATACACACACACATACACACACACATACACACAACACATACACACACACACACACACACATACAACACAACACACAACATCAACACACACACACACACAGCAACACACACAACACGACACAAACACACACACACACAACACAACAACATACACAATACACATACACACCATACACACACACACACACACACACAACACACACACAATCACACAAACCACACACACACACACAAACACATCAACAACACACACTCAACACTACAAACAACAACACACTCAAAACAAACCAAAACATAAAGAAGGCAGAAAAATAAAGCATAACATGAAAGAAAACAAAATCAAAATGTCTTTAATACGTGCTAACATATTTTTTCTTTCTATTTTTGTTCTTTCTCTCTCTTTGTCACTCTCTGTCTCTCTCTCTCTCTCTTTCTCTCTCCGTCTCTCTCTCTCTCTCTATCTCCCTCTCTCTCTCTCTCTGTTTCTCTCTCTCTTTCTGTTTGTTTCTCTCTCTCTCTCTGTTTTCTCTCTCTGTGTCTCTCTCTCTATCTGTCTCCCTCCCTCTCTCTCTATCTGTCTCCTTCCTTCTCTTCTTCTCTCTCTTGTCTGTCTGTCTGTCTGTCTGTATCTCACTCTCTGTATCCCTATGCCTGTCTGTCTCTCCCTCTGTGTCCCCCTCTCTGTGTCTCCCTCTCTCTCTCTGTCTCCCTCTCTCTCTCTCTGTCTCCCTCTCTCTCTCTGTCTCTATCTCTCTTTGTCTCTGTTTCTGTCACTCTCTTCCTCTCTTCCTGTTTTTTTCTGTGTCTCTGTTTCTCTGTCTGTCTGTCACTTTGTCTCTGTCTCTGTGTCTCTCTGTGTCTTTGTCTCTGTATCTCTCTGTCTCTGTCTTTCTCTGTCTCTCTCTCTGGCTCTCTCTGTGTGTCTCTGTGTCTGTCTGTATGTCTGTCTGTTACTCTATCCCTCCCTCTCTCTCTCTCTTAACCACTCTATGTAAATAAAAAGAAATGACTTCGCTTCAGACTTGAAGAATCCCAATCATGTGTTTACTTTCCTCATTTTGCTGAATGCCCTGCAGTGGTGTGTCAATCTTCTTTCCTTATAGACAACTAAAAGGATTCCAATTCATACCAACTCGAAGGGTGCGTGTGTGTGTGATGTGGGTGTTTCTGTGTGTGGTGTGTGTGTGTGTGTGTGTGTGTACGTGTGTTTGTTTGTTTGTTTGTGTGTGTTGTGTGTGTGTGTGTGTGTGTTGTGTGTGGGTGAGTGTGTGTGTGTGTTTGTTAGTGTGTGTGTGTGTGTGGTGTGTGGGTGAGTATGTGTGTGTGTGTATGTGCGTGCGTGTGCGTGTGTGCCTGCCTTTGTGTGTGTGTGTTGTGTGTGTGTGTGTGTGTGTGTGGTGTGGATGAGTATGTGTGTGGAGGTGTGTGTGTGTGTGTGCGTGTGTGCGCGTGTGTATGTGTGTGTGCGTATGCGTGTGTGTGTATCTATGTGTGCGTGCGTGTGCGTGCGTGCGTGCCTCTGTGTGTGTGT
>CM060305.1:11233656-11238656 GCA_030674185.1 Monoplex corrugatus
TCATGTTGTTGTTGTTGTCAAAAATTATTTACTATGTGCAAATTCGGGCAGTTTTTTTTTTCCTTTGAGAGCGCGTCATAGCGGTACAGTGCCACCTACTGGTATGGTTTATTCATTTGTTCGTCTGTTTCAGCAAAAAATGTCACTGATATAGTTCCTTCGTTTGCACTCTGTCCTTTTGTTCCAGATGTGATGGGACCTGACTGGAACTACAGGCGAGTGAACAAAGCCTATCATGAGGCCAGCACTGATGCAGACCTGATCCTCTTCACCATCCTTTGCCCTGGTCAACAGCATCAATGGGACTCAACAAACATAAGCCCCAGGCCTGCTGTGATAGAAAGAAAATAATATAAAAGTACAAATAAAAGAGAAAGAAATATAGGAACTGGTTCTCGCTGGAAGTAATGCCACTACTCAAAATAGAAAACGATCTTCAAATAAAAAAAAATACAACAAAAATACAAAAACAAAAACAAAACAAAAAACATGAATGATGGATGAAATATTTTGAAAAAAAAAAAAAAAAAACACCAAAAGGGAAATAATTCTGGACAGGATTTCAACGCCACAATTCTGGATTATATTCAATAAGTGGTAAAGGACACTGTTGAGTGATTCATTTCGTGGTTGAAGTTGTGAAAGTGGTGAATGCAATGCATCATTTTCAGTGGGTCACAGAGATTTTCTTTTCTTCCTTGTATCACCGTTGACGTACTCAATCTCTAAATAGCTGGAAAGTGTTTAGTTGATATATTTTATCCGTCACGTTTGATTCTTTGAACTTTACTTCTATTGCGTTTGATGTAAGGAATACAGTGTGAAAAGAACATTTTAAAAAAGAGAAAAGCAAAGAAACATTAAAAAACTTAAAAAGAAAAGAAGAAACACCGGAAAGAGAGAAAAGAAAGAAAAAAAAACACGTACGCGAAAAAGTAGAAGGAGGAGGTCAAGACAAAGTGGGAAGAAGAGAAAAAGAAGAAGAAAAGACGAAAGAAAAGAAAAAAAAGAAAGGAAAAAGAAAGACAGAAAGAAAGAAAGAAAAAGAAGGAAAAAAAGGAAAACAAAAAGAAGGAAAGAAAGAAAGAAGGAAGGAAGAAAGGAACGAACGATTGAAGGAAGTCAGAAAAAATATGTAAAGTAGTAGTAGAAGAAGAAGGAAGAGGAGGAAGAAGAGAAGGAGGAGAAGAAGAAGAAGAAGAAGAAGAAGAAGAAGAAGAAGAAGAAGAAGAAGAAGAAGAAGAAGAAGAAGAAGAAGAAGAAGAAGAAGAAGAAAGAAGAAGAAGAAGAAGAACAAAAGCAAGAACAAGAACAAGAGCCCAAACACAACCACCCGTACTTACAAACACAGTGCTTGAGTCGATTCTTCGCTGCAGTTCCTACGGTGAAAGAAAAATGCCACACACTTCACTGTGAGTCTCCAGAAGGGAGACAATTATTTCCCATCACGCCCGGGCTCCGACAACGACCATTAACTCCGCTCTTTGTGTCAATCTCCGCTGAAAACAAACGCAAAGATGAACCCTCCAACGCTGGAAGCGAACGTCGTAGGGGAGAGAATTTCGGACGTTACCAATTCCACCCAAGTGATTCCCACTGTGAATGACCTCAGTCAAGGTGATGGTTACGGGGTCAGTTTCTACAACTCGAACGTGGATAATAGTAGCATGGAGGATGTGTTCTACCCGCTCCTTAAACAGCCGACGCATATGGTGCTGGTGTACTCGCTGGCCTACTGCCTCGTCAGTGTCGCCGCCCTGGTGGGCAACGCGATGGTGATGGCGGTTGTCGTCAGCAAACCCAGCATGCACAGCGTGACCAACTACTTCCTGTTCAACTTGGCGGTGGCGGACTTGCTGGTGGCCTTGTTCTGCGTCCCTGTCAACCTCATCACCAATCTCTACAATGGTGAGTAGATGAATGTCCAGGACCTGATTTTGGCATGTGACTTCGGTTACGGTAAGTAGATAAACATACAAGACTGGACCTCCTCAGTTGTGGCTTTCAGAACGCTGAATAAATGAATACACAAGACCTGACTTTTGCCATGGTGACTTCTGTAACGGTGACTAGATGAACATTCAGGACTGATCTCTTCAATGGTGAGTTTTATACAATAACGGTGAGTAGATGAACAAACGAAATTTCACTGAGGACTTGTATAACGGTGACTAGATGAATTTACAAGATCTGACTTTGGCCATGGTAACTTCTGTAACGGTGAGTAGATGAACACACAAGACTTAATCCCTTCAATAGTGACTTTTATTACGGTGTAGATGACCGTACCAGACCTGGTTTTTGCAATGGTGATTCTGTAACGGTGAGTAAATGAACAAAGAAAATATGACTTTTTGCAATGGTGATTCCGTAACGGTGAGTAGATGAACATGCAAGATATGGTTTTTGCAATGGTGACTTCTGTAACGTAAGTACATGAACATACAAAATATGACTTCTCTGTCAGTCTCTTTCCCAATATGCTGAGCACTGGTTAGCTCTTTCCATACGCTGTTATGTTGATTTGAGTCCATGTTTCTCTCTGTCCGTCTCTTCACTTTTCTACTTTTTTTTTCTGTGGTTTTGCACCATATATGCGAATGAGCGAGCGAGAGCGCGTGTGTGTGTGAGTGAGTGAGTAAATATATATATATATATATATATATATATATATGTGTGTGTGTGTGTGTGTGTGTGTATGTGCGCGTGCGTGCATGCGTATGTGTGTATGTGTGTGTGTGTGTGTGTGTGTGTGTGTGTGTGTGTGTGCAAAACAGAAAGTATGTCTGTGCTTGTGTCTGACTATTGGCTGTCTCTTTCTCTCTCTGTGTAATACATTTGTCTGTATATCTGTCTCTTTTTCTTAATCTGACACTCTTTATTGTGTATATATGTCTATATCTGTCTCTGTCTGTCTGTCTGTCTGCCTCTGTCTGTCTCTCTGTCCTCTATCTCTGTCTCTGTCTGTCTCTGTCTGTCTGTCTCTGTCTCCCTCTGTCTGTCTGTCTCTGTCTCCCTCTGTCTCTCTCTCTTTCTCTCTGTCTGTGTCTGTGTCTGTCTGTGTCTGTCTGACTGTATATCTCTGTATCTCTCTCTGTCTCCCTCTGTCTCTCTCTCTTTCTCTCTGTCTATGTCTGTCTGTGTCTGTCTGTCTGTCTGTATCTCTCTGTATCTCTCTCTGTCTCTCCGTCAGTCTGTCTGTCTCTGTTTCTGTCTCTGTTTCTGTCTGTCTGTTTCTGTCTGTCTCTCCCTCTCTCTCTCTCTTTCTCTCTCTCTCTCTTTCTCTCTCTTTAGTCCTTATTTTTGAAGCTTTCTGATTTTCTGTCAAAGTTTTTCTTCTCAATATATCTTAACTTTGCGATATTACGCAGCAGAACACGTGTTAATTTTCATAAACCAATTAATCTCGTACTGAAATAGAATCTATATTTCAGTCACAAAAACGCTTTTCGAATCTTTTAGACATTTGAAAATAGAAATGGACAGTTTCTTGCCCTTTCGGTGAAAAATACAATTACGAAATGTACTTCTATTTTCATGCATAGCGATTCATTTTTCAAACAAAAATACACCCTTACGAATAACGCCTTCTTAAGCTTATTATGGCGATGAATTAATGTTGAATTATTTCCTTTCAGATGAAGTATACTGCTTACGTGTTTCCATAGGATTAAGACGTCTATGACATCATTATGGTAGACTTTTGCTGGCATAGTTTAATAGAATGCATATGGGGTTGTCCAAAGTGATAAATCCAACTTGAAAAAGAATTTGATTCAGAACTAGACTTCAAATGACTTCTTCATTAGATAATTATGATGATTAACTAGCATTTGGATTTCTATAAACGATCTCTTTCTCTCTCTCTTCTTCATTAGATAATTATGATGATTAACTAGCATTTGGATTTCTATAAACTCTCTCTCTCTCTCTCTCTCTCTCTCTCTCTCTCTCTCTCTCTCTCTCTCTCTCTGTTTTGTGTGTGTAATGATGATGATGAATTGAAACTTTCTTTTTGCGTTCTAACTCCTTTTTCATGTTTTGAAGTTTTACGTTTCTTTGCAAGTGACCGTTTCACGTTCGTATTCTGTCATGTTCATTTCTTTTGTTTTTGTCACAATGCATTCATCTTGTGAAACTCATGCTGCTCTCCCCGTTCAGAGTGTGTAGCCACAGTGCAGCGCCACCTATGTTTTTTACCAAGACTTCAGAAAGACAAGAAGACTAATTGGCTTTCAATGGGAGGGATCGTATAAGCTTGATCAGGAAGTATCTCTCTGTGGAAACAACTGCAAAACTCGTTCTCTCCTTCATAATGTCTCGCATTGACTATTGCAATTCACTCCTGTCTGGTCTTCCTGCCTCCACCATTCACATCCTACAGCGCATTCAAAACAATGCTGCACGCCTTGTACTCAAAAAAGAAAAAAGCTGACCACATATCTCCTCTCCTGGCACAACTTCACTGGCTCCCTGTATCAAAGCGGATACAGTACAAACTAGACACCATGTGCTACAAAAGCCTCAATAACGCAGCCCCCCATTACCTGTCAAGCCTACTTGAGATCTATGTTCCCTCACGTACCCTCCGCTCTGCCTCCGATCCTCTGACTTTTCGCTTTCCACGCACCAAGCTCAATACCTATGGTCCACGAGCCTTCTCTGTTTCTGGTCCACTTTCCTGGAACAAACTTCCTCTCTCTGTCCGTCAGCAACCTACTTTTGTCTCCTTCAAGTCCGCTCTCAAAACTCACCTTTTCTCCTCTGCATAAAATCCTGACCTCACTCATCCCCCCTCTGTAGCCTGTCTCCACTCGGAGGGGAATCACATTGTAATATATATTTGTATATAATATGCTCTCTATAATTTTCCATTGCTTTTATTCTTTTTCCCCATTTATAGCCATGTGTAGGTGTGTGTGTGCGCGCGTGCGTAAGTGTATGTTCAGCGCTTAGATTTGATTTTTATTGAGATTTTGCGCTATATAAATATTGTAATT
>CM060305.1:11253656-11256156 GCA_030674185.1 Monoplex corrugatus
ATAATGAGATAGATAGATAAATAGATAGATAGATAAATATAATTAGATAGATAGATAGACATATAATGAGATAGATAGATAAATAGATATATAGATAAATATAATTAGATAGATAGATAGATATATAATGAGATAGATAGATAAATAGATAGATAGATAAATATAATTAGATAGATAGATAGACATATAATGAGATAGATAGATAAATAGATAGATAGATAAATATAATTAGATAGATAGATAGACATATAATGAGATAGATAGATAAATATAATTAGATAGATAGATAGATAGATATATAATGAGATAGATAGATAAATAGATAGATAGATAAATATAATTAGATAGATAGATAGACATATAATGAGATAGATAGATAAATAGATAGATAGATAAATATAATTAGATAGATATATAGATATATAATGAGATAGATAAATAGATAGAAATATAATAATAATAATAATTACAATATTTATATAGCGCAAAATCTTGATAAAATCAAATCTAAGCGCTGAAGCAGACACACACGCAGGCACGCACGCTCGCACACACACGCACGCACACATACAGACACACACACACACACACACACACACACACACACACACACACACACACACACACACACACACACACACACCCACACACACGCATGGCTATAAATGGGGAGAAAGATTAAAAGCAATAAAAGCAAGAATAAAAGCAATGGAAAATTATAGAGAGCATAGCATACAATTATATATTATAACCATGTGATTCCCTCCGAGCGGAGACAGGCTGCAGAGGGGAGGGTTGAGTGAGGTTAGGATTTTATGCAGGAGAGAAAAGGTGAGTTTTGAGAGCGGACTTGAAGGAGACAAAAGTAGGTTGCTGACGGACTGAGAGAGGAAGTTTGTTCCAGGAGAGTGGACTAGAAACAGAGAAGGCTCGTGGACCATAGGTATTGAGCTTAGTGCGTGGAAAGCGAAGAGTCAGAGGATCGGAGGCAGAGCGGAGGGTACGTGAGGGAACATAGATCTCAAGTAGGCTTGACAGGTAATCGGGGGCTGCGTTATTGAGGCTTTTGTAGCACATGGTGTCTAGTTTGTACTGTATGCGCTTTGATACAGGGAGCCAGTGAAGTTGTGCCAGGAGAGGAGATATGTGGTCAGCTTTTTTCTTTTTGAGTACAAGGCGTGCAGCATTGTTTTGAATGCGCTGTAGGATGTGAATGGTGGAGGCAGGAAGACCAGACAGGAGTGAATTGCAATAGTCAATGCGAGACATTATGAAGGAGAGAACGAGTTTTGCAGTTGTTTCGACAGAGAGATACTTCCTGATCAGCTTTATACGATGGAGATGATAGTAGCAGGATCTGGCAGTTTGAGAAACAAAGTTGTTCATGGACAGGGTAGAGTCAATGCAGACACCAAGGTTTTTAGCTGAATCAGAAATTGGGACTGATGTGTTACATAATGGGAGAGAAAGAGGAGGCAGCTGAGAAAGTTTCTGACGGGTGCCAATGAGGATAGCTTCTGTTTTGTCGTCATTAAGCTGAAGTCTATTGTGTGTCATCCAGTTCTTAATGTCCGAGTAACACTCAGTGGTGCGAGTCAACAGGCGCTGTATATTATCAGGTGAGTCACTGTCTTGAAGTTGGGTGTCATCAGCATAGAAGTGGTGTTTTATAGAATGGGAGTTGGTGATGGTGGACAGGGGGGAGGTGTAAAGAGTGAAAAGAACAGGGCCAAGGACAGATCCTTGTGGAACACCACAGGTCAGGTATGCAGGTTGAGAGTAAGTGCCATTGATGAGAACGGTTTGTTTTCTGTTTGATAGGTATGAAGTGAACCAAGACAGAGCAATGTCAGAGATGCCAAAAGTATGATGAAGTCTAGAAAGGAGAATACCATGATCAATGGTATCAAAGGCTGCAGACAGATCAAGGAGTGTGAGGAGAGAGACTTTGCCAGTATCAGTTGCAAGGAGGAGATTGTTGAGAATGTGTAGTAGGGCAGTTTCAGTGCTATGGCACTGGCGGTAGGCTGACTGGAAAGGATTGAGGAGATTGTTGGCAGACAGGTGAGAGTTCAGCTGGTTGAGGACGACTTTTTCAAGGAGTTTTGACAAGAAAGAGAGATTAGAGATAGGCCGGTAATTTTTCAGTTCATTTGGATCTAAATTGTGTTTCTTGAGGAGAGGGTGAACAATAGCAGACTTGAAAGAATCTGGGACAGTTCCAGTTTGGAGAGAAGTGTTGATGATGTCAGTGATGAATGGGAGGAGAGTAGGGAGACAGTCGGCGTAGACAGAACCTGGAAGAGGATCCAGTTCGCAGGTTTTGAACGACATGGATCTGATTGTGTTGAGAATTTCTTCTTGTGAGACTGGGGTAAAAGTAGTAAGAGGTGTGCCAGAGAAGGAAGGGTCAGGTGGGCATGGTTGACAGGGTGTCCTGTCAAGCCTGTCACGAAGAGTTTGTATTTTGGTGGTGAAATAGTTGGAGAATACAGATGGG
>CM060305.1:11263656-11271156 GCA_030674185.1 Monoplex corrugatus
GAGCACCTACTCGCAACAGGAAAGTTAGAAGGGAAAAAGCACCACGTAGATCCAGGGAAAAATATTAGACAGTTTTACAGAGTGGACGAGGACAGAAAGGGTGGGAGATCTACTTGCTGAGACAAAAGATTCATATTGGGGACCATGAGAGAGAACGCCATGCAGCATGGCACTTACTACTCGTATCACATAGACTGGTGACGTAGATCAGAAACAAAATGAAACATGTCACACCAAGATATGCTGAATCCTGATCGAAATTCACACGAGGTTTACGTTTATCGGATTTCCTTTTACATTTTCAGTCTTCATACACACAGAAAGTTATTGCAGAGGGATGAAAATTTCAGTCCACAGACAAACTGAAAGCCTGGCTTAGAGTCAGGCTGTTGATGTGGAATATGTCTTCTTCTCCACTTCACCTGTCCAGTGCCACCGTGGTGTTCATCTTATTGAAATCGTTATTGTTGTTTAAAGCCCAGCCGACTGCGTAGAGCCATATCAGGGCTACAACCGCTTCAAAACATGCAAAACTTCAACAGGAAAAAAAAAAGAAAGAAAATTAAGTACACATATCAATGCATTCGAGCACATAATCTAAGCACATGCCCCTGGCGTTGACTACTCCGTCCAGTTTATCACACAGGGGATTTAAAAAACATACCTGAATACAAATTTCAGCGTATCTAAGGACAGCGATACATATACGGGCATAACTTACCTATAATTGCTTCCGCATATTTCACCTCCCCAGAGCAAAAATGCACTTAATAAGATGTACCCAATTATCAATATTAAGAGAAAGTGCTTAAGACTTTATCGAACACATACAGGTGAATGGACCAGCAAGGCAGAAAATGATAGGAAGAAATGACAGAAAGCAAAGGAACAAGGCAGAAACATAGAGAGCGACAGAAAAGAGGAAATTTCTGGCACAGAATTTCCAGAAGGTGGGGATATTATTCATACTAAAAGATCCCCCGGCATCTGCGCAGGGGTGGTGGTGGTGTTCATCTGGCTCTAAAGCCAGAGCATCTGGTGTTGTAAGCTGGAAGGGCTGGCTGGTTGACTGGCATCTGGCCCGATGGCCAAATGTTGGATTGGGTGTTGTGTGTTGTAATGGTTGACATGTATTGTTCCAACGATCTCTCTGATCTCTTTCGTTTCTAATCACGTCCCTTTTGATACTTATCAGGAACAACAGAGGTAGTTTTCTTATCAGGAACAACAGACGTAGTTTTCTTATCAGGAACAACAGGCGTAGTGTTTTTATCAGGAACAACAGACGTAGTTTTCTTATCAGGAACAACAGACGTGTTTTCTTATCAGGAACAACAGGCGTAGTTTTCTTATCAGGAACAACAGGCGTAGTTTTCTTATCTGGAACAACAGGCGTAGTGTTTTTATCAGGAACAACAGACGTAGTTTTCTTATCAGGAACAACAGACGTGTTTTTTTATCAGGAACAACAGGCGTAGTTTTCTTATCAGGAACAACAGGCGTAGTGTTTTTATCAGGAACAACAGACGTAGTTTTCTTATCAGGAACAACAGACGTAGTTTTCTTATCAGGAACAACAGGCGTAGTGTTTTTATCAGGAACAACAGACGTAGTTTTCTTATCAGGAACAACAGACGTGTTTTCTTATCAGGAACAACAGATGTAGTTTTCTTATCAGGAACAACAGACGTAATTTTCTTATCTGGAACAACAGACGTAGTTTTCTTATCAGGAACAACAGACGTAGTTTTCTTATCAGGAACAACAGACGTAGTTTTCTTATCAGGAAGAACAGACGTAGTTTTCTTATCAGGAACAACAGACGTAGTTTTCTTATCAGGAAGAACAGACGTAGTTTTCTTATCAGGAAGAACAGACGTAGTTTTCTTATCAGGAACAACAGACGTAGTTTTCTTATCAGGAACAACAGACGTAGTTTTTTTTATCAGGAACAACAGACGTAGTGTTTTTATCAAGAACAACAGACGTAGTTTTCTTATCAGGAAGAACAGACGTAGTTTTCTTATCAGGAAGAACAGACGTAGTGTTTTTATCAAGAACAACAGACGTAGTTTTCTTATCAGGAACAACAGACGTGTTTTCTTATCAGGAAGAACAGACGTAGTGTTTTTATCAAGAACAACAGGCGTAGTTTTCTTATCAGGAACAACAGACGTAGTGTTTTTATCAAGAACAGACGTAGTTTTCTTATCAGGAAGAACAGACGTAGTTTTCTTATCAGGAACAACAGATACCGCCAGTGCCATAGCACTGAAACTGCCCTACTACACATTCTCAACAATCTCCTCCTTGCAACTGATACTGGCAAAGTCTCTCTCCTCACACTCCTTGATCTGTCTGCAGCCTTCGATACCATTGACCATGGTATTCTCCTTTCTAGACTTCATCATACTTTTGGCATCTCTGACATTGCTCTCTCTTTTTTCACTTCGTATTTATCAAACAGAAAACAAACTGTTCTCATCAATGGCACTTACTCTCAACCTGCATACCTGACCTGTGGTGTTCCACAAGGATCTGTCCTTGGCCCTGTTCTTTTCACTCTTTATACCTCCCCCCTGTCCACCATCATCAACTCCCACTCTATAAAACACCACTTCTATGCTGATGACACCCAACTTCAAGATAGTAACTCACCTGATAATATACAGCGCCTGTTGACTCGCACCACTGAGTGTTACTCGGACATTAAGAACTGGATGACACACAATAGACTTCAGCTTAATGACGACAAGACAGAAGCTATCCTCATTGGCACCCGTCAGAAACTTTCCAGCTGCCTCCTCTTTCTCTCCCATTATGTAACACATCAGTCCCAATTTCTGATTCAGCTAAAAACCTTGGTGTCTGCATTGACTCTACCCTGTCCATGAACAAGTTTGTTTCTCAAACTGCCAGATCTTGCTACTATCATCTCCATCGTATAAGCCTGATCAGGAAGTATCTCTCTGTCGAAACAACTGCAAAACTCGTTCTCTCCTTCATAATGTCTCGCATTGACTATTGCAATTCACTCCTGTCTGGTCTTCCTGCCTCCACCATTCACATCCTACAGCGCATTCAAAACAATGCTGTACGCCTTGTACTCAAAAAGAAAAAAGCTGACCACATATCTCCTCTCCTGGCACAACTTCACTGGCTCCCTGTATCAAAGCGCATACAGTACAAACTAGACACCATGTGCTACAAAAGCCTCAATAACGCAGCCCCCGATTACCTGTCAAGCCTACTTGAGATCTATGTTCCCTCACGTACCCTCCGCTCTGCCTCCGATCCTCTGACTTTTCGCTTTCCACGCACTAAGCTCAATACCTATGGTCCACGAGCCTTCTCTGTTTCTGGTCCACTCTCCTGGAACAAACTTCCTCTCTCAGTCCGTCAGCAACCTACTTTTGCCTCCTTCAAGTCCGCTCTCAAAACTCACGTTTTCTCCTCTGCATAAAATCCTAACCTCACTCAACCCCCCTCTGCAGCCTGTCTCCGCTCGGAGGGGAATCACTTTGTTTTAATATATAATTGTATATGATGTGCTCTCTGTGGTTTTCCATTGGTTTTATTCTTGCTTTTATTGCTTTTATTCTTTTCTCCCCATTTGTGGCCATGCATGTGTGTGTGTGTGTGTGTGTGTGTGTGTGTGTGTGTGTGTGTGTGTGTGTGTGTGTGTGTGTGTGTGTGTGTGCGTGTGTGTGCGTGCGTGCGTGTGTGCGTGTGTGTCTTTTCGGCGCTTGGATTTGATTTTGTCGAGATTTGCGCTATATAAATATTGTAATTATTATGTATGCATGTGCGTACGTATGTATGTATGTATGTATACGCTTAGATTTATGTATGTATGTATGTATGCATATATACGCTCAGCTTAGATTTATGTATGTAAGTATGTAAGCATGTATGTATGCATGTATACGCTCATATGTATGTAGGTATGTATGCATGTATACGCTCAGCGCTTAGATTTGATTTTATCAAGATTTTGCGCTATATAAATAAAATATATTATTATTATTATTATTATTATTATTATTATTATCATTATTATTATTAGAACAACAGGCGTAGTGTTTTTATCAAGAACAACAGGCGTAGTTTTCTTATCAGGAACAACAGACGTAGTGTTTTTATCAAGAACAACAGGCGTAGTTTTCTTATCAGGAACAACAGACGTAATGTTTTTATCAAGAACAACAGGCGTAGTTTTCTTATCTGGAACAACAGACGTAGTGTTTTTATCAAGAACAACAGGCGTAGTTTTCTTATCAGGAACAACAGACGTAGTGTTTTTATCAAGAACAACAGGCGTAGTTTTCTTATCTGGAACAACAGACGTAGTGTTTTTATCAAGAACAACAGGCGTAGTTTTCTTATCAGGAACAACAGACGTAGTGTTTTTATCAAGAACAACAGGCGTAGTTTTCTTATCAGGAACAACAGACGTAGTATTTCATTGATTCCTCAGATGCCAGGGTCTGTGGAGACAGATGGTGCTAAGAACTATCGGAGGAAATAATGTTTATGCCGACAGGGACAAATATTAAAGTGGACACCGCAGCTGATATACATGTAAATTGAAGCAAACTTATTCTGTTATTCTGTGTGGACTGTGTTGATGTTTTCAGAAGGGTCGTCTGTCTGTCTGGGGCTGAACACTGTATCTTATTTTTATTATTATTTCTTTTTTTTTTCTTTCCTTTTTTCTTGGTGGTGGTGTTGGGGTCGGTGAGTGAGGGGTAGTGGTGGTGGTGGTGATTCAAAATCACCTCTTTTATGGTTATTCTATAATTATGGGAACTGTGTTTTGATGTTTTCAGGAGTGCTATTGTCTCCTGCTGGACTCTACGTTTGGGAAGTTGTCTACTGTTTTGTTTGTTTGTTTGTTTGTTTGTTTGTTTTTGTACTAAGTGTTGTGTATTTATTCTTTTTGTCTTTTGTAAACGCTTCACGAAGGCCATTTGGCCGAAATTCGCGCTTGTCTTGTTATATTACTTACGCCTTCTATTTCTATTTTCTATTGTTGTTGGTATTGTTGTTTTTATTTGTTGTTGTTGTTCGTTATCATTTCATGCGTATTCATATATTTATTTACATGCTCATTTATTTTTTGTTCTCTTCGTTTGTTTGGTCATCTTTTATACCTTTCTGTCTTCATGATCTGATCGGATGATTTGCATCAGAATTTGGAACCAGAGGCAGACGTTCTGTGGAACTGTGGTGATGTTATCGTAATTACCGTTTGTTTATCTGACTGTTTTGCATCCGTGTGTATACCATCTGATGATTTATGGTGAGATTTGGACGATGACTCACAGTTTTTTTTATAAGGGGTTTGGTGACGTTTTCAAATGTACGTCTTGTTTGGATGAGTAATTTCCATCATGGTTTTATGACTTGATTTTTTTTTCAAGTTCTATCCCCTTCGTTAAATTAAATGACCACAAAATCTGGGACTATTATGGGGATATTATGATGATGACGTGGGGATGATAATAGTAAAGCAATGGAGATCCATCCAGGATTGAGACTGTATAACAGGGGCTGAACGTTCTGCTTTCTATCACTATTTACCTGGCGTCAACCAGGCTCGAGATATGCAGATACCTACCGCTTTAGTCAGCAGGAGATTTGAGCAACACCTTCAATGACACATCCCTGAAGTGGATACGAATCGACTGTGTAGTTCCAGTCTTCCCAATGAGCCCATAGCATTCTTACCTCCGGGTAGAAGCTTATTGGGGCCGAACATTCTCACAATGATTTTGAATAGAATTAATGGGATTCGAACCCACAACTTTCCAGTCATAATGCAGTCCGTTGTATGGTATAATTTAATCCTGTGATTCACGCACCATATCAACCAACTGCAAAACCTTAACCCTTTCACTCCCTCACCCTTCCTGCTGGAAGTTGGTGGATAGGATCAGGAAGTCAAAGGGTTAAGCTTTTGCTTTGCTATCATGGTTGGCAATGCAGGCTATTGGTGGACAGGGTGCGGGAACAAAGGGTTGATAAGTTAGGCTGGGTTGGACGATAAGGCAGACTAATTCTTTGAGGATTTTGGTGATATTTTTACAAGCAGTGATTGTTTATCTGACTTTCTTAAGTTAAGCACTTGTCCATCTTCTCTGTCTGTCTGTATAATTTGATAGTCTGTGACAGCATTTCGGTGAGAAGAGGACATAGCAGACCGAAGTACCATTCGATGTCCATGGCGTCTGCATGCAGATTACTTTTTTTTGTGCTTACGTGGATTTTCCAATATGTGACTCATTGGGTCTAAAGGGAGAGAGGGCTGAGAGCTGGTGGCCCCAAAACAAACGTGACGTTTGGTCAGAAACGTCAATAGACATTGGCTGAGAGAGAGACAGAAGTAAAAGAAACACGTTATAGAGCAGCAAAGACAGAGACTGAGAGAAGAGAGAGAGACAGACAGAAGAGGCAGAGAGAGAGAGAGCAGAGACAGAGACAGAGACGAGAGACAGAGAGAGAGAGACAGAGACAGAGACAGAGACATGAGACGAAGAGAAAGAAGAAGAGAGAAAGAAGACAGAGAAAGAGAAGAGACAGAGAAGAGAGAGATAGAGAAAGAGAGAGAAAGAGAGAGAAGAGAAGAAAGAGAAGAAAGAAGAAGAAGGAGGAGAGAAGAACGAGAGAGAGGAAGGAGAGGAGAGAGAAGAGAGAAGAGAAAGAAAGAAAAGAGAAAAAGAGAGGGAGACGAGAAGAGAGAGAAGAGAAGAAGAGAGAGAGGAAAGAGAAGGAACAGAAAGAGAAGAAAGAGAAGAAGAGGGAGGAGACAAAGAGAGACAGAAGAAAAAGAAGAGAAGGGAGAGAGAAGAGAGAGAAGAAAGAGAAGAGAGAGAGAGAGAGAGAGAAACAGAGAAGAGAGAGAGAAGAGAAGAGAGAGAAGAGAGAGAAGAGAGAGAGAGAGAGAGAGGAGGGACAAAAGAGACACAGAAAAAGAAAGAAAACGGAGAAGAAAGCAAAGAAAATAGTGTACGACATCAGACAAGACATGAACAGAGCGAAATGAAGTCGAGACAGAGAGAGGAGAGAGAGAGAGAGAGAGAGAGAGGAGAAGAGACAGAGAGAGATTGAGAGAGAGAGAGAGAGAGAGCTTGAGCTTGTCCATGGCAAAATTCTCATGAAAAACATCGTTTTTATAAGAAACAGTAAATATACACATTTCAGACAAAAATGAAGGGTTATGAAGTCCTACAGTGCATGTTCTCGGTGAGATCAGCCGGAATTTTACATGGTAAAGCCATTGTGAATAAAAAATAAACAAGTAAAACATACATGTGGACCTTTAAGATCCCAAGCGAAATAACTTTTACGCAGACAGAAACTACAAAGGGAAATTCATGTCTTGTAGAGGCTTTACGCGAGTGAGAAAGCAAAGCAAAGAGTCACCTGAGAATAAACTGATGTGTGTGTGTGTGTGTGGGGATGTGTTGTTCAGGATGTGTGACTGTACAATTAGTTGTT
>CM060305.1:11273656-11281156 GCA_030674185.1 Monoplex corrugatus
AGAACAACAATGATGTTAAGATGGGACAGTAAGAAGGCCAGTTTTAATTGGGAGGATTTATCTAATCCTACACTGACACCACCAGAACAACAATGATGTTAAGACGGGACAATAAGAAAGCCAGTTTTAATGGGATGATTGATCTGATACTTTACTCACACCACCAGAACAACAATGATGTTAAGTTGGGACAGTAAGATGGCCAGATTTAATGTAGTGTACCCCGGGATTCGAACCCACAACCATCAGCACATGAATCCGAAACTCAACCAAGTGAGCTACTAAGGACTTTTGATTACACGTCATGTGTCCCACACGGGCCAGATACGTAACGTACAGGGATTACGTATCGCATTTTCTCCCCCGCGATTTTACCGATACGTACCGCTTCGATACGGACGTGACTACGTATGGCCTGCATGGCTGAGAAGAGAGCCCAAGGTGCGTATCATCTTGCACTTCCGCTGGGATAACTGACACAAGGGACAGTAATGTAGATTTCAATGTCTAGACTCCTTGTCTAAAAACAACGATTTTGTAGGAAAATCTGTTCATCTTTCTGGTATCTTTCGTTCTGTTGGGATTTCAGTATCTAAACTCTTTGTCATAAAACAGTTGTTTTGCATGAAAGTCTCAACCCAATCTTTCGGACATCTTCTGTTCTGTTTGTTAACAAACCTGGCTGTTTTCGAACGTTTTTCTTTCGTCCGGTGACTGACCTACCCAAGGTCAGTTGATATATAAATAATGTTTTCCCAGCTGTATAGATATTAGCACATAGCACACCAGGTAGACCCACGGAGAAAATGCTAGACGAACTTGCGGAGTGGCTGAAGACGAGAAGGGTGGAGGAGATGCTTGGGGCAACAAGAGATAGAGACAGATGGAAGTCCATGATCGCCAACGCCATGCGGCAGGGCATATGATGATGATGATGATGAGACTTAACTTGCGTATCCGCCGTTGCTAATCTCCTTATATCAAAACAAAAAGGTATGTAAAGATACTGGAAAATAATCGGGATTCAGAGAAAAGAGACAAAAACAAAATAACGATGAAAAAGTAAGAGATTTCAGCACGAATGCCTGAATGTGTATACATATGTTCGAATGTGTGCACGCTCGTGTGTGTGCATGTGTGTGTGTGTGTGTGTGTGTGTGTGTGTGCGCGTGTGTGTTTGTATGTGTGTGCGTGTGTGATGCGTGCGTGCGCGTGTGTGCATGTGCGTGTGCGTGCGTACGTGCGTGCGTGCGTGTGCGCGCGGGCGCGCGTGTGTGTGTGTGTGAAACGGAAACAAACAAAGATAAAGAACACGTATAAACAAAGAACACAAACAAAGAACACAAACAAACAACACAAATAAACAACACAATCAAACAAAGAACACAAACAAAGAACACAAACAAACAACACAAATAAACAACACAATCAAACAAAGAACACAAACAAAGAACACAAACAAACAAACAACACAAACAAAGAACACAATCAAACAAACAACACAAACAAACGAACAAACCCTACCTCTTATGTCAGTTTCGGTTTCAGTTTCGCAAGATAACGTATCCATGCTCGGAATGAATTCCATATGCGCTGATGCCATTGCTGCTTTGTGATGGAGAAGATGCAAAATAATCATGACATAAGCCCCATAAGCTGGCAAGACTGTAAGATCCTACTAGCGTGTGGACTGTGTATTTTATAATTACCAATCTGTATTTTACACCTATGATTAATAGTACCAGTTTGTCAATGGAACATCATCATCATCATCATGTCGAGCTTGCTCGGCTATCCATGACACGTTTCTTCCATCCTTCTCTGTCAGACATTGCAGTAGGTAGTTCATCATACTGACAGCCCGTATCATCCATCAGTTGGTCGATGAAGGTCTTCTTTGGACGTCCTGGTCTTTGTTTGCCATGGCTGGGTCTCCATAGTAGAACATCCCCCACCAGTTCTTCTTTGCTACGCCAGCAGTGTCCTGCGAAGCGCAGTCTTTGTTGACGTATTGATTTACTGATTGGTGAGATCTTACCATATAACTCGTTGTTAGTTGGATGTTCTCTCCAGGATTTGCTCAGGGCTGCACGCAGCATTCGTGTGTATGCTCCATCAATCTTCTTCTCCAATGTCGTTGTTAGGGTCCAAGAGATTGAGCCATATGTAAGAACGGACTCTGCTGCTGCTCGGAAGAAGTTCCTTTTCAGGTTGACTGGTAGATTGGATTTCCAGATCTTGTCCAGTTGATTTAGAGCGCCCCAGGCATTTCCGAGTCTGGTGTTGACGTCTTGTTCTGTGGAGTCAATGTAGCTGCCCAGGCATCTAAAGTCCTGAACCCGCCTGACTGCATTTCCACTGAGACCTCCCATGCCATTGGAATAATCTAGTCGTATCTTGAAAGATTTAACAAAAGCTGTAAAGGCAAGTCATATGTGTTCTCTTTTCGTGACGACTGATTCTGTAGCAAAATCACGACTGGTGTGAAGTTAAAACGTCTGCCCTGTAATTTGATTGTACGGATTCAAATTCAGTCTGCGACGTAGTGTGGGAATCGTTGAGCGGGCTCCATCGCACATGGACAAATCCGCATGTCATCCTGAAATTTGGTTTTGCAGATTTAAATTTAGACTGTGGTGTACGTTAGGTTTAGTTTAATCAACCCTTTGATTCATGCACCGTATCCACCAACTGCAAAAAGGGTTAACTCTTTGCTTTTGCTGGCATAGTTGACAATGCAAAAAGTTGGTGGATAGGGTGAGTGAGTCAAAGGGTTAACTTTTTGCTTTGCTGGCATGGTTGACAATGCAGGGTACTGGTGGATAGGATGAGGGAGTCAAAGGGTTAGCTTTTTGTTTTGCTGGCATATTTAACAATGCAGGGTGCTGGTGGACAGGGTGATGGAGTCAAAGGGTTAACTTTTTGCTTTGCTGGCATGGTTGACAATGTAGGGTACTGGTGGATAGGGTGAGGGAGTCAAAGGGTTAACTTTTTGCTGTTGCTGGATAGTTGACTATGCAGGGTGCTGGTGGATAGGGTGAGGGAGTCAAAGGGTTAACGTTTTGCTTTGCTGGCATGGTTGACATTGCAGGGTACTTGTGGATAGGGAGAGGGAGTCAAAGGGTTAACTTTTTGCTTTGCTGGCATAGTTATCGATGAACGATGCTGGTGGATAGGGTGTGGGAGTCAAAGGGTTAAAGTGGGATTCATTGTAGTTGGAAAATCCCACATGCGCTTCTGAGATTTGATTTTGCAGATTTAAATTAAGTCTGTGACATATTTAAGATCAGTTTAAGCGGGATTCAGCGTACTTGGAAGATTCCATATGCGCTTCTGTAACTGGATCTCGCAGACTTAAATTTTCTCTGAGGTATTGTTCGGATTAGTTTGAGGCGGATATTGATTGTATTTGGACAATTCTTTAAGCAATCCATCCATTTATGTCAGCAATTATCTAGCAGACTCCTTAATCCTAAGCAAAATCTTATGCATTGACCACACCTATTCTTAATCTTATTGTTTAATTTAAAGCCCAGCCGACTGCACAGAGCCATATCAGGGCTATAACCACTTCACAGTACACAACGTCAGGATGAAAAAAAAAGCTGGACAAGAAGAGTAAGCACACATTTCAAAGCATGTACGCACATAATCTAAATATATGCCCTGGCGTTGACCACTCCGTCCATTTTATTACCAGAAGTTTAAAAAATAAACTGATTATAAATGTAAACATAATTAAGGACACTGAAGTAAAGATAACAAATGATTTACATTACCTAAAATTGTGCCGGCACAGCGATCATGGCCCTCCATACGAATCGCTGCAAGTATCTCTCCTACCCTTCTTGTCCTAGCCCACTTTGCAATACTGTCCAATATTTTCTCTCTGGGTCTACCTGATGCTCTTTTCCCGCTACCTTTCCTGTTGGGACTAGGTGCTCAAATTTCTTTTGCCCCATAAAATGTCCCATAAATGTTGTTTGTTTTTCTCTTCCCCATCTTCTTCGTTCATGTTCTTTTTGTGTTTGCCTGTTTCAAGGCCATCTCGCTCGTTTTGTGTTAGTCTTTCTTTCTTTTATTTTGTTTTTGTTCTGTCCCTGGAACTCTTAACATTCCTTAAATGACATGTCAGTTGTTTCAATCATGTGTTCATTTTGCTTGTTGATTGTCGAATTCTTATGACCGTATTGGTTGTATATAACCCTAAAAAGACTCCCTTCCTGATGTTAATTGACAGGCGCTTGCTGGTAAGAACGCTTTTCATTTCCTTGAATGTTGTTTTAGCTGAGCCAATTCCGCCGGATATTTCTTAAGACAATGCCTTCTAAACCCTCCCACTAAAGACAGTAATTATTCAGTCGTGGAGATAGAATGATCGAGCAATCTTATGGGGAAAGCATTCATTCCCTTCCTGATAGTTATTGAATCGGTGACATTAAATGTTCCACGGGCAACAAAGAGAAACAAACGAGACAGTTTTGAAAAAGGCAAACACAAAACAACGGTAATGAAGAAGATTAAGCAAAGACAAGCAACATGTATCCAGGGGGCATTTTATCAGGCAGAAGAAATTAGAGCACCTAGTCACAACAAGAAAGCTGGAGGGAAAAAGATCACAAGGTAGACATGCAGGGGAAAAATGTTGGACGGACCTGCGGAGTGGATGAAGATGGACAGGATAGGAGCTGTGCTTGCTGCGACAAAAGATAGATTCGTACTGAGGGCCAAGATCGCCAACGCCATGAGCAGGGTACTTGATGATGATGAAGACATTCTATGACACAGCTTCGACCAGAATCTTGTAAAGATCCATTCAGAAACAGCTGAGGAAATCTTACCAATGTGTGCTGATTAAAGACAAACACAAGCACAGAGACGCATAGCGTTTGCGTGAAAATGAAATAATCTCTCCTGCAACACAGACACACATACACACACAGACACACACAGACATACACAGACATACACAGACACATACAGACACACACACACACACACACACATGCACGCACGCACGCACATACGCACACACAACACACACACACACACACACATATTGGCAAGCACACACAAGCACACACATACACACACACACACACACACACACACAAACACGCCTACACACACAAACACACACATACAGGCACACACACACACACACATACACACACACACACACACACACACACACACACACACACACACACACATACAAAGTCACACGCAGACGCAGGCACTTTAAGAAACGCTTACACATGCAATCACTCTCTCTCTCTCACTCACTCAGTCTCTCCCTCCCACCCTCCCTCCATCTCTCTCTCTCTCTTCCTCTCTCTGTCTCTGTCTCTCTATCATTCTCTCCCCTCCCTCCCTCTCTCTCTCCCTCTCTTTGTCTCTGTCTCTATCATTCTCTCCCCTCCCTCCCTCCCCCCCTCTCTCTCTCTGTCTCTGTCTCTCTCTTTCTTTCAGAGGCAGACACGGTATCCTGATAAAGCGTGCATTGGAAAGTACTCTTTAATTGTTTAGGGACGGTGGTGATGCTTTTAGAAGTATTAGTATCATTGCTGTCTGTTTTCTGTCAAGTCTGGCTCTCTGCATAAAAATGAAGATTTGTGGCAAGATTTGGATCATGGCGTCAAACGTATTCTTCTGGGATTGTGGTGATGGCTTCAATAACAGACATTTATATGTCCCTGTGGTTCTTGGAAATCATGTCTTTGTGGTTTGATTAAGGACTGGATTTGGATGAGGGCAGATTAGAACAGACTCGCGAAATATATTGTGTCCATGCCCTCCGTATGCAGTGTGTGTGTGTGTGTGGGGTGTGTGTGTGTGTGTGTGTGTGTGTGTGTGTGTGTGTGAGGGGGTGAGTGTTAGTGTGTATGTGTATGTGTGTGTAGGGTGTGTGTGTGTGTGTGTGTGTGTGTGTGTGTATGCGTGTGTGTGTGTGTGTGTGTGTTGTGTGTGTGTGTGTGTGTGTGTGTGTGTGTATTTGAGGAGGTGAGTGTTATTGTGTGTGTATGTGTGTGTAGGAGAGTTGTGTGTGTGTGTGTGTGTGTGTGTGTATGCGTGTGGTGTGTGTGTGTGTGTGTGTGTGTGTGTGTGTGTGTGTGTATGCGTGTATGTGGTGTGTGTGTGTTGTGTGTGTGTGTGTGTGTGTGTGTGTGTGTGTTTGAGCAGGTGAGTGTTATTGTGTGTGTATGTGTGTGTAGGGGGGTTGTGTGTGTGTGTGTGTGTGTGTGTGTGTATGCGTGTGTGTGGTGTGTGTGTGTGTGTGTGTGTGTGTGTGTTGTGTGTGTGTGTGTGTGTGTGTGTGTATGCGTGTGTGTGGTGTGTGTGTGTTGTGTGTGTGTGTGTGTGTGTGTGTGTGTGTGTGTGTGTGTGTTTGAGGAGGTGAGTGTTATTGTGTGTGTATGTGTGTGTAGGGGGTTGTGTGTGTGTGTGTGTGTGTGTATGTGTGTGTGGTGTGGTGTGTGTGTGTGTGTGTGTATGTGTGTGTGGTGTGTGTGTGTGTGTGTGTGTGTATGTGTGTGGTGTGTGTGTGTGTGTGTGTGGTGTGTGTGTGTCTTTGTGTTTGTGTGTGTGTGTGTGTGTGTCTTTGTGTTTGTGTGTGTGTGTAGTGTTGTGTAGTGTGTGTGTATGTGTGTGTGTGTGTGTGTTTGTATGTATGTATGTATGTGTGTGTGTGTGTGTGTGTGTGGTGTGTGTGTGTGTGTGTGTGTGTGTGTGTGTGTGTGTGTGTGTGTGTGTGTGTGTTGTGTGTATGTTCGTGTGTGTATGTGTGTGTATGTGCGTGTGTATTTGTGTGTGTTTGTGTGCGTGTTTGTATACATATTTTGTGTGTGTGTGGTGTGTGCGTGTGTGTGTGTGTGTGTGTGTGTGTGTGTGTGTGTGTGTGTGTGTGTGTATGTGTGTGTGTTCGCTCGCGCGCGCGCACGATTGTGGGTCTCGCCATGATGAATTTGGATCTTTTCCATCTCGTCCATCAGTGTATATGGAATGTATTCAGAGCATGCAGACACTGTCTGGAAAAAAAAGCAAGCATTAAAACTGGAACTGTTTTCGTTCATGTCTGTGCAATTTGATGGTTTGGGGCTGGATCTGGAGGAGAACAGAACACAGCAGACTCACGTAAGGTACTTTGTCCAGGCCCTCTACATAAAGAGCACAATATGTCTGGTTTAGTCCTTATAGCATCTGCTCAGAATGCGTGATGTTTTGGATTCAAATCATTGATTGGAAACAGGTGGGTGTTTTCACTTGCAAAGAAGGTTCTTTTCGGGTACCCCCTAGACGGTAAAGATTACATTGTGTTTCATGATCTCCCAGGTCATTATGTACGCAGACCTGTTTGTACTTAAACATCTTCTTCCTGTGGAGATACTGGGGGCTCTTTCAGTGTAAATAGTATCCCCACCTTCTGGAAACTCTGTGCTAGAAAGTCTCTCTCAAAAAGAAAAAAGCTGACCACATATCTCCTCTCCTGGCACAACTTCA
>CM060305.1:11293656-11301156 GCA_030674185.1 Monoplex corrugatus
ATGTATGTATGTATGTATGTATGTATGTATGTATGCACGTAAATATCTGTCTGTTTATCTATCTATCTAGCGAATAGCAGCTGTTCTGCGCTGCTGAAATCTAATTGTGCATTGCCAGCCGTTCTGGCGCCAGCTTGATCTATTATCCACAGAGAAATAAAGTTTACTCTGACAGACGTATAACAGATGTATCAGAATAAGATAATTGGGAAGATACGTGGCACATCCTGTTAATAATAGACGAACCTCGATGTATTGTTGCTGAAGTTGATGGCACTGGCCTTCAGAGTTTTGAGGAAGTATCCTCGGAGACGTTTAAAAACCTTGCTCTGAAAAAGAAGTAACAGATGTCCCAGAATTAAAGAATCGGGAAGATGCAGGACGCATCCTGTCTGTAATGGACGGAGCCTTGACATGTTGGTGCCGCAGCCGATGGGGTTGGCCTTCAGAGTACTGACGAACTAACAGTAATGTCGTTTAAAAAAAATTCTTCTCGTAATGGTTTTTCTCTGAATGGTGTGACAGGTGTACCAGCGTTGGTTAATTGTACAATGTATAAGGCAACTGTCACATCGTGTTTTTGATAGACAGGAAAATGAAGTTTAAAGGGTAAATCAAGGTCCAAGGGACCAAATAAGTTACTTTTCTGGGCAATGGTGAGAGAAAGAGAGAAGGAGAGAGAGAGAAGGGAAGGAGGCAGAGTGAGAATGAGAGGGGGGAGAGACAAAGAGAGAAAGAGAGAGAAAGAGATAGATAGAGGGAGAGAGAGGGAGAGGGAGAGATTGAGGGAGAGAGAGAGAGATGAGATGAGAGAGAGAGAGAAAGAGAGAGGGAGAGAAGGAGAAGGAGAGAGAGTGAGAGAAAGAGAGAGAGAGGAAGAGAAAAAGGACAGAGACAGAGGAGGGAGAGAGAAAAAGAGACAGAGAGAGATACAGAGACAGAGACAGATAGACAGACAGACAGACAGACAGGCAGGCAGACAGGCAGACAGGCAGACAGACAGAGAGACAGGAAACAAGAGAGGATGAGGCTGAGAGAGAGAAAAAGAACAATAGCAAGAACACATTTTATTGAGGAAGAGAGAGAGACAGAGGTAGAAAGAGACACAGAAAGAGAGAGAGAGAGAGAGAGAGAGAGAGAGAGAGAGACAGAGACAGAGACAGAGACAGACAGACAGAGAAGAGAGAGAGAGAGAGAGGAGAGAAGGAGAGACAGACAGACAGAAACAGAGACAGAAAAAGACACAGACAGAGAGACAGAGACAGAGAGACAGAGAGAATCATCAAGAAACAGACAGACAAACACACAGATGAACAAACAGACAAACAGACGGACATGTGAAGAGTTATTTATCTCCATCGAATTTTTTTTTCGACACATCTCTCGAGACAGGACCACAGATGTGGAAGACACGTGGAGTATGGGGCCATCTTTGATAAAAGCTCCAAATTAGAAACCTTTTACCACACATGTCTGAAATATTTTACACTCCTCCTGGTAAACACATGTTGACGTCACAGTTATCTATCTCAGGGACAGTGTAGGTAATTTGCAGTCTGTCTGTAGAGTTTCCGAACAGATAGGTCACATGATTCACTATGCTGACGTGTACTGGAAGGTGTTTTCGAGTTCTTCATTGATAAACGAGCATTGGCTACACAATGATACAAGTTGTCTTGGTTTGAGGACAATTTTTTTGAAACTGTCGAAAAGAAAAGTTTTACGGGCACATTGTGAATGTTAACCATTGTTTAGTGTCTTTTTATGTTTGTCTTTAGTGGTTAACATTCTTGCTGTAATTTGGTAACAAACATATCAACGTATTCATTTATTTGACTGGATGAAGCTGCATGGAAGTTTCTGTCTTTTTCACCAAATTGTTGTATTTGGTATTTGTTCCTTTGTGATCTTACTTACGTCTATGCTTGACAAAGACCAGTCAGCTGAGAATTTGTGCCTGTCTTGTCTGGTTGTATTGAACGCTCGTTCTGATTTTTTCGTGGTTTTCTGGGTTCATATTCGTTAATTGTTTTGAGGACGACATATGCAGCGCCTGTGGAAGAACATGTGCTGTCAAGATGGTCTAACAACCCACACGAAGACACATACCAGGTGATAAGTGCAAAGAATTTGGTGTTCAGACATTGTTCAAGAGATATTCATCGTACACGGACACGTCCATATGCGCAAACCCCAAATATGCCAGTGATTTTCTGACAAACTCCCTGAGTCAGCGCAAAACCATTTGCACTGGTAAGGTCTTGAAATAGGGAAAGGAGGGGGGGTGATGTTGACAATTAAGCTGACGCCACCAGAATGATGGACACATTCAGATGGGCAGCAAACAGGCCAGTCTTAATGTTGAGGGGGTGGATTTGAACTTGATATATCTGACCTTCAGCTCGCGGCTCTATGAAAAGAACCAACAAGACCCACGGACAAAAGGACCAGCTTGACTACTCATCCGTCAGACAGATGGGAGAGTGCAATAAAGCGAATTTCCCACAAACGTAAAAAAGGGCAGATGGTATGTGGGGGAGGGGGGGGGGGAGGGTGATTAGAAATAGCGATGGGTTGAGGCCAGGACAGAAAATCAATATACTTATATTACAGAAGGGAATTAGTCATTTGTAATAGATGTATATCTTCAATCAAACAATATCTAAGTACAACCAGAATTCAAATTAACAGCAGCACGAGTAGCAGTTTTGAATGTGCCGAGGGAATAAGGCTAATAATAATGAGTGTACAATGGAAGCAAACTTCACTACGAAAAAAGTTAAATTGGATGATAGCATACCAAATTGTTGTTTAACATGGTCAGAGAAACTACACATTAATATTTCGTGAGAAAAGATTTTTGTAAAAATTCACGAATTAATAAAATGATTGCAACTAAGTTTAGTTCATTCCAGTGTTGCCACCAATATAATATTAAACACAATGGGTATAGCAATTACGATAAATTGTAACTGGTGTAATAATGCAGGAGACTATTGAACATTTTCTGTGGAACTGTTACTACGTCCGTAACTTTGAAACTTAACAGAAAATCCAGTCAACGCAAAATGTGAAAATACCTTCAACATCAAAATCACACGAAACACAGTGTTGTTCGGTGTTGATCAAAATGTAAAAACAGATATAATATTTGATGTTATGATAATGCTTGCAAAATCATTTGTCTATAAATGCAAATTAGACAAATGTGTCCCAAATGTACGTAATTTCCAAAAGAACAGTTAGCCACAGATTCAAAATTGAACAATATAATGCCAAGAATAAACTTTCACTCGTCCATTTTTAATGCTCAGTGGTACAAATATAATGCTCATATTCTCCCCGTAGAAAACAGATTTTCTGCATGACATGTTCTTTAATCTTGATACACACAATAACACTGTATTGATTACAATATTGTCATATACGTTTTGTATATTATACGTTGTTTGTATGTGAACAGTACGTCTTTTATGTGTAAACATTGATATCGTTTTCTGTTATCACTGAATGTTGTTGATTGATTATCGTACAGCAAAAATATGATTTGAAAAACAAATTCATAAAATATGTTAACATGTACATAGATCTTGATGTTCATTCGTAAACTTCCAATGTATAAAATATCATTATGTATATTATGTATTCTATATGGAGTTCATATCTCAACAATGTCTTGTGTGTATATTTTTTTATATCATTTTTCATTGCCATATTGTGTATTTGAAGTCTGTTTGATTTGAAGCAAAAGATGAATAAAAAGTTTATTTAAAAAAAAAAGAAAAACAATAATGCCAATCTTACAGAAGGGAAAAAGATATAGAAGATATTTTTCAAACTGACACAGATATCACATACTACAAAACAGTCTGTGAGCGAGCGAGAAAGAGAGAGAGAGAGAGAGGGGGGGAGAGACAGAGAGAGAGAGATGGAGAGAGAGAGAGAAATGGAGAGGACAGACAGACAGACAGACAGACAGACAAAGACAGACAGAGACAGAGACAGACAGACAGAGACAGAGAGATATACAGACAGAGAGAGAAAGGGGTGAGGAGAGAGAGAGAAGAGAGAGAGAGAGAGAGAGAGAGAGAGAGAGAGAGAGAGAAAGAGAGAGAGAAAGAGGAGAGAGAGAGAGAGAGAGAGGGAGGGAGAGATAGAGACAGACAGACAGACAGACAGACAGGCAGACAGGCAGACTTACAGACAGAGAGGCAGAGAGACAGAGAGGCAGAGACAATGACAGAAACAGACAGACTGTGTCGATGGGCGCACTCTTAATCTAACTGTCTGCGAATAAGAGGTACCATTTTAGATGTCTGGTACTCTCTAGAATTGCAGAACTTCTGAATGGGCTCCCTTGTAATTACACAGCCAAGAACTGGTCACTAAGTTCAATGCTACCAATACTTGCAGCAAACAACTGACCAGTTATCGTACTACCTTATGTTTGGTTAGACGTCTTCGTGAACTAACCAAAAAAGAAATAAAGCTACGGCACAGCTGTTTGGGTTGAATGTTAGTATTCTTTTTGTAACTTGTCGATGTGTCTGGGACGTCAAAAGTTGTCGGGTTAGGGTCTATTCAGTGTGCAGTCAAATTGCTTAATCGAGATTATGGTAAGCCTATAGAGCCACACTGAACAAACTTTAATTTTTCAGGGAAAATGCACTAAAAATATAAAGAACATGAAATTAATTTTTTTGTGTGCATGTCCCTAATGTCCCTAATGGTTTAACCCTTTGACTTCTCAGTCTCTCCAGTTTCAAGGTTGTTGGGCTTAGGGAGTCAAAGGGTTAAAGATTTAGGCTAAAAGTGTTGTTTTTTTATGGGGGGGGGGGGGGGGGGGTCCCATTTTGTATGCCACCTTTATGGCCACATAAGCTGAGACAGTTTTTACGATGCTATGGTGATGACGATGACGATGACGATGACGATGACGATGATAGTTATGGTGCTAAAGAGTTCGATTTAAGATTCAAACTGTGTGACAGGGCTGGGTTTTTTTTACGCTTATTATCATAACATATATTGGCGTCAACCAGGCCTTAGAGATACAGACACCTGCGGTATTGATCAGGACATTTTAGCAACACCCTCAATGGGGCGTCCAGGAAGTGGATGAGACTCGACTATGTGGTCCCAGTCTTCCTGATGAGCCCATAGCATGCTCAACTGGGTAAAGAGCCGGATGAGGCTGAAACATTCCACAATAATTTTGACACCCGTCTGTACGTCTGAGGAGGACAAAGCGGGTATCAGATGGACGCTGCTCAAAAAAGCTGATCGTTAAAAAAAAAAAAAAAAAGAAAAGAAAAGAAGAGAGATAGAAAGAGAGACGTCTTCCACCTTACGCCTCTAAGATGTCAGGATCACAGGATATTCTTAACCCTTCTTTTTTTAACTTATGTAATTACAAAATATTATACGAGTGACTGCAGCGGAGAGGAGAATCTGGCACACTTTTCCTGTTGTTGTTTATCAACGTCATGGTGATGAGAATGGAGATGATAATGATCATGTTATAGAGTTCCATCTTGGATTGACACCTCCTGACATGGCAGTGTTTTATGCTTAATTTCATAACATATTCTGACACCGGTAGAAAGAAACTCTAGGGAGAGCTAGACAACAGAAGGTCTTCAGAAAAGTAACCCACTTTAGACAAGTGTTTCGGCCCTGAATTCCTTACACTCTCGGGGGGCCGGGCCACATCCAGGTCATGACTCCTGGATGCCCTTCTGCTGTTGTCTATTTTTTTTTTTTTCCCCCACGCCGGGGAGCGAACCTGGGCGATTCTGCGCTTCAGAACTGCGGTACGCGGTTTTACCAATGTGCAAACGGGGCACACATCATCTGTAGGGAATTTAATCCTTATGAAGTTCACTTTTGGTTCCTCCTTGCCCAGATCCAGCTTGAGCTCCTTTCTGTTGCCTCTGCCATCGCTTTAAGGGCTCTAGTCCTCTTCTTCCCAGAAATGGCGAGTTGTTTCATGAGATCATAAGCGGAGGTGCCCACAAACCCTCTTGCCCCGACCTCTATGGCGAAGATTTTGACCCGCAGACCTGCTTTCTTCAGGGTGCTGGCAAGACCGGCATATTTTTCGGTCTTGTAGATATGTGCTTCTTCCATTCTGCTTTCGTATGGCACAGTGAGTTCTATCAGAATCACTTGTTTCGAGGAGTCAGAGTGGAGAGCGATGTCTAGTCTCATGCCTGTCTTGCTGATGACAGGCATGAGACCAGACATCGCTCTCCACTCTGACTCCTCGAAACAAGTGCTAATTGCAGAAAATGAAAGGGACCTACAAAACCTTGTGAATATACTAGAAATAGAAAGCAGAGGTAAGGGGTTGGAACTAAACAGCAGGAAGACTGAAGTCATGGTAATCAGTAAAGAACATGAAATCCCCTCGTGCAAAATAACAGCAAATGGCACAACCTTGACACAGGTTAATAAGTTCAAATACCTGGGAACGGTCATTTCATCAGACGGCAGATGCACATCGGAAATAGCTGGCAGAATCGGCCAAGCCAAAATAGCATTCAAGAAGATAACAAACATTCTTACCATCAAATGCCTATCAATTAACATCAGGAAGAGGATCCTTAAATGTTATATAGAACCAATACTGTTGTACGAATGTGAGGCGTGGACAGTCAGCAAGCAAAGCCAGAGCAAGATTGAGGCAGCAGTTTCTCAGAAGAATGTTGAGAGTTCCATGGACAGCAAAGAAGACAAACGAGACAGTCTTGATGGAGGCAGACACACGTAGATCACTCATAAAGAAGATTAGGAAAAGACAGGCAACATTTATAGGTCATTTTATGAGGAAGGGGGATTTGGAGCACCTGGTCACAACGGGAAAGCTGGAGGGAAAGAGAGCACCAAGTAGACCCAGGGAGAAAATGCTAGACGGACTTGCGGAGTGGCTGAAGACGAGGAGAGTGGAGGAGATGTTTTGGGCAACAAGAGATAGAGACAGATGGAAGTCCATGATCGCCAACGCCATGCGGCAAGGCACCTGACGATGATGATGATGGTGATGGTGATGATGATGATGATGATGATGATGATGATGATGATGATGATGATGATGATGATGATGATGATGACAGGGCGGAGAGATAAAGATGTCTGCAATGTTTAGTTTTAAGACGTCTCTACAAAACACTCGGTGACGCATCTGATGTAAATATGAGACTCGACTGAGTGGTCTGAGTCCTCTTACCAAGACCGTAGCACGCTCGACTCTGAATACGTGGCAGTTGGGACCGAAAAAAATGCCTTATTTAAACATAAATATAAATGAAAATAACTAACTAAATAAATAAATAATAAATAAATGTGTGTGTGTGTGTGTGTGTGTGTGTGTGTGTGTGTGTGTGTGTGTGTGTGTGTGTGTGTGTGTGTGTGTGTGTGTGTGTGTGTGTGTGTGGCGTGAGTGTGTGTATGTGGTGTGTGAGATTAATTTAGCAATGTACATATGATCATAGATT
Source organism: Monoplex corrugatus (assembly GCA_030674185.1). Taxonomy (NCBI): domain Eukaryota; kingdom Metazoa; phylum Mollusca; class Gastropoda; order Littorinimorpha; family Ranellidae; genus Monoplex; species Monoplex corrugatus. The sequence continues at coordinate 11,301,153 of CM060305.1, forward strand.
TTTA
>CM060305.1:11321156-11323656 GCA_030674185.1 Monoplex corrugatus
GCTGATAAAAGTTCTCTTGTAAAATCCACGTTCACAGATGAGCAAAATTACATGCGGACAATTACGGGGAACATTGGAAACAAAACAGAACGTGCAAGCCATTCTAAAGAACTGTCTTTTACACAAATATCATAGCATTACGGAATATCTTTTCAAAACATCAAAAGAGGAGTCAGACAGGGTTGTGTTTTGTCACCAGATCTGTTTTCACTGTATAGCGAAAACATCATGATAAACCTAGAAGAAGACCCTGGATTAAAGGTTGGAGGGAAAATGATAAACAACATTCGGTACGCAGATGACACCGTGCTAATTGCAGAAAATGAAAGGGACCTACAAAACCTTGTGAATATACTAGAAACAGAAAGCAAAGGTAAAGGGTTGGAACTAAACAGCGGGAAGACTGAAGTCATGGTGATCAGTAAAAAACATGAAATCCCCTCATGCAAAATAACAGCAAATGGCACAACCTTGACACAGGTTACTAAGTTCAAATACCTGGGAACGGTCATTTCATCAGACGACAGATGCACATCGGAAATAGCTGGCAGAATCGGCCAAGCCAAAACAGCATTCAAGAAGATGACAAGCATTCTTACCAACAAATGCCTATCAATTAACATCAGAAAGAGAGTCCTTGAATATTATATAGAACCAATACTGTTGTACGGATGCGAGGCGTGGACAGTCAGCAAGCAAAGCCAGAGCAGGATCGAGGCAACCGAGATGTGGTTTCTCAGAAGAATGTTGAGAGTTGCATGGACAGCAAAGAAAACAAACGAGACAGTCTAGATGGAGGCAGACACAAGTAGATCACTCATAAGGAAGATTAGGAAAAGACAAGCAACATTTATAGGCCATTTTATGAGGAAGGGGGATTTGGAGCACCTGGTCACAACGGGAAAGCTGGAGGGAAAGAGAGCACCAGGTAGACCCAGGGAGAGAATGCTGGACGGACTTGCAGAGTGGCTGAGGATGAGGAGGGTGGGGGAGATGCTGGGGGCAACGAGAGATAGAGATGGCTGGAAGTCCATGGTCGCCAACGCCATGCGGCAGGGCACCTGATGATGATGATGATGATGACGGAAAATCTAGATTTTGTACTTCTTGTGATCACTGTGACCATGGGAAAGCTTCATCAAGGACAATGGAAGACTGTCATAAGAGTGAAAGTCAGTTTGTTAACATTGTTTGAAGTTTATGGTAAAACACTGCTCACTGACATTTCTAAAAAACAAAGCTGGTTTTAGGCGGTTTTTGTTTTGTTTTGCCTTGTTTTGTTTTGTTTCTGTCGTTTTTATCTTTGTTGTTGTTGTTGTTCTTCTTCTTTGTCCGTGTGTCCTTGACCCTGACAGAGGTATCAGATAAAGCACTGTTCACGTGTTGTCCTGAAAAAGAGCTGAGTTTGGGCACTTTGGTCGGTGTGGATTGGACCTTGACGTCGTTTTGGTCAGTATGAATTTGACATTGACATCGTTTTTGTCTGTATGAATACCTTGACATCTTTATTTAGTCGGTGTGAATTAGACGTTGACATCTTTATTAAGTCGGTGTGAATAAGACCTTGACATCTTTATTTAGTCGGTGTGAATTAGACCTTGATATATTGTCCTCCAATCGTATGCATTGACGACTCTTCAAAAGTTCATACCTTTGATCACAAAATGGTAAACATGCTTCTAGAAGTAGTTGAGAAAATCTTGTTAACACAATATAGTCCACACAGAGAGAGAGAGAGAGAGAGAGAGAGAGAGAGAGAGAGAGAGAGAAAGAAGAGAGAGAGAGAGAGAGAGAGATAAAGAGTGAGAGAGAGAGAGAGAGAGAGAGAGAGAGAGAGAGAGAGAGAGAGAGAGAGAGAGAGAAACCAATGACAGCGTTCACCGTTCCTCCAGCTGTCTTCCGTTTCTTCAAAGATTGTTGGTATCCACAAGTCAGGAAAAGCCCAAACTTTCCATTGCACGCGGTAGGAATCTACGCAGTGCTTAATTTGAGACAGTACCAGCCTTTGGCTCTTGTTTTTCCTTTCCTGATAGGGGAGTTTACGCAGTGTTACCTCTCAGATAGTGCCAATGTTTATCTAATTGATGACGGCCCTTGTTTTTCCTTTTCTGATAGGGGAGTTTACGCAGTGTTACCTCTTAGATAGTGCCAATGTTTATCTAATTGATGACGGCCCTTGTTTTTCCTGTCCTGGTAGGACGGTTTACGCAGTGTTACCTTTGAGATAGTGCCCTTGTTTATCTGATTGATGATGGTTCTTGTTGCTCTTTTTCTGGTAGATTGTTGGCCATTACCTTCTAACTATCCCACTTTGGAGTAAGACGATCAACGGTACGATGATTCACGTTTTGTTGGCTGATACAAATAAAAGAAAGGAGCTGTGGTTCGCCTAGGGCCATACCCACCATTCCTGTGTTATCAGCGTAGTAAAGAACTGAGTTAACCGTTCGACTCCCTCATCCTGTCCACCAGCAACCCGCATTGTCAACCATGCTACCAA
>CM060305.1:11333656-11356156 GCA_030674185.1 Monoplex corrugatus
GGATGGTTGGATCAATGGGTGGTGTTTATCTTTGTTTGTTTATTTATTAGTTTTTTTATTCTTCGGTGATTTCTCTCAGATGTTAATTGTTTGGCAGGTTATTTGTTTTTTGTTTTTTTTTCTGTAATAATTGTAGAACGGGTTAAGAGCTGTTTCATTTAATTTCACAAGATCTTTGCGTTTATTCCTTCGTTCTAAAGTGTTTTAAAAGAATGTTGTTTTATAGTTTAAAAAAAAGTAAACCTTCAAATTGGTGTTCGAAGGTTAAATGTTTCGATGTGTGTGTGTGTGTGTGTGTGTGTGTGTGTGTGTGTGTGTGTGTGTGTGTGTGTGTGTGTGTGTGTGTGTGTGTGTGTGTGTGTGTGTGTGTGTGTGTGTGTGTGTGTGTGTGTGATACAAGAGCCAGGGATGGACAGAGATAGAGACAGACATACTTCAGCTTAATGACGACAAGACAGAAGCTATCCTCATTGGCACCCGTCAGAAACTTTCTCAGCTGCCTCCTCTTTCTCTCCCATTATGTAATACATCAGTCCCAATTTCTGATTCAGCTAAAAACCTTGGTGTCTGCATTGACTCTACCCTGTCCATGAACAACTTTGTTTCTCAAACTGCCAGATCTTGCTACTATCATCTCCATCGTATAAGGCTGATCAGGAAGTATCTCTCTGTCGAAACAACTGCAAAACTCGTTCTCTCCTTCATAATGTCTCGCATTGACTATTGCAATTCACTCCTGTCTGGTCTTCCTGCCTCCACCATTCACATCCTACAGCGCATTCAAAACAATGCTGTACGCCTTGTACTCAAAAAGAAAAAGCTGACCACATATCTCCTCTCCTGGCACAACTTCACTGGCTCCCTGTATCAAAGCGCATACAGTACAAACTAGACACCATGTGCTACAAAAGCCTCAATAACGCAGCCCCCGATTACCTGTCAAGCCTACTTGAGATCTATGTTCCCTCACGTACCCTCCGCTCTGCCTCCGATCCTCTGACTTTCGCTTTCCACGCACTAAGCTCAATACCTATGGTCCACGAGCCTTCTCTGTTTTTGGTCCACTCTCCTGGAACAAACTTCCTCTCTCAGTCCGTCAGCAATCTACTTTTGTCTCCTTCAAGTCCGCTCTCAAAAGTCACCTTTTCTCCTCGCATAAAATCCTAACCTCACTCAACCCCCCCCCCCCCCCCCTCTCTGCAGCCTGTCTCCGCTCGGAGGGGAATCACATGGTTATAATATATAATTGTATATGCTATGCTCTCTATAATTTTCCATTGCTTTTATTCTTGCTTTTATTGCTTTTATTCTTTCTCCCCATTTATAGCCATGCGTGTGTGTGTGTGTGTGTGTGTGTGTGTGTGTGTGTGTGTGTGTGTGGTGCGTGCGTGTGCGTGCGTGCGTGCGTGCGTGTGTGTCTGCTTCAGCGCTTAGATTTGATTTTATCAAGATTTTGCGCTATATAAATATTGTAATTATTATTTTTATTAATTATTATTATTATTACATACAAATAAACAAGCAGAGAGAGTGAGACAGACAGACAGAAGAGAGAGAGAGAGAGGAAGGAGACGAGAGAGAGGAGGAGAGAGAGAGAGAGAGAGAAAGACAGACAGACACACAGGCAGGCAGGCAGGCAGACAAACAGACAGACAGCGACAAAACGAGACAGAGAGATACAGAGAGAGACTGACAGACAGACTGAGACAGAGACAGAGTGACAGAGAGACATGAGACAGAGAGACAGAGAGAGACACAGAGACAGGAAAACGGGGAGAATATGGAAATAAAAGGCACTTGGAATTCCAGGAAGATTTTTGTTTTGGTTTTGCAATCTGGTTAAGCATTTTCAAATTGTTATATCGTCATACAAAAAAAAAAGTCTTTCTTCATATAATTTCTTTTACGTCATATGATAATTGTGGCAATTCATTGGAATAGAATGGTGTAAAGATTTTCATTTTGTTCTTTCAGTATTGTTTAGTTCTTGAGATCCAATCAATTTACGTTTATGTCGATCCTGTTGGCTCCATTGGTCTTTAGGGCTATGCTGATGACAAAGGTTCAATCCTCAGAATTTTCATCATCTTCATGTGCCCTGCTGCATGGCGTTGGTGATCATGGCCCTCTGTACAAATCTATCCTTTGTCGCTGCAATTACATCTCCCAACCTCTCTGTCTTCGTCCACTCCACAAGTTCGTCAAATTTGTTTCTTCCTGGGTCTGTCTAGTGCTCTTTTTTTTCGTCCTGCTTTCCTGTTGTGACTAGATGCTCTAATTTCTCTTCCTCAAAAAAGCCATAGTTTTTCTTTGTTTGATCGTCTCACTGGGACAACTTAATTTGTGCTCACCTTTTTGTTTTGCTTTGTTTTTCGTTTTTTTTTTCTTTTAAATTAAAAAACTTTTTTTTTGGTCTCATTTTCTAAACCACCGTAATGGATCACGTCACTCAGGGAGGTTGCCCTTTGTGGCTCACATTTTTTTCTTTCTTTTTTTCATTTTCCATCTCCTTTTTTACGCCACCTTAATGGCCGCAGAAGCTGGCACAGATTTTACAATGCGATGATGATGATGCCGATGAGGATGATAACCATGACGCTGTGGAGTGCCATCTGAGATTGAGACTGCGTGACAGGGCTGTAGTCTACACTTTCTATCAAAATGTATCCTGGTGTCAACCGGGCCTGAGAGATACAAATACCTGTGGTGCTGGTCAGAAGTACTCCATTATATTCCGTCGTAAACGTCAAGTGGATCGTCCTGCTTTACGATCAATGAAGCAGGAGGACATGATACGATGGCGTGCACGCACACACACATGCGTACACATACATAAACACACACACACACATACACACACACACACACAACACACACACACACACACACACACACACACACGCACGCACAGACACAAGCACGCACACACGCAAACACACGCGCACACAAACATTCACTCTCTCACTCTCACAGACACACACACAGACACATACACAGACACATAGGCAGACACAAGCTGACACACACTACACACACACCACACACACACACACACACACAACACACACACACACACACATACACCACAAATACACACACACACGCACACATACACAACACAAACACACACACACGCACGCACGACACACACACACACACACAAAACACACACACATACACACACAACACACATACACACAACATACACACACACACACACACACACGCACACACACATACACACACACAAACACACACACACACATACCACACACACACACGCACACACACAACACGCACACACACACACACACACACACACACACACACAACACACACACAAACACACACACATACACACACACAACAATCACCCCACACACACACACACACACATGCACAAACACACATACCCCCCCCCACACACACACACAATGGCCGTGGAATGGATGATGTTGACGGTACCATTCTGTCACTAACAGCAGCCCTCAATTGACGCCCAGTACAATTAAGATAGGGTTGAGTGATAGATGGAGACAGCAACCGCCAGCAGACCACGCCATAATCTGATGGGATGGATTCCCGTAATCAACCGTGCCCGTGGCCTGTTTTGGCTCCATATGGGTTCTGGCCCATTCTGGACAGATAATGGACTTGTCGGGTGGTTGACCTTTTCTGGATGATATGTCGATATCAGTCCATACGATAAGTATTATGTAGACAGACTAACAGGAGAGACCGGCCGGTAGACACGCAGATAAATACACGCGCGCGCGCGCGCACACAACACACACACACACACACACGCACAAACACACGCCGCGCGCGCGCGCACACACACGACACACACGCACCACATACGCGCACACACACACACACACACACGCACACAAACACACACACACCACGCGCGCGCACACACACACACACACACACACACACACACACACACGTTCTCCTCTCTCTCTCTCCTTCTTATTCTCTCTCTCTCTCTCTCTCTCTCTCTCTGAATATATATACACACTAGGCCTACATATAAATCAAATGAAACGGCATTGATCAATCACGACAGATCATGAAATTGCACGTGGGGGGGTCAGAGGAATAATTCCTGAATTTACATCGCGCCTTCTTCCTCGCTATTGCCCAGTAACTCTCAGCCTCACTCCTGCTTGCTCCACCTTTCATCTCTCTCTTGTCTCCAACATATGACCGCGGAAACTATACTGAACTTGCGAAGTTTTTGGTCGCTGCCTTTACAACAAGACCAACAAAAAAAAAAAAGTATTTTGAACGTACGTACTTGAAACAACAGTTGTCCTTTCTACATTAGTGGTTTATGAACATTCCATGATATACATTGAGGAGTGTGTTGTACAAAAATGTGGCTTTATGATTTCCCCCCATGAAAGGGGCTGTTGGCCTAAATTCATTAACATTCCGAGTTTCCAAGTTCAACTTCAGTTTCAATTTCTCAAGATGACGTCTCTGCGCTCGGAATGAATTCCATATGCACTAACGTCACAAGTGCCAGTGATGGAGAAGATCCAGAATAATCACGACACAAGCCTTAAGTCTGCACATAAATCCACGAGCTGGCCAGTCCTTAGGTCCTACCTACATGGCGCCATAGCCTGGTGTGGTAAGGGAGTAAGGTGTCAGAGACTCAAGTTTTCCCGGGGCCAGCATCAAGAGTTTCCCAGTTTCTCTTGTCTCCAGCATGTATGTTTATCGGTACACTCCTCCAACCGGTTTGGCAGTGATGTCGGTGAACTTTCATGTCTCGCTTGCACATATCCTTAAGGGCACCCTTTGACTCATATTGCTGTTCATGAATATTGTATTTTATTGGAAACCCGGGTCTATAACGGGATTATTTTCTGCGTGACATGTCATTATTAACTTTAAGCGCTAAAGCAAGAACGTAGCATCGGTGGTCTAGTGGTAGAATTACTCGCCTGCCACGCGGGTGACCTGGGTTCGATTCCCGGTCGATGCATTTTTTTCTTTTTTTTTTTTTCTACCTGTGACGTTAGTGCATGTGGAATTCGTTCCGAGCACGGAGACGTCGTTTTCAGAAACTGAAACTGAAACTGAAACTAAATCATTGAGGTCTCTACCGCCTCACTCCCCTATGATCCCAGCGTTATGGGACTATCTATATCTGCACCTTTGACTCTGATGCTATACCAGACTGCAAACGTAACTCTTGACTTTTCACCCTATCCACCAGCTTCCTGAAGGAAGTTGGTGGATAGAGTGAAGGATAGCTCCGGAACTAGGCGGCATCCCGCCGAAAGCGGTCAAAAGCTCGAAGGGTCTTGACATATAACAAAACCATCCGCACCAGCTGCTCTGCAGTGCTGGGAGATAGACGGTACCACAGGACGTGAGAGTTAAGTTTTGGCTCTGCTAGCAATGGTTGGCAATACAGGATGCTGGCGGACTATGTGTGGAAATCAAAGGGTTAATTAAAGCGAGGATGAAGAAGCCATTGTGATATGAAGCCATCATCCAGCTCGCTGTAGAAAAGATATTTAAGGATCCTTCCATGCAATATGTGGTGTACGTCACCCAGCCAACGGAAGCATCGAGCAGGTTGTAGAGCTTGGATCTGGGTATGACTGAAGACCTCTAAGTCATTCGGTCTGTCTAGCTGATGCCTGAAAGCGTCTGAGGTTGCGCATGAGAAAGATATTGAGTGTTCTCCCTTGTCTGGAGTATAGAGTCCGCTCCTCTCTGTTGTAGAGCAAGGCTGCTAAGGAAGCAAACGCTGTACGCCATCATCTTAGTACATACTGTCAGGCTGCTCCTCCAAAATACACATTGAGTCAGTCTAGTGAATGTTGTTACTGCTCAGCCGATCCATCTATCAATCTACGCATCCAGAGAGAGTTAGTCTGTCACTGTAGGGACACATAAGGTAAATTCATGTACCCTCTCCATTTCACAGACTGAAATAGTGGTGTGACTGGACGAGCTGAAAACCAGGAGAAAACTTGTAAAGGTCATCCTTAAAAAGAAAATTACCTTCTCTGGACATGTGTGCAGAAACAAACAAAAATCACTTTCACGAAAGATATCATTCATGGAAAAGTCGAGGACAAAAGCGGAAGAGGAAGACCACGAACAAATTACCTGGGAAACTTCAAGGAGTGGACAGGTCGTAACAGTCCAGAAATTTTCAACCTGTTTGAGGAAAGATAGATGTGGAGGACAGAGACCCGGAGAGTAGTGCGGGCAGCCAACATTCCAAGGATTGACACTGTAGACTTACTCTCCTCTTTTCCAGCTAATAGTAAGGCTCAAGAACTGTTATCTCTCTGCAACTGTTCTTGTGAAGCGTGACCATCATCAGCGGACAGCATGTCTCTAATCAGAACCTACTCATCATCACATCATCATATCAGGTGCCCATGCCGCATGGCGTTGGCGACCATGGACTTCCAACCATCTCTATATCTCGTTGCCCCCAGCATCTCCCCCACCCTCCTCATCCCCAGCCACTCTGCAAGTCCGTCCAGCATTCTCTCCCTGGGTCTACCTGGTGTTCTCTTTCCCTCCAGCTTCCCCGTTGTGACCAGGTGCTCCAAATCCCCCTTCCTCATAAAATGGCCTATAAATGTTGCTTGTCTTTTCCTAATCTTCCTTATGAGTGATCTACTTGTGTCTGCCTCCATCAAGACTGTCTAGTTTGTTTTCTTTGCTGTCCATGGAACTCTCAACATTCTTCTGAGAAACCACATATCGGCTGCCTCAATCTTGTTCTGGCATTGCTTGCTGACTGTCAACGCCTCGATCCGTACAACAGTATTGGTTCTATATAACATTCAAGGACTCTCTTTCTGATATTAATTGATAGGCATTTGTTGGTAAGAATGCTTGTCATCTTCTTGAATGCTGTTTTGGCTTGGCCGATTCTGCCAGCTATTTCCGATGTGCATCTGCCGTCTGATGAAATGACCGTTCCCAGGTATTTGAACTTATTAACCTGTGTCAAGGTTGTGCCATTTGCTGTTATTCTGCATGAGGGGATTTCATGTTTTTTACTGACCACCTACTCATCATAGCTTTGAAACGTCAGAACCTGAAGAGCTTGCCGTCAAATGTCGTACACTGGCACACTCCGCCCGTTGACAGACCAAAGACGTGTTTTAGCATCACTGCAGAAAAATGCAAAGAGAGTGGACGCGAGTACACAGCTTTGCTTGGCGTTTATACGAATGTCGTTGGTACTGGACGATGTACTGTCAAAGTGGACAACCACCTTTCATATCTGTGTGGAAGGAGTGAACTATTTGAGGGTTGTGAGGGGACATCTTATCTTGTCAAGAATCCGAAAGAGGCCATCGTGACTCATAACGTTGAACCCTTTGGTCAGGTCAATAATGCAGCGTATTGTGTCATTCTCTGCTCTCTGCACTTCTGTTGCAGCTAAAGCGGAAAAAAGACCATGTCGATAGTGAGGCGCTCTGAGCAGAAAGCCACTTTGTAACTCTGGGTAAACCCTTCATGACAATTCTGGAGTCTGTTCAGGATTACTTGGGCAAAGACTTTGCTCAACGTGCTCAGCAGGGACATTCCACTGTAGTTTTAGCAATCGCCTTTGTCCATTATGTTCACATACAGGAAGACAATGTCACAGTCTGCGGTAGCGAACCACCGTCCCAGTACTGGCAGAGTAGCTGTAGCAGATGGTTTTGTAAAAACCCGTCATGCTTTTGACTACAATCGATGGAGCGCCATCCAGTCCAGGAGCTATCTCAGACGGTACACTATCCATGGTTTTCTTCGGGTTTCTTCCTGAGTGGGTCTTTCATTCAATTCTCCACCACCAGCAGACTAAGGATAACTTCCATTGCAGTGTCAGAATCATTCTCCTTCGAGTACATGCATTTTTGTCTTTGACCTAAATAATGGTTGTGAGTGATGTGAGCTAAAGTCACACGTAAAAAAACAAAAACAGTACAGCACTGTTCTTGGCTTCTGGTTTGACATCACCTTTACTGGGACAATGGAATGTAGACTTTTGTTTTGAGTACGATTTGTTTTCGTTCTGATTTTTGCTCGTATGTACACATGCATGCTGTTTCCCCTACAATCTGCAGGTGGTTTTTTGCTGCGTAGACTGCATACCTCCTCTTCGTTGGGTGGTTATGCTAAGTGTTTTAGTGTTTCCATAGGCCAATCACTGACATGACTTAAAGCATCTGTAACGTGCATAATTTGTGACCTCCCACCACGAAGTCAATCTTAACTCGCAGTCAGTTGAACAGCACTAGGAGCTGAAAAGGTGACTGAGGGTCTATCTAGGGTGTTTTGACGTTTTCTCAAAATTGATTTCTGTAGACTATAATCTATCCCCCACAGAATTTTTTTTCTTGAAAAAATATTATTAATCAATTTAAATCGGTATTTTAATGCAGTGATTGCAGCAGAAAGAACGCAATTTCCTAATAAAAGTATTTATTTTTGTCTCTTGTTATGAACCATAACCTGTACAGTACCCGCACATGTAAATATACTGATGGAAAGCTCTTTGGTGCACCTTTCAGATAATGACAGCCAAAATTAGAAACAAATTGGGTCAAAGCTACCAAATAAAGAAATTTAAGGAAAATGTGTTAGAGAGCACACAAAAACTTTAGAGGCCGTTTTCTCAAAATGGCCGTCATACAACTTAATGACTTTAAACTTACATAACTTATACATTTTTTTTTAGTACAAGCTTTATTCAAGTACCAAAATAATCAGCAGAATGTACACTTTCCAGTGATATGTATATCTCAAAATGCCAAAATGCTAGTTAAGACTGATTTCGTGCTGGGAGTCACATATGATAGTTTGCATGCGTATACAGAAGGCGGTCATGGTTAAGTTTCACTATATCTGCACACATGTTGATCTGGGAAAGCGGAAGTATTTCCGCCTTTTCACTTCTCACTAGGTGGAGATGTCTAAGCGTATAGAAAACTTTTCAGTTTCAGTTTCTCAAGATGACGTCTTCGCGCACGGAACGAATTCCACATGCACTAACGTCACAGGTGCCATGTGAATGGTGATCATGGCACAAGCCTTAAGCCTGCACATAAACTCATGAGCTGGCCAGGTCTTAAACATTTTCTAACGTTTTCCACGAGACCACCGCACCCTTCGCATACGGGAATGATAGCTGGGAGAATCATTTCAAATAATCAACTAAGTAACATAAGTCACTGAGTTATCTCCCATGTAGAATTTCTCAAACCCAACACAGTTTGCGCTACCCATTCAGCTAGCATAGACGCAGCCACAAAGTATAAAGTGGTAAGCTCAGAACATTTCAAATAATGTTCACCCAATCTTTTTAAGGCCATAACCGCCTGTGCTTTCTTTAGAAATCTTTTGGTCCAGCAATTCTAAACAGCAAGACACTGCACAGCAAGACATTGCACTTCAAAACACCGTGTCAACACGGGAGACAATCATGAAGGGCGAGGAAATAAAAAGGCTGACAGAATGAATGGAGTTATCTGACAAACTGAGGAGCGATGTGTTTTTTGGTAAAATGCATGTTTGTTTTCTCCCACTCTGGGTTTCTAAAATAGTTTGGAAATGGTGTTTAAGAATTGGAGAAATGATAAGGGCTTCTTCATTCTGCTTGCTGAGTTTAGTGTGTTTGTTTTGTCGTCTTAAAGAATGTGTAGGTGTGTGTGTGTGTGTGTGTGTGTGTGTGTGTGTGTGTGTGTGTGTGTGTGTGTGTGTGTGTGTGTGTGTGTGTGTGTGTCTGTGTCTGTGTGTCTGTGTGTCTGTTGTGTGTGTGTGTGTGAGTGTGTGGTGCGAGAATATGGCGTGCATGTGTGTGTGTGTGTGTGTGTGTGTGTGTGTGTGTGTGTGTGTGTGTGTGTGAGTGTGTGTGTGTGTGCGAGAATATGTGCGTGTGTGTGTGTGTTGTTGTTGTTGTTGTATCTGTGTGTGTGTATGTGTGTGTATATGTGTTTCTCTGTGTGTATGTGTGTTCGTTCTTTGATTTAACGTCTTTTCACTATAAGTGTGTATGTGCATGCCTGCGTGTGTGAGGGAGTGTGTGTGTACGTGTGCATCTGTGTGTGAGTGTGTGTGTGTGTGTGTGTGTGTGCGTGTGTGCGTGTGTGTGTGCATGCTTATGTGTATGTGTGTATGTGTATGTATGTATGTGTTTATGTTTGTTCACGTATGCATGTGTGTCTGTGAGTCTGTATGTGTCTGTGTGTATGTGTCCGTGTATATGTGTGGTATGTGTATGTGTATGTGTATATATGTTTGTATGTGCAGTGTGAATGTGAACATCTTCCACCAGTTCTTCTTTGCTACGCCAGCAGTGTCCTGCCAAGCGCAGTCTTTGTTGACGTATTGATTTACTGATTGGTGGGATCTTACCATATAACTCTTTGTTAGTTGGATGTTCTCTCCAGGATTTGTTCATGGCTGCACGCAGCATTCGTATGTATGCTCCATCAATCTTCTTCTCCAATGTCGTTGTTAGGGTTTAAGAATTTGAGCCATATGTAAGAACGGACTCTACTGCTGCTCGGAAGAAGTTCCTTTTCAGGTTGTCTCGTGGATTGGATTTCCAGATTTTGTCCAGTTGATTTAGAGCGCCCCAGGCATTTCCGAGTCTGGTATTGACGTCTTGTTCTGTGGAGTCAGTGTAGCTGCCCAGGTATTTAGTCTTGAACTTGTTTGATCGCATCTCCATTGAGACTTCTCATACCTTCTGATGCGTCTTGATTTCTACAGATGAACTTTGTTTTGTTCGCATTGAGGTGGAGCCCGATCTCCATTGCTGTTCTTTCGATATTGTGAAGGAGAGATGTTGCATCCTTTAGAAGGTCTGCGAGAACAGCCAGGTCATCAGCGTAATCCGCATCTGTTATCTTTACCGCAGGGTAGCGTCTGCTCTTCTGTTTTGTGAGGGTAAAGCCGAGTTTTTTGTTCTTATCCACTGCTTTCCTCAGCACATAGTCGAGACAGATGATGAAAATGTAGGGGCAAGCGTAATTCTTTAAAGGACTCCAGCAGTGATGTTGAAGAAGTCTCCATCGGGGGAGCGAACCATAGAACGGGTATTCTGATACAGCATCATGATGGCGTCTACTGTTTCCTTGGGTAGTCCATATGCAGTTAGAATCTCCTTCATCTTTCCTCGGTGGATCGAATCAAAAGCTTTGGAAAAGTCGATAAATAGGAGAACAGCTGGGAGGTTGGGGTTTTTTATGCCCTCCAATATGCGTCTGATGGTGAGTATTTGTCCAGATGTCGATCTGTTTCGGCGAAACCCGTTTGGTTTTTCCTCAGAACTGGATCTGTTTCCGGTCTTATCCTATTTAGGAACATTAGGTTGTAGATCTTTGCAGAAATTGCAGTTAATGGGATCTTAAACGTGTGCGCAAACCAGAAGACACATGGGTCAACTTCTTTTTTGTCCCCTTCCAAAGGACTAGACGTTCAGTTCGATTTTGTAGTCAAACTCACGAGAAAAGTCGAGGCCTCAATGGGAAACGAACCCTGGAACCTGGAGTTAGTTATTGGCAGTGGAATGTCTGAACCATTCTGCCATTCTTCCCCCTTCTCTCTTACTACAACTCTTTTCACGATTATTCTTCGTAGGACTCTTAATCCTAATGTTTATATTCTTTCTACTGTTCCTTCGTTGAGTACTATTCCCATTCCTCATCCACTTACTCCTCTTACTGCTACAACCAATTCTAGCTCTACTATTGCCATCAATCTTTATTGCCACTCATCATCATCAAGTGCCTTGCCACATGGCGTTGGCGATCATGGCCTTCCATCTGTTTCTATCCCTTAATGCCGCAAGCACCTCTTCCACCCTCTCTGCCTTTAGCCACTCTGCAATTCCGTCCAATATTTTCTCCCTGGGTTTACCTGGTGCTCTCTTTCCCTCCATGTTTCCTGTTGTGACCAGATGCTCCAATTTCCCTTTCGTCTTAAAATTGCCAATAAATGTTGCCTGTCTTTTCCTAATCTTCCTTATGAATGATCTTCTTGGTCTGCCTCCATCAAGACTGTCTCGTTTGTTTTTTCTTGCTGTCCATAGAACTCTCAACATTCTTTTTTAGAAACCACATCTCGGCTGCCTCAATCTTGTTCTGGCTTTGCTTGTTGACTGTCCAAGCCTCACAACCGTATAACATTATCGGTTCTTTATTACATTCAAGAACTCTCTTCCTGATGTTAATTGATAGGCATTTGTTGGCAATAATTCAAAGAACTCTCTTCCTGATGTTAATTGATAGGCATTTGTTGGCAATAATGCTTTATTGCTACTACAGCTTCCATTTATCGTTGCAATGTTTGCTTGTTTAATGGATTCGGTGAATAAGGAAGTGATGGATTGCCCTTTGGGTAATTGATTTCCAGAACGACAGATTACTTGGATGGTTAATTGATTGATTGATTTGATTGAGTGAGTGAGTGAGTGAGTGAGTGAGTGAGTGAGTGAGTGATAGTGATCGATTGATTGTTGGTTGGTTGGTTGTTTGGGTTTGGTTGGTTGGTTGGTTGGTTGGTTGGTTGTTGACTGATTGATGGCTGACTGGCTGGCTGGCTGCTTGAAAGGATGGCTGGATGGATATATAGAAGAATAGATGGATGGATGGATGGATGGATGGATAGATGGATGGATGGATGGATGGATGGATGGATGGATGGATGGATGGATGGAAGGATGAATGGATGGATGGATGGATGAATGGATGAATGGATGGATGGATGGACTGGTCATTTGGTTCATAATTTGACAGATCACTTGGCTGATTGATAGCAGTCCTACTGAACTACAGGTGAATCACTCTGGCACCATGGTAAACTGAATGGAACAGAATCATTAAGTTAGTGGACGTGTCGTCAATCAACCCCTGCAATCACGAAGTTCACCTCCTGTTACCATGGTTACAGTGATGCCCTCTATTATACACGCTTGTCAATACTGCTGGCGTTGGTCTTGTGTGGCGGTACAGCTTCTGGAATCATTTCTGGTGCAAGCGGTAATTTGCAGGCTGGTTTTTCTGATATCGTGGTTAAAAGCATGAATTATACTGGTGTCAGATTGTTGATGTGTCAGGAGAGAGTGAGGTTGAGAGGACAGGCAATCTTAAAAAAAAAAAGAAAAATCTTAACCCACTTTTCAACTTTGTTCGATATTTTTCCATCGACCTGGAATCAGTGCCGAAGCAACCTGAAGGTATTGAATATCGAAGAAATTGATGGTATCAAATAGCGTTCATCGATCTCCAAAGATTATGGAATTGGGGTTGGGGTGGGTTGGAGGTGTAAGTTCTGGCTTTACGTCTCGCCTTTTTCCTTACTGCTGGCTGATGCTTGTCGTCCTCACCCTGCCTTTTTCCACTCGCCATCACGTGTCTCTAACGAAGACGATCATTGGTGCACATCTCTCACTTGTCATCTCTCTTGTCTCTTACGAAGACGGTCATTAGTGCTCTTCTCCACTTGTCATCTTGTGTCTTTAACGAAGACGTTCATTGGTGCATTTCTACCACTTGTTATCTCTCTTGTTTTTAACGAAGACGTTCATTGGTGCTTTTCTCCCACTTGTTATCTCTCTTGTCACTAACGAAAACGATCATTGGTGGTCTTCTACCACTTGTTATCTCTCTTGTTTTTAGCGAAGACGTTCATTGGTGCTTTTCTCCCATTTGTTATCTCTTGTTTTTAACGAAGACGACCATTGGTGCACTTCTCTCACTGGACATTTCTCTTGTCACAAACGAAGATGATCATTACTGCTTATTTTCCACATGTTATCTCTTGTCTTTAACGAAAACGTTCATTGGTTGTCTTTTCCCACCTGTTATATATTCATCATCATCAAAGTGCCTTGCCGCATGGCATTGACGATTATGGACTTCCATCTGTCTCTATCACTTGTTGCCTCAAGCATCTCTTCCACCCTCTTTGTCCCCAGCCACTCTGCAAGTCCGTGTAGTATCTTCTCCCTGGGTCTACCTGCTGCTCTCTTTCCCTCCAGCTTTCCCATTATGGCCAGGTGCTCCAATTCCCTTTTCCTCATAAAATGGCCTATGAATGTTACCTGTCTTTTCCTAATCTTCCTTATGAATGGCTACTTGTGTCTGCCTCCATCAAGACTGTCTCGTTTGTTTTCTTTGCTGTCCATGGAACTCTCAAAGTTTCTCTTAGAAACCACATTCCGGCTGCCTCAATCTTGTTCTAGCTTTGTTTGTTGTCCACAACAGTATTGGTTCTATATAACATTCAAGAACTCTCTTCCTAATGTTAATTGATAGGCATTTGTTGGTAAGAATGCTTTTCGTCTTCTTGAATGCTGTTTTGGCGTGGCTCATTCTGCTGGCTATTTCTGATGTGCATCTGCCATCTGGTGAAATGATCGTTCCCAGGTACCTAAACGATCCGTCAGCAAGCTACTGCGACCAAACTCAAACTCAAAAATATCAAAATAGCAACATGGAACATCAGAACGATGTTGCAAAAAGGCAAATTAAACAACATCAAAATGGGAGACGGAAAGGCTTAAGATTAGTATTTTGGGACTGAGGGAAGTGAGATGGAAGGGGGCAGGCATGATAACATCAGGAGAGTATAAAGTAATATACCCTTGTGGAAACTCACATGAGAGAGGAGTAGGTATCGTAATGGACAGGGACAAATCAAAAGCAATTAAGGGATACTGGGCTGTGTCCGACAGAGTTTTGCTGGTCAAATTGGGAGGCAGACCATTTGTTATATCTTGTCTTTCACAAAGACGATCATTGGTGCTCTTCTACCTCTTGTCATCTCTCTTGTCACCAACAAAGAAGATCATTGGTGCTCTCTTCCCACTTGTTTTCTCTTGTCTTTAAACAAAGGCGGTCATTGGTACACTTCTCCCACTTGTTGTCTCTTGTGTTTAACGAAGACGTTCATTGGTGCATTTCTCCCACTTGTTATCTCTTGTTTTTAACGAAGACGTTCATTGGTTCATTTCTCCCACTTGTTATCTCTTGTGTTTAACGAAGACGTTCATTGGTGCATTTCTCCCACTTGTTATCTCTTGTTTTTAACGAAAACGTTCATTGGTGCACTTCTACCACTTGCCGTCTTTTGTCTCCAACGAGGACGATCATTGGTGCAATTCTCCAGCTGATTGACAACAATGCCCAGCTTCCTGAGCTAACGGGAACACAGAACTGGTTACTTCTACTGAAGTGGACTTAAGATCTTATAGTCTCGTGTCCAATCTCAACCCACAATATTAAAAACAGGCCTGTGCACTGCCTATCGTAATGTTTCCATTAATCTGATGGTGTCAGGTTGATGTTTCATATGTCCCTCTTCCCCATACCCATTTCACGACATTGCCAGAGCATAAGGTTTTATGTCAGAGCCTGACACATACAGACAGACAGACAGACAGACAGACAGGCATAACAGTAACAGACAGTGTGAGAAAAGGAAAAAAAGATACCTCATATTTCAACTTCAAGAGGAGAGAGAGAGGGGGGAGGGAAGAGAAAGAGAGGGAGACAGACAGATAGACAGTGAGAGAGAGAGAGGGGGAGAGAGAGAGAGAGAGAGAGAGAGAGAGAGAGAGAGAGAGAAAGAGAGATAGAGAGAGACAGATACAAATACAGAGACAGAGACGGAGACAGTCCACCAGATAATTGCTGGCAGATTTGGATGGAAGCAGACATGGAAGTGTCCAAGTACGATGAAACCCTCTTGAATAAACTCCAAACTGCGCACTCCAAGGAATTTGTTCCTGTCTCACAAACATCAATGAAGCGAAGTTGGGGGTGTCACTGTGATCTGGAGCTGTCAGCCAGAAGGTCTTTGGGGGTCTTTCCACCCACCATGTTGTGGATTTGACCTAGCCAGCAGAGATGTCCTTGCTGCGGTAAGTAATTGAGGATCTAGACATAATTCAGGACCCCCATGGGAGTGAGCGATGTCAATCTCTCCACTCTCTCTCTCTCCCTCCCCCCTCTCTCTCTCTCTTTCACTCTCTCTCTCTCTTTCTCTCTCTGTGTCTGTTTGCCTGTCTGTCTGTATGTTTGTCT
This sequence comes from Monoplex corrugatus, assembly GCA_030674185.1. Classification (NCBI taxonomy): domain Eukaryota; kingdom Metazoa; phylum Mollusca; class Gastropoda; order Littorinimorpha; family Ranellidae; genus Monoplex; species Monoplex corrugatus. The sequence continues at coordinate 11,349,733 of CM060305.1, forward strand.
GTTTCTCTCTGTCTCTCTCTCTCTCTTTCTCTCTTTCTCCCTCCATCTCTGTCTCTGTCTGTCTGTTTCTGTCTCTCTCTTTCTCCCTCTCTCTGTTTCTGTTTCTGTCTATGTCTCTCTGTTTTAATGCTGATAACATGAACAACAATAATAACAATAAGAATATTAACATTGATAATGATAAAAATGATAATGATGATAACAATGATACTAATGATAATAATAATAATAATAACAATGATGATGATAATAATAATGATAACATAATTGTAATAATGATGATAGTAATAATAATAATAATAATAATAATAGTTACAATAATAATAATAATGATAATGATGATAATAATAACTACAACAACAATAATAACAATAATAATAACAACGATAATAACAATAACATAGTAATAATAGTAATATAATAATAATAATAATAATAATAACGATAATAATAATAATAATAATAATAATGATAAAAATGATATAATAATAATAAGAAGAAGAAGAATGATAATGATAATAATAATAATAATAATAATAAAAATAATAGTAATAATAATAACAATAATAACAATAATAATAACAACATGACTGCAGACAGAAACAGAAGAAGAAAGAATGCCTATGACACAATGATATATATCACGAACATGTAACACAGCATGTAACATTAAATATCAACAAAAACAACCTTGATGTCAAAGGGGTTTTCCTGTATGAAAAAGATAATCATCTATTGATCCATGCTTTCGTTTTCCCTCTTGAATTTTTATAGTCAGCCATAACATAAATGGAACGCAGTTATATTCTGGAGTTTCAGCTCCAGAGGCATGTCCATTGTACTGCCATTTACTGTATAAAACCTATTGCTCTTGGAACGGCCCTCAGGGCGGACCAGGAGAAGAACGAAGGACCCTGCCGCATGGACACGTGACTCAAACAGCAAGGAGCCGATTAAATTAGCATGCACGTGATGAAGAACGGAACATACTTCCTCCATTAACTTTGTGTTGTCACATTTCGCTGGGAATCGGATTTGTGAAATAACATTTTCTGCATTCTGCATGATGCCAAAATGATTTCTCTCCCTGACTCTGTCTGTCTGTCTGTCTGTCTGTCTGTCTGTCTGTCTGTCTGTCTCTGTCTGTCTGTCTGTCTGTCTCTCTCTCTCTCTCTCTCTCTCTCTCTCTCTCTCTGTGTGTGTGTCTCAGCTGCTGTCTTAGCCACTGTCTCAGTCTCTGTCTGTCTGTCTGTCTATATATCTGTCTGACTGTCTGTCTGTCCCTCTGTCTATCTGTCTGTCTGTAATAATGATGAGACAATAATGATGACAATATAATATAGTACAACAACAACTAGAACAACAACAACAATAACAATAATAATAATAATAATAATGATGATAATAATAATGATGATGATGGTGAAGATGATGATATTATAATAACATTATATAATAATAAATAATAATAATATAAAAATAATAATAATAATAATAATATTGATAATAAATAATAATAATAATAATATTGATAATAATAACGTGACTGCAGACAGAAATAGAAGAAGAATGATTGACCATGACACACGGACATATAACACGAACATGTAGCACAGTGTGTAACATTGAATATCAACAAAACAATCTTGATTCAGATGTCAAAGTATTTTTTTGCTGTACAAAACAACAACACAACAACAACAACAAAAACATAACAACAACAACAACAACAACAGTATCATTAATTATTCACGCTTTCATTTTCCCTCTGATTTTTAAAAAAAATCAGCCATAACATATATGGAACGCAGTTAAATTATTGAGTTTTTGCACAAGAGGCATGTGCATTGGTTTTCATTTACTATATAAAAGCTCCAGAGGCATGTCCATTGTACTGCCATTTACTGTATAAAACCTATTGCTCTTGGAACGGCCCTCAGGGCGGACCAGGAGAAGAACGAAGGACCCTGCCGCATGGACACGTGACTCAAACAGCAAGGAGCCGATTAAATTAGCATGCACGTGATGAAGAACGGAACATACTTCCTCCATTAACTTTGTGTTGTCACATTTCGCTGGGAATCAGATTTGTGAAATAACGTTTTCTGCATTCTGCATGATGTCAAAATTGATTTCTCTGTCTGTCTGTCTGTCTCTCTCTCTCTCTCTCTCTCTCTCTCTCTCTCTCTCTCTCTCTCTCTCTCTCTCTCTCTCTCTCCTGCTCTTTTATCTCTCTCTCCAGGCAGCAAAAGTGTGTGTGGTGTTTTACAGTGATTTTATCGTGGTTCTATTTGGTTTTATGCATTGAATTTTGTATCAGTTTGTTGCTTTGAAATCCTGACACACGGTGATGTAAATATTTTTTTTAAATTTTGAATATTTTACCAGATAATCTGATTTTAAAGTTTTTATACCTACTTTTCATCATTTTAATTATAATTACAATATTTATATAGCGCAAAATCTTGATAAAATCAAATCTAAGCGCTGAAGCAGACACACACGCAGGCACGCACGCTCGCACACACACGCACGCACACACACAGACACACACACACACACACACACACACACACACACACACACACACACCCACACACACGCATGGCTATAAATGGGGAGAAAGAATAAAAGCAATAAAAGCAAGAATAAAAGCAATGGAAAATTATAGAGAGCATAGCATACAATTATATATTATAACCATGTGATTCCCTCCGAGCGGAGACAGGCTGCAGAGGGGAGGGTTGAGTGAGGTTAGGATTTTATGCAGGAGAGAAAAGGTGAGTTTTGAGAGCGGACTTGAAGGAGACAAAAGTAGGTTGCTGACGGACTGAGAGAGGAAGTTTGTTCCAGGAGAGTGGACCAGAAACAGAGAAGGCTCGTGGACCATAGGTATTGAGCTTAGTGCGTGGAAAGCGAAGAGTCAGAGGATCAGAGGCAGAGCGGAGGGTACGTGAGGGAACATAGATCTCAAGTAGGCTTGACAGGTAATCAGGGGCTGCGTTAATTCAGCCGCTCAAGTCGGACATTTTATCTGTGAACTGTGTTTACATCTTAGCCTACTGTGTTCGCCCAACGCTACAGCTTCCAAACCTTTGTGTTCTGCGTTCTCTGGATTTAAGTGTTGTGAACTGACCAACCCACAACCTGCAAGTATCTTCCTCTCCTGCCTGGCTCGCAATTATGGACCCGTCTTTTATAAAACAAATTGGACTGACACTTTTTAAACACAGCAAATGCTACCTCGGTGGAGGCGTCTACCAGCGAATACGAACACTGGGGCTGTGTCCTAAGCCCCGCACTGCGCGATCCTGTCGTGGTGGACGTCTCCACCGTCTTTGGCACAACCTGCCTCCTGCCCGACGCCACTTTTCGTCTCCTGCTTCTTCTTCTCCTCCACTGCCCCTGCCCTCGACCTCGCTGCTGCAAGCTTCGTCTCCTCCTCTGCCGTCTTCGCCTTCGCCTTCTGTCCTGATGGTGCCGCCTTCGCCTTCTGTCCCGCCGGTGCCGCTTTCACCTTCTGTCCCGTCGGTGCCGCCTTCGTCGCCACCTCGGCCGCCACCATATGACTGTGATAGGCTAAAACTATGCCTTTTTAATGCTCAGTCAACATGCACTGATGGCAAAGCCGAAGTCATTGCTGATTTTATCGCAGATGAGCATGTTGACATTGCTTTTATCACAGAGACATGGCTTAACCCCCTTGGTCATGAACCTATACATGCTAGCCTCACTCCGAGTGGTTACAGGCTTGCTTCTTTCCATCGCTCATCCCGAGGTGGCGGTATCGCCATCCTCTACAACGACTCACTCATTCCCGCCTATCTTTCTCGCAGTCTCTGCCTTTCTCCCATCCTTCTTTCGAGCACGTTGAAGTATCCTTCCAATCCACCCCTCACCCCATCACCTTCTCCTGTGTCTATCGACCCCCACCTAGCTCTGCCAACAAACTCACCACATCCACGTTTCTCTCTGACTTTGACCAATTGCTTGACCACTACTGCCTCTTACCTGGAAATCTCATCATTCTAGGTGACATCAATGTCCACTATGACAACACTCACCGTTATGACACAAAACATATCATCAACTCTCTGTCCAATCACAATATGACTCAACACATTTCTGAACCAACCCATCAAAAAGGTCACATTCTTGACTAGATCATTTCTCGTGATCACCACAATTCCGCTACTGACAACTGCTTAGTTCTTTCTACCCGTCTAACTTCAGCCCTTCCATCTGACCACTCTGCAATTCTCTGTTCTCTCGACATTTCTCCTCCTTCCCGTACCATGCGCACAGTGACTCGACGCAATCTCAAATCTATCGACCTCTCCACATTTTCATCTGATGCCTCCCGTCTCCTTTCTGAAAAGTCACATAACCTTGCCGATGAATTCTATACTACTCTCCATCATCTTCTGGACACTCATGCTCCAGCCACAACCCATCTTTTACCTGACCGCCCCCCTATCCCCTGGCTCACTCATGAGATCGCCTGTGCAAAACGTGCCCGCCGCAGAGCAGAGCGCCGCTGGCGCAAATCCAAACTCACTGTACACAGGCAACTTTTCCAAGCCTCTAAAACAAAAGTATCCACCCTCATTGCATCAGCAAAAACAAGCTATTTCCAAACCAAAATCCTGAATGCCTCTTCTTCAAAAGAACTCTTTACAACCATGAATCATCTCCTTGGCACACGAAAAGATTTACCTCTCCCAACAAAACATACAAATGAAGAACTCCCATCTGTAATCTCCAACTATTTCACCACCAAAATACAAACTCTTCGTGACAGGCTTGACAGGACACCCTGTCAACCATGCCCACCTGACCCTTCCTTCTCTGGCACACCTCTTACTACTTTTACCCCAGTCTCACAAGAAGTAATTCTCAACACAATCAGATCCATGTCGTTCAAAACCTGCGAACTGGATCCTCTTCCAGGTTCTCTCTACTCTGACTGTCTCCCTACTCTCCTCCCATTCATCACTGACATCATCAACACTTCTCTTCAAATTGGAACTGTCCCAGATTCTTTCAAGTCTGCTATTATTCACCCTCTCCTCAAGAAACACAATTTAGACCCAAATGAACTGAAAAATTAACGGCCTATCTCTAATCTCTCTTTCTTGTCAAAACTCCTTGAAAAAGTCGTCCTCAACCAGCTGAACTCTCACCTGTCTGCCAACAATCTCCTCAATCCTTTCCAGTCAGCCTACCGCCAGTGCCATAGCACTGAAACTGCCCTACTACACATTCTCAACAATCTCCTCCTTGCAACTGATACTGGCAAAGTCTCTCTCCTCACACTCCTTGTTTGTCTGCAGCCTTTGATACCATTGACCATGGTATTCTCCTTTCTAGACTTCATCATACTTTTGGCATCTCTGACATTGCTCTCTCTTGGTTCACTTCATACCTATCAAACAGAAAACAAACCGTTCTCATCAATGGCACTTACTCTCAACCTGCATACCTGACCTGTGGTGTTTCACAAGGATCTGTCCTTGGCCCTGTTCTTTTCACTCTTTACACCTCCCCCCTGTCCACCATCATCAACTCCCACTCTATAAAACACCACTTCTATGCTGATGACACCCAACTTCAAGACAGTGACTCACCTGATAATATACAGCGCCTGTTGACTCGCACCACTGAGTGTTACTCAGACATTAAGAACTGGATGACGTTCAACAAACTTCAGCTTAATGACGACAAGACAGAAGCTATCCTCATTGGCACCCGTCAGAAACTTTCTCAGCTGCCTCCTCTTTCTCTCCCATTATGTAACACATCAGTCCCAATTTCTGATTCAGCTAAAAACCTTGGTGTCTGCATTGACTCTACCCTCTCCATGAACAACTTTGTTTCTCAAACTGCCAGATCCTGCTACTATCATCTCCATCGTATAAGGCTGATCAGGAAGTATCTCTCTGTCGAAACAACTGCAAAACTCGTTCTCTCCTTCATAATGTCTCGCATTGACTATTGCAATTCACTCCTGTCTGGTCTTCCTGCCTCCACCATTCACATCCTACAGCGCATTCAAAACAATGCTGTACGCCTTGTACTCAAAAAGAAAAAAGCTGACCACATATCTCCTCTCCTGGCACAACTTCACTGGCTCCCTGTATCAAAGCTCATACAGTACAAACTAGACACCATGTGCTACAAAAGCCTCAATAACGCAGCCCCCGATTACCTGTCAAGCCTACTTGAGATCTATCTTCCCTCACGTACCCTCCGCTCTGCCTCCGATCCTCTGACTTTTCGCTTTCCACGCACTAAGCTCAATACCTATGGTCCACGAGCCTTCTCTGTTTCTGGTCCACTCTCCTGGAACAAACTTCCTCTCTCAGTCCGTCAGCAACCTACTTTTGTCTCCTTCAAGTCCGCTCTCAAAACTCACCTTTTCTCC
>CM060305.1:11368656-11373656 GCA_030674185.1 Monoplex corrugatus
GCCTTGCTCAGCAGAAGCAAGAAGATACGACAGTGAGAATGGCCGATCAGGAGATCCAAACGACTAGCGACGAGGGAGATGAGACCGAAAAGGCTGAAACTGTCCGTACAAATGGCGCTTCGACCGCGGTTCTCACTGGTACGCAGAGTGGGACAACACACACCACGCCTGTACTCAGCTCTGCGGAACTGGTGAGTACGATTGTCGAACTCAAAAATATCGTACTGGATCTGCGCAAGCAAGTAAATTCTCTAGAAAGGACTGTGCTTGCGCAGATCTCGGACCGGTCGACAGCAACCACCACCACCAAGATCACCAGTAACAGTCAGACACAGACAGATCTCCATGAAACAAATCCCACGTACGCAGACGTTCTCAAACATAAACCAACACGCAGGCAGGACGACCAACAGCGCCCAAAATCAGACAAAACAACAAGTAGCAGCAATAAATCAAAGCGAGCGAAAATAGCGACCGAGAAGAAAGCCAAAGGCGGGAAAGAACAACATGACATCAAAAAAGCTAAAGACGTCACTTCACAGCCAAAACATTCAACGTCACACACTAAGAAGATACCAGAACAATGTAAGAAGAATCACGACCTTCCCTACGTTTTGACTGTCCACGATTCGGTGCTGACAGGTGTCAATTCAAGACGACTGGGACGATCTTACGGTTTTGAAGGAGACTCGTGTGCTGTGAATAACATTCTTGACATAAAAGGCTCTTTAGACAAGGCACTATCTAAATTTGACAATCCTGCTGACTGTATCGTTTTTCATTGTGGTGTCCACGAACTAAATAACAAAGACATCGCAGCAACTACTCAACATCTCGCTTCTTGCATAAAACATGCAGCACAAACATACCCAACATCAAAGATAGTTATCAGCAAGATCGCCCCTGTCCGACATGCACATACGGAGGTTCAGCGGAATTTGTTCAACGCTTTCTTGTCCGCTGAGCTTGTTGACATAAAAAACATTTCTTTTGTTTCACATGAAAACCTCCGTAATAACCAGCACTTTCTATACGACAATATACACCCCACTGCCAGAGGAAGCAGCGTGATAGCGGGGAACCTTGGACGACACGTTCGAGATTTGTTTTGGGAGACCCCTAAGAGAACAACACGATCACGTTCTTCACGGCTACACTCCTCCAGATTCCCCCAAGGACGGTTCCACCATTTTGCTAACTACGAACCGTGGTGGCTGCCATATGATATGTTTTAGTAGATCTACAGTTATCAACGATTCCTGTCACAGGACTTTTTCCACATCATCTCTGACAATTCGTCAGACTATAAGGACTCAGTCAGACTATAATCTCCGTACATTTGACGGCGTGTATACCATTGTTTCATTTATTTGTAATTTGTTTCTGTTCTTAATCACCTCTTATCTCTATTAGAAGGACTTTTCCCCATAGTTTTACTTACATTTTTGTTCTACCTTTCAATAGTAGCCTAAGTAATTAATGGTTTCTTTCTGGCCATTTTATCGTACATAGAAAACCAAAGTCTTCGTGATTATCAAACATATAACCAATAATTTAACATAAGAGACTAGCCAACAATGAAATTGCGCCAACAATCACAAATCAAATTTTTGCAGTGGAATTGTAGATCTATTTCTACCAATTCCGCATACCTGGAACACTTTCTCTCATCAAATCAGTGTGAAGTTTTAATTTTGCAGTCGCTTAATGTTATCCCAACCAAACTTCCCAATCTCCAAAATTATTATTATCCTCCGATATATGACTTGGGAAATCCTGGGAAGAAGGTAGCCACTGCGATATATATACTTAAAGAGTTGCAGTATCACATATTTAATTTCCCAGTTTTTACATCAACTGAAGACTTACATGCTTGTGCCGCCACAGTACAATTCAGTAATTCTTTCATCCTGAACGTTTTGTCAGTTTACCTGCCAGCAGGTCCAAATGACCACAACACAGAATGGCTGCATACGATTCCGGATCTGCAGCACGGTAGATGGCTAATAGGTGGAGACTTTAATTCCCACTCCCCTTTTTGGGAAAAAGATTGTTGTACTGTTACAAGCAATCGTTTAGTAGAAAATATAGTTGACAGTGCGCTTTACCTTTTGAATGATGGGAGTGTCACTAGAATTCCTGATGTTTCCAAACACCGGGCAACAGCCATCGATCTGTCAATGATATCACCAGAATTAGTACCATGCTGTACCTGGGACACTCACAAAGATACTTTGGGAAGTGATCACTTACCTATCATCATAACAATAACTTATGACAACATCAGGATGAAAGACAGCACTCCTGACATCATACCAAAATATAATTACGTGCGCGCTGAGTGGTCCTTGTTTCGAACTGCTCTTGCTAATCAAGAATATAAGCATTATGAAAGTGAAAATGTAGACGTTATGTTTTCTAAGTTCCAGGAGTCAGTTCTAGCTGCTGCGGACCTCTCCATCCCGAAACTCAAAACTTATAAGTCCAATAATCGTTTGGGTAATGTTTGGTGGACAGAGGAATGTGAGAAAGCAGTTCAGTATAAAAAAGATAAATTCAAAATCTACATCAAAAGCAGAAAACCCGACGATCACATGGAAATGAAAAAAGCTAACATCCAGTGTAATAAAATCATTGCTGAAGCAAAGAAAGATTATTGGGCATCATACTGCACCAAAGAAATTTCTGATTTTAAGGATTTCCATAAAGTCTGGACAAAAATGAATCAAATGAAAAACGGGGCCAATTTACCCACGTGTCCAATAATGATTGATACGTGTAACAAATTTCCTTCTGACATGGACAAAGCTGAAACTTTTGTAGAACTCTTTGCTGAAAATAGTAAAGTAGACGGTTGTCTCCTAACAGCAAACACTACAGAGAAACGGCAGCTAACAACCCTATCTTCATAGATCCATTACCTCAGAATGATCGCTGGTTTAATTCTCCGATCACCTTAGAAGAGCTAAAAAACACTATCTTGTCTCTACACAACAAAAGGAGTTCGGTAGGTGTCGATGCAGTTTCAAATGAAATGATTAAGCATCTTCCAGAAAATTATATTATTTTCTTACATAAAATTTTTCAGAAGTGCTGGGTGAGTGGAACTGTACCACAGGTATGGCAAAAGTCTGTTGTTATACCCATATTAAAAGCAGGAAAGCCTAAAAACAATAAAAACAGTTACAGACCTATTGCTTTGACGTCCCATACGAGCAAACTAATGGAAAGATTGATCCTAAACAGACTTATACATTACTGTGATAGAAATAACGTTATTCCGGTAAACCAGGCAGGTTTCAGAAAAAGGAGATCCACAGTTGAGCACCTGGTTAAACTTACAACTCAGATAAAACAACAATTTGCCCGTAGAAAAAGTCTTTTAGCAACATTTTTTGATGTGAAAAAAGCTTATGATCAAGTTTGGCATAAACGTTTATTGTACAAGCTGAAATCTATTGGTCTATCTGGCAATATGTATAATTATATTAAGTCCTATCTAGCCAATAGAACAATTCAAGCAAGAGTGGGAACAAGTTATTCTTCTTCACGATCTCTTGACATGGGAATTCCTCAAGGTTCAGTGATAGCACCTATTTTATTTAATATCCTTATATATGATCTTCCTAAAGTACTCTCAAATCGTGTTGTTTTGGTACAGTACGCTGATGATATATGCATCTGGATGAATATTACTTTAAAAAAGACAACTCCCCAGAGAGCGCAGAATTACATCAGGAAGTTGTATCAATCTGATCTAGATAGTCTTGGAAACTACATGTTAGAAAATGGTCTGACGTTGTCAGCAGAAAAAACTAACATGATGCTCTTTAATCCTGGTGGTACTTTAAATAACTTGCCTACTTTCAGGCTGCATGGTGAAGCGATCCATTACAAACAGGTTGTAAAATTTCTGGGAGTCTTTATAACATCGAAATTAAACTGGAATGCCCATTTTGATTATATTTTAACAAAAGCAAGAAAAGCCTTAAATTTTTTAAAGATAATAAGTAGATTACCCTGGGGAATGGATACAAACATACTTCTCCATCTATCAACAGCACTTGTAAGATCTAAATTATCTTATGCACAAGAAGTGTTCTTCAGTGCACCCAAATATTTACTAAAGAAGATTCAAAGTTTAGACTGCAAAAGTCTTAAAATTGCACTAGGTGTACCAGCCCATGCTTCAAATCTGGAAACGTACAAAGTTGCTGGAATTCTGTCTCTGAACAGCTATCGTGAGCTAGCGACAGCAAAGTTTGCAATCAGAACTACTTCACAAACGGACAATTTTGTGAGCAAGGAAATTAAACTAAGGTCTGATGTTGACTTTCCAAAACGAGCAAGCAACATTTCATCACAAATGACTGTTGCAACTTACGTATCTGACTTAGTCAAACAGTCTAACATAAGTTTGGATGAAATAGCTGAGACACCATCCACAACGCCTATCCCTACATGGGAAATGCTTAAAGCCACTTTTGATATTGATTATACAGATGCTAAGAAATATGAAAACATTAACATTTCGATATCACAGCAAGAGAACACGTCGATGAAAAATACCGTACCCACCTCCATATTTTTACCGATGGGTCAGTCTTAGAAAATAAATCTGCTGGAGCAGCGTATTATGTTCCAAAATTTAAAATACAAAAGTCATTTTTCCTTGGGCCAAATATATCTATATTTACAGCGGAATTAGTCGCTATTACACAAGCGTTGCATTATTTAGTAGACCTTAAACCTGTCTTTTTTAAAGTGGTTCTCTTTGTTGATTCAAAATCTGTATTATATGCCTTACAGTCTTTTAATACAGACACAAGACCTGACTTAATTACTGAGGCAAATCATCTTAACATCGTTTAAGGACAAAAGGTATAGATATCAGTTTATGCTGGGTGCCTTCTCACGTTGGTCTTCATGGCAACGAAGTAGTAGACAGAGCAGCTAAACAAGTGCACACAACACTGATAATACTATAGAATTACGTATTA
>CM060305.1:11388656-11391156 GCA_030674185.1 Monoplex corrugatus
ACACACACACACACACAACCACACACCCACACACCCACACACACACCCACGCACACACACACACACACACACACACACACACACACACACACACACACACACACACACACACACACACACACAAACTCACTGTTATATTTTAGATCCACTGGAAGGAACATCCCACGAACTCTCCAAGAACGAACCAAAACAAACAAACAAGCCCACATAACAAAACCAAAAATGAAAATCGAACAATTAAGCAAACGAACAGACAACCCAACAAAGAAAGAAACAAACAAAAATAGATACACATGATAATAGAACGAGAAGGCGTCATCATAAAAACACACTCACATTATTCATCACCTGGCCTTTGTCAAACTTACAACACAAAAGACAACAATGAAATCAGTTGGCAATATTTTAGGGCAAAACAACTAGCAGCAGATCAACCAGCTCCTCTCATGTTCCTTTAATTTGGAGAAGAAACTGACTCAAGGCTAGGACCGCGGGCGCGCTACTCAAGTGGGTAAACGTCAAACTTCTAATCGGAATGTCCTGGGTTCAATCCGCTTAGCCCTAGACACCCCCACCTCTGGGGTAAACGATGTACATTTCCCTGATCTTCTAAGTCAAATGTGAGCACATCTGCCAGTGCCTAAATCCCATTTGTGTGTATACGTCTGTCGTCATCATCATCATCATCAGGTGCCCTGCCGCATGGCGTTGGCGATCATGGACTCCCATCTGTCTCTATCTCTCGTTGCCCCTAGCATCTCCCCCACCCTCCTCGTTCCCAGCCACTCTGCAAGTCCGTCCAGCATTTTCTCCCTGAGTCTACCCGGTGCTCTCCTTCCCTCCAGTTTTCCCGTGTGACCAGCTGCTCCAAATCCCCCTTCCTCATAAAATGGCCTATAAATGTTGCCTGTCTTTTCCTAATCTTCCTTATGAGTAGTCTACTTGTGTCTGCCTCCATCAAGACTGTCTCGTTTGTTTTCTTTGCTGTCCATGGAACTCTCAACATTCTTCTTAGAAACCACATCTCGGCTGCCTCAATCTTGTTCTGGCTTTGCTTGCTGACTGTCCACGCCTCACATCCGTATAAAAGTATTGGTTCTATATAACATTCAAGGACTCTCTTCCTGATGTTAATTGACAGGCATTTGTTGGTAAGAATGCTTGTCATCTTCTTGAATGCTGTCTTGGCTTGGCCGATTCTGCCGGCTATTTCCGAAGTGCATCTGCCGTATGTAGAATATCAAATATGCACGTTAAAGATCCTGTGATTATGTCGATGTCTGCTGATGTATAGAAAAGTAAAAACACTCAGCATGTACGGCCACCGAATGCAGAGTATACAGATTGTGCAACAATATAGTGGATTGTGGTCAGTTCGCCTATCTGCTTGAATTCCCCAGGCTTCACTAAACTGTTTGATTATTCATCATCATCATCATCATCATCATCATCATCATCATCATCATCATCATAATCAGTCATCATCATCATCATCATCACGTGCCCTGCCGTATGGCGTTAGCGATCATGGCCCTCCATACGAATCTATCCCTTGTCGCTGCAGGTACATCTCCCACCCTCTCTGTCTTCATCCACTCTGCACGTCCGTCCAATGTTTTCTTCCTGGGTCTACTTGTTGTTCTTTTCTCCTCTGCTTTCCTAGGTGCTCTAATTTCTCTTGCCTATTAAAATGTCCTATTATGGTTGCCTTGTCTTTCCTTATCTTCTTCAGTAATGTTCTTTTTGTGTTTACCTCTTTCACTACTGCCTCGATTTAAAAAAAAATTTTGCTGTCCATGCTGTTCATGATTACATATAGTGCACAGTAAGTCTAGAAGAGTTTGGAGAAGCGCGCTATATAAAACAGTTTATTAAATGTAACAATGAAACATAAGATGATAATATGAAAGTTTGCTGTTTCTTTTCTTTCTTTCCTTTTCTCCACCCCCGCAAATGTCTGGCCTTTCACTTCCTTTCTTCCCCCTTGTTGGCCTCTGTGTTTTGTCCCCAAATGTAGCGTGTGTTGTTTTCCCATTCCCTCTTTCTGAACAACACACACACATATTTTGATAAGAACAAAACCCCGTGTGTAGGAGGGGGTGGGGTGGACGAGGGGACAGGGGGAGGGTATGAATTGAAATTGTGTCAGCATCGATTTTTCAGCAATTTGTGAACGGGATGCATCCTTAAACAAAACAAGCTTTCATTCAACAAGCAAAGCCACAACAAGATTGAGGCAGCCGAGATGGGGTTTCTAAGAAGAATGTTGAGAGTTCCATGGACAGCAAAGAAAATAAACAAGACAGTCCTGATGGATGCAGACACAAGAAGATCATTCATTAGGAAGATTAGGAAAAAAACAGGCAACATGTATAGGCCATTTTATGAGGAAAGAGGAATTAGAGCACTTGGTCACAACAGGAAAGTGGAGGGAAAGAGAGCACCAAGTAGACCCAGGGAGAAAATACTGGACGGACATGTAGGATGGTGAGGACAGAGA
>CM060305.1:11393656-11396156 GCA_030674185.1 Monoplex corrugatus
ACACACACACACACACCCCACACTCCTCCCTACCACACATCACACTCTCTCTCTCTCTCTCTCTCACACACACACACACACACACACACACACACACACAACACACACACACACACAAACTGAGAAAGAAAGAAAATAGAGAACAAAGAGAGAGACAGAGAGAGAAAGAGATAAAGACAAAGAAGAGAAGAGACAGAGACAGAGACAGAGATACACAACATACACTTGCAAGCATGCACGCACAATCTCTTTATCTTTTTTATCATAAATACTATTCAAACCTCCTATTTCTTCAGTCCCGTTCTTTCGTCCATTTTAATCTCTTTAGTTTTAATCAAAGAACATAACTCTTGGAGTCACGTAGGAATTATCTCCCATGTTGTAGAACTTCTCAAATCTAACACAATTTGCGCTACCCATTCAGCTAACATAGAAGCAGATACAAAGCACAAAAACCGTAAGCTCAGAACACTACTCAGAACACTCTTTAGTTTTGTTTTGAGGAAAAGCCCAGAAATTCTATATCCACATATTGGTGCACTGGCTTTATCTGTAAATTTGTCTGCATGTTCACACTTGTCAGCACCGTTCGCACTCATCATCATCAGGTGCCCTGCCGCATGGCGTTGGCGATCATGGACTTCCATCTGTCTCTATCTCTCGTTGCCCCAAGCATCTCCCCCACCCACCCCACCCCCCACCCCCGTCCCCAGCCACTCTGCAAGTCCGTCCAGATTTTCTCCCTGGGTCTACCTGGTGCTCTCTTTCCCTCCAGATTTTCCCGTTGTGACCATGTGCTCCAAATCCCCCTTCCTCATAAAACGGCCTATAAATGTTGCCTATCTTTTCCTAATCTTCCCTATGAGTGATCTAGAATGTCAAAAGACTGTAAATCCACGTCAGGGTTTCTCTTGACAGTATTCATTGCTTCGTGCTAGTCACGGTTGTTTTTATGTCCACTTTCCACACATTGAAGTAGGTTAACCAAGTCAGTAAAGAGAAGGGTTAACTGTTATCTTATCATCTGATAGAATGAGCAACGTCAAAACATGTGCAGTTAGACGATGGTTATTTTTTGTCCTAAATGTCCAGCTGTGAATTCGATTCTTTGTGTGTGAATGTTGATGCCTGTGAGTGTGCGTGTGTTTGTGTTTAAGTGTATGTGAGAGGGAAAGAGAGAAAGACAGAAGAAGAGAGAGAGAGAGAGATAGAGAGCAAGAAAGACAGAGAGACATGGAGACAGAGAGACGATACAGACAGACAGACAGACAGGGAGACAGCCAAGCAGACAGACACAGGAAGAGAAGAAGAAGAGAGAAAGACAGACAAAGGAAGAGAAGAAGAGACAGACAGACAGGCAGAGAGGGAGGGAAAGAGAAACAGACAATTAAACAGAGCCAGAGAGACAAAGAGGGAGAGAGAGAAAAGAAAGAGAAGAAGAACAGAGAGAGAGAGAGAGAGTGAGAGACAGACAGAAGAGAGAGACAGAGGGAAACCGAGAGAGAAAGAGAGAGAGAGAGACAAACAGAGAGAGACAGACAGACATACAGAGAGAAAGAGAGATAGTGTGTGTGTGTTTGTGTGAGAGAGTTAGAAAAAAGAGAAGAGAGAGAGAGAAAGAGACAGACAGACAGACAGAGACAGAGACAGAGAGAAAGAGAGAGAGAGAGAGAGAGAGAGAGAGAGAGAGAGAGAGAGAGAGAGAGAGAGAGAGAGAGAGAGAGCGAGAGAGATTTTGCGTATTGCCTTAATCTGCAAGTTTGTCAGCAACGTTCACACTTGTCAGCACCTTTCACGCTAGAACATAAATATCAATAACATTAAGTCCTCGTAATCATTTGAATTGGTATTTTTCATTGCTTCGTGCCGGTCAGATGTTCTAATTCCACTTTCAAACATGTTGAAGTAGGTTCACCAAGTCAGCAAAGATAAAGAAACGGTTGATTGTAATCCCATCATCTGATAGAATGAATAATTTCAAAACATTTGTAACCAACGATATGTTCTTTTTGTTCTATGTTTCCAGTTCTCAGCGCGCTGCGCGCGCGCGTGTGTGTTGCGCGCGTGTGTGTGAGTGTGTGCATTGTATTTTGTGTATTGAGACAGACAGACAGAAAGAAAGAGAGAGACAGACAGACAGACAGAAAGCGAGACAGACAGGCAGAGAGACAGTAGACAGATAGTGTGACAGAGAGAAAGAGACAAATAGACATACAGATAAATAAATAGAGAGAAAGAGACAGAGGAGATAGAGAGAGAGAAGGAGAGAGAGAGAGAGAGAGGAGAGAAGAAGAGAGAGACAGAGAGAGGAGACGAAGAAGAGGAAGGAGAAGAGGAGAGAGAGGAGAGAGAGAGAGGAGAGAGAGAAGAGAGAGAAAGGAGAGAGAGAGAGGAGAGAAAAAGAGAGAAAGAAGAAGAGAGAGAGAGGAGAGGAGGAGACAGGAGGAGGAGACAGAGACAGAGACAAGACAGAAGAACAGAGAAAGAGAAAGAGAGAAAG
>CM060305.1:11406156-11416156 GCA_030674185.1 Monoplex corrugatus
ATTTCTTTTGGCCTCAACATTTTCTTGCAAAACTGTATTTAGGCGAAACGATCTTGTTCGTTATGCAAAAACGCCCATAGATAGTAGTGAAGTTTAAGGCGAGAAAAGCTTGCAAAGATCAAAGTGTTAGGCTAAATGAATTTAGGTGAATCGTGTGGAATCTTTCCTATGATGTGGTTGTGTGAAGCGTTGATGCAGTCCATTCGCATCTATTTACCAGATGCCTTTTCGTCCATTCCCACCAGACTATTTCATTCATTTAGTTATTTGTTTGTTTGTTTGTTTATTTATTTATGTATTACTTATTTATTTATTTACTTATTTATTTATTTGTTGATTTGTTTGTGTGTTCGTTTATTCATTTACTTATTTATTTTTTTGTTTATTTATTTATCTATCTATTTATTTATTTATCTATATTTATTTATTCATCCATATGTTTATTTATTTATTTATTTATTTATTTACTTGTTTATTTATTTATTTAGTTAGTTAGTTAGTTAGTAAGTTAGTTATATTCATTCATTTATTTATTCATTTTGCTCTTTGGGACATTGCAGACAGAGATACACTTTCCACTACAATCACAGACTCTTATTCTTGTTGTTGTTTAAGCCCAGCCGACTGCGTAGAATCCTATCAGGGCTGTAACCGTTTCAATACACACAGGGTATTTCAACAAGGAAAAAAAGGAGAAAATTGAGTACACATATCAAAGCATTCGCGCACATAATCAAGAACATGCCCCTGGCGTTGAACACTCTGTCCAATTTATCACACGGGATTAAAAATAACTGACTACAAATTTAAACATAACTAAGAACAAACCAGAAGAACAAGAAAACCAATGTAAGCGCGTATCCAAAGAGACAAAACAAAACAAGCGCAAATTTTCGGCCAACTAGCCTTTGTCAAGCGCGAACGCACGGTCACAGACAGATCACAGACACAAACAATGGATAATAAAAACGGGACTAAAAACTTCCCTGCCACCTCGTCCAGTGGGTAAGAAATGGAATGCCCATGTCGTCATGAGCAGTCATAACTAAGAACACTAAAACATATATAAAAACGGGCCTATATTACCTAAATTTGCTTCCGCATATTTCATTTTCCTAGAGCCAAAAGTACACTTAATACATGTACATGTACCCAATTATTAATCCTAAGAAAAAGTACGTAAGACTTTATCGAAAGCATACATATGGATGTACCAGCAAGGCAAAAATTGATATGAATAAATGACAGACAGCACAGGAGGAAGAAAGAAACAAAGTGACAGTACAGATGACATTTCAAGCACATAATTTCCAGAAAGTGGGATACTATTTATACTGAAAGAGCCCCCGGCATCCCCACGGGGGAAAAGAGAAAGCTAGACAGGAATATCTTTTGATTTAGGCAAAGCAAAACCTTAACCCTTTCATTCCCTCACCTTTTCCAACCGCTCATACTGCCGCAGGAAACCGATGATAGAGTGATGATGAATGTGAAAGGGTTAATGTTTATTGTGCAAGATTTTTTTTATAAAAGTTTATTTCTTTTTTATATTACTCATTCCCGATCCATAATGCCTGTATACTTTTTTTCTTTGAAGATTGGTTTTTAAATATCTATAATCAGATATTTCCCCCACTCCCATCACGATCTGTTTCTCAATCTCCTCTTTCTCTTATTCACCATCTCCCTCAAATTGTTCAATTCCACTTTCTCTCAGGTTCATCTGTCTCCTAAACCAGATGACGAGAGGAAAGGGGAAAAGAAAAAAAAAGGAAAGAAAGGAAAAACAAAGGAACAAATTAATAAACAGAAGAAAGAAACAACAAAGCAGTCAAGACATTCTAAACAAAAATATTCTAAAGGAAACAAATAAAACCAAAACAACGACAACATCATCAACAAAAGCGGAAAGAAGGGGAAACACAGACAGAAACAGAAAGAAACAACACACACCACAAAACAATTGTCCACAGATACAGTCTCCCAGACGATGCCATTCAAGTGAAAGATGAAGAAGACGAAATAAGAAAAAAAGAAAGAAGAATGAAACAAGAAAGAAAGAAAAGGATGGAAAAAAGTACGATGAAGCAGACAGATAGAAAAAAAATCGAAAGAAGAGAATGACACAAGGAAAGAAGAAAAAAGAAAGGAGCAAAGAAAGAAAAAAAAAAGAAAGAAATCAGGAAAGAAAGAAAGAAGAAAGTATGATAGAAAGAAAGAAGAAAAGATAGAAATAAAGCAGCGAGAATAGAATAACAAAGGGAAAGAAGCAAAGAAAGAAGAAAAACTGCAGGACAGAAAAAACGGGAAAAAAAAAGAAAAAAGAAAGAGAAAATTAGAAAGAAGAAGAAAGGAGCAAAGAAAGAAACAAAGAAGGAAGGAATAAAATGAAAAGAGAAAGAAAGGAGCACAAAAAAAAAAAGAAATGAAGAGGGAATGAATGAAATGAAAAGAAAAAGAAAGGAGAAAAAAAAAAGAATAAGAAGGAATGAAAAAAAGCCAGAAAGACAGAATGGACACAAAAGGAATAAAGAAAGAAAAAGAAAAAAAAAAAAAAAGAAAAAAAAACAAGCTTTTGCACAGGCTCAGGGAATCTACCAGAAGGAAATGGAACGCTCGATGGAATTTTCTGTGTTTGTAATGAATCCCTCTTGAACAAATACATTTATTTACTCGAAAAACTCCTGAATCAGATTATTTGTTTCTTTGAATGTTTGATTGTTTGTTTATGTATTTTTTATTTATTTATTTATTTATTTATTATCATTTATTTATCTATATATTATTTATTTATTTATCTATCAATTTATCTTATTTATCTATTTATTTATTCATTTGTATTTTAGCCTACTTATTTATTCTATTTATTTATTTACTATTTATTTATTGTTTACTTATTTACTTATTTATTTATTTACTATTTATTTATTTATTTACTTTATTTATTTATTTACTTATTAATCTTTTATGTTTTTTTTTTATTTTTGAACAAATAATTTATTAACTCCAAAGAAACTCCTGAATCAGATTATTTGTTCGTTTATTTATTTGTTTATTTCTTTCTTTCTTCATTTACACATTTATCTATTTATTTGTTTATTTAGTTATATATTTACTTATTTATCTTTTGGGGTAGGTCAATTTGGAGTTTTCCCACGAAAAGTATAAGCCATTCTGCCTGGTCGAAATAAGTTCACCACAGGGTAGTGCCTTTTTTTTTCGGTCGTGTATGTGTGCGGTTATATTTTGTTTTGTTTTGTTTTTGTTTACCTTTGAAAGTGGATTCTTTGTATTTAGATAGGTTTGGCATTGACAATTGTCTTGTTGCCTTGGGATCTTTTTCCATCGTCTGATTCGAAAGTCTAACAAACAGACCATCACTCAATGAGAATCTAAATGGAGCTATCAGTAATCTTTGTTGTGAATGTCACCTCAATGTTTGATGAACAAATTATATCTAATGGACACGACAGATACTTGAAATGAGATCCCATATTGGACTTGATTTTAGCTGCAGGCCGAGTCCTACATTTACAAATGCAAATGTAAAGACTATATTCCTTAAATCAATTTGTTCAGGAGATATTTGAAAATTGTCTACGAATTCGAAAAACTGTGTACCACTAATGACTATGAGACTGCAGTAAATTTCCGATTCACAGATTACTTTATAAAGTATGATTGAAAATGTTTGAGTCGATAATCTGTTCAGTTATCTTGGATTAAATTATTTGCTTGAAATGTATGTAATGTACTTCTTGTAAAACTGTGTACAGTATGTCTGCATGATAATTTCGACAACATTGGTGCATGCATGATGTGTAATACATACGTACTAATGTCTGTATTATGTTCGTTTTGTCCTTTGCCTTAGAAAGAAAAATGATATGTCAGTCTTCTATTCACTCTCTTCACTGATTGCCTGTCTTAAAAAGAATTGAATATAAGCTGGATACCTTGTGCTATAAATCTGTTCATCATCTGCTCCATTATATCTTTTCGACAACATCAATATGTACACGACCATTCCCACCTTGCGCTCAGCTTCAGATACTTTCCTTTCAGGTTCCTAGATGTAAACTATAAACTGTTGGCCAGCTTTGGTTTGCTGTCTCAGGACTGTCAGCCTGGAACAGACTTCCACTCTCCATTCGTCTAACTGTTACCCTTTCTGCTTTTAAGTCCAGTTTATAACCCACCTCTTTTCCCAACAATGAATTTTACAACTACCTCTTTCCCTCAGTTTGTGTACATGTAGGTCTTCTCTGTATATTGTAAGGTAACCTGCGTTGATTGTATGCGTATGTCTGGTGCCTGAGTGTGCTTTGACTTGAATTATGAAGATTTGGCGCCATATAAAGACTGTAGTTATCATTGTCGCCGTCATCATCATCATCATCATCATCATCATCATCATCATCATCATCATCATCATCATCACCATCATTGTCGTCGTCGTCGTCGTCGTCACCATCATCATCACCATCATCATTATTATTATTAATATTGATTCATTGATTCATTGATTCATTGATTGACTCATTCATTCATTCAATTCATTCATTCTTTCTTTCTTTCTTTCTTTCTTTCAATCTTTCTTTTTCTGTAAACAAAGAAACAAACAAATAAAAGAAATCAGTTACAAATGACAATGATGACAATTACATTTAATTTTCCAACATTTGAAGTTGACGTCTTTTCTTTTTTTTCTTCTTTTCTTCTTCTACCGAAGTTCGCCATTGCTAATCTAGGTCTAGTGTGGGAGGAGATGGGGGAGGAGGGGGTAAAGAACTGGGCAACGCCGAATCGAAGAAAAAATTCTGTCATCTTGCCATTTAAATGAAATAATAGAAGAACGAATTAAAAGAAGGACAAATAGAAAGAATAGGAAAGAAAGCAACATAAAACGAGAGAGAGAGATAAAGAGAGAGAGAGTATGTGTGAGATAGAGAGAAAGAGAGAGTGACAGAGAGAGAAGAAGTAGGAGAGAAAGAAGAGAGAAAAGAGGACAGAGAAGACAGAGAGAGAGAGAGAGAGAGAGAGGAGAGGGAGAGAGAGAGAGAGAGAGAGAAGAGAAAGAACAGAGAGAGAGATAGAAAGAGACAGAGAGATAGACAAGAGAGAGAGACAGAAGACAGAGAGAGAGAGACAGAGATACAAAGAGAGAGAGAGAGAGAGAGAGACAGAAGAGACGAGAGAGACAGAGAGACAGAGACAGAAGACAAGAGCAGACAGACAGAGAGACAGAGGAGACAGAGATACAGAGAGAGAGAGAAAAGAGAGAGAGAACAGAGACAGACAGAGAGACAGACAGACAGAAGAGAGACAGACAGAGAGACAGGAGACAATGACAACAAACTGTAGGACAATTTTCCCCTTGATTGATAGGTGAAAGGAAAAAAAACGGACGGGGGAGGGGGCAAGTACAAGGGATGGGGGGGGGGGGGCAGAGATTATGGAGACGACCTAGATCTTCCACCGCTGACATTCAATCAGTTAACCCTTTGACTGTTGCGGAGCTGTTATAAGCGGCGTGGGGTTCTATTAACCCTTTGACTCCCGCACCATATCCAACCACTCCAAAAACTTGATACTTTAAAGAGTTACATGTTTGGTATACTAGCATAGCTGACAAAAAAATTATATGAATGTATGTGTATGTCTGTGTGCGGGCAGTGGATATACACATGCTTTCACTGTTATTTTTTATTTTCGTTCTTACCTGTTCATTTATCTACATACTCCTTTATATTGTATTTATTTTTTACCTATCACTTACTTCTTCTTCACTTACTTACTCACTCGTTGCTTGCTTGCTTGCTTACTTATATTTACTTACCTATCTATGTTTAAGAAAACATTGCCTTCACCTAGTTGATAGATGACTGAGCATTTGGTCATTGACTAGGTGGGGGTAGGGGTTCTGTCCATGTGAGACGATTTTATACAGAATAGCTAGTGGTGGTGTGGTTCAGACCTTTTAATTGTTTGTTTATTTACTTTATATACATGATATATATATATATATATATATATATATATATATATATATAATATTATTTTAGTGTGTGTGTGTGTGTGTGTGTGTGTGTTTGTGTGTGTTCTTTTTTGAAGGTTGAAGGTATACACCATACACATGTCATTTACACGTAACCAAGATTATTCCAGTGGATGCTAATAAAATTCCAGTATAAAATATAGACTAGGTAAAACATAGTCTAGGTAGGGCCTCAGGACCTGACCAGCTCATGGGTTTATGTGCAGGCTTAAGGCTTGTGCCTGATTACCATATACGCGGCACATGTGACGTTAGTGCATATGGAATTCGTTCCGAGCGCGGAGACGTCATCTTGAAAAACTGACACTGAAACTGAAACTGACAATGCAGAATGCTAGTGGGCAGGTGTGTGAGTTAAAGGGTTAAAGGCGTTGCGCCAACTTATTTGCACCACCAATTCCAAACGTACACCCGTCCCAGACCTCTTCGTTCTGCTTCTGATATTACTCGTTTACAAATTCCTCGATACAGATGTCCCGCAGTCGGTGGCCACTCATTTCTTGTGTCTGATCCGTACAGCTAGAATAAGCTTCCATCGTTTCTTCGACAGTCATCATCATCATCATCATCATCATCTTCATCATCATCATCATCATCAAGTGCCCTGTCTCATGGCGTTGGCGATCATGGCCCTCCGTATACATCTATGCCTTGTTGCTGCAAGAATATCTTCCACCCTCTCTGTCCTCAGCCACCCTGCAAGTCCGTCCAATATTTTCTCACTGGGTCTACCTGACGTTCTCTTTCCCTCCATCTTTCCTGTTGTGACCAGGTACTCTAATTTCCCTTTCCTCATAAAATGGCCTCTAAATGTTGCTTGTCTTTTCCTTGTCTTCTTTACCAATGGTCTCCCTTTGTCTGTTTCCGAGACTACTTGTATACAAATTCCTCGATACAGATGTTCCACAGTCGGTAGCCACTCATTTTCTGTGACTGGTCCATGCAGTCAGAATAACCTTCTCCTGTCTTGTTTACAGTCACTTGCTCTTGTTCTACTTCAAGTCTAACTTCACAGACATAGTAATTTCCCCTCTACGCACCGCTTTTTCTTACCACTCTCCTACTTTTCTCCCACTCCCAACATACATGTGCTTTGTACCTATAAGATTTTCTTCTTTAAATAACCCTGTGACTCCCGTAGCCTATCCATCAGATGCAAAAACTTAACCCTTTGACTCCCCCAATCTATCCACTAGCTCTCTTTAGGATGCTGGTGGATAGAGTGAGGGAAGCAAAGGTGCCAGCATGGTTGACAATGTAGGATGCTGGTGGATAGAGTGCCAGAGTCAAAGGATTAACGTCATTGTGACTGAATTTTAGAGTGAATGATGAGAGTGTGTGCTTCGATCTGATTCATACATCAAGTTTAACATCTTATGATGGTGATCGAGGTCGTGATGACAGTCATTTATCATTATCATTAGTAGTAGTAGTAGCAGTAATAGTAGTAGTAGTAGTAGTTGTAGTACTAGTAGTAGTAGTGGTAGTATTAGTAGTAGTAGTAGTGTCATTATTATTATCATTATTATCACATTATCATTATATCATTATCATTATCATTATTATTACTATTATTATATTATATTATTATTATTATAATTAATATTATCATCATTATTTTCATCATCATTGTTGATATCATCATCATCATCATCATCATTATCGTTATTATTATTATTATCATTATCTTATTATCATCATCATCAACATCATCATCATCGCCTCCATCATCATCAACAACGCAATAAGAGCAGCACGATTATAAGCGCCAAAAGCAAACAATCCAAATAACAAAGGAAAACAAAGCACAAACCTACACAAAAACTAACCATAACATACAAAACATACCCTTTGACTGATTCAGACTATCCACCAACTTCCATCAATCTCCAAAGAGAGCTAGCTGGTTGACTCTTTGATAAAGCCTTGGCTACAAAGATCCTATGTCTCGAGTAGTCCCACCCAGAGAAGAGAGAGAGACAGACAGACAGACAGACAGACAGACAGACAGACAGATAGAGAGACAGAGAGAGACAAAGACAGAGACAGACAGAGAGACAGACAGAGACCGAGACAGACAGACAGACAGAAACAGACAGACAGACAGAAACAGAGACAGAGACAAAGTGGGGGTAAAGAGAAAAGGGGAGAGAGAGAGACAGAGAGACAGAGAGACAGAGACAGAGAAAGAGAGAGGGAGAGACATAGATAAAGAGAAAGAGAAAAAGAGGGAGTGAGTGGAGTGAGAGATAAAGAGAAGGAGAAAGAGAGAAAGAGAGACAGAAAGGAAGAAAGAGGGGGAGAGAGGGAGAGAGAGAAAGAGAGAAAGTAAAAGAGACAGACTGACAGAGAGAGAAAAAAAGAGAGAGAGAGAGGGAGAGAGAGAAAGATAGAGAAAGAGAGAGAGAGAGACAGAGACAGAGACAGTCAGAATCAGAGAGAGACAAAGAAACAGAGACAGAGAAACAGAGATAGAGAGTTTGCTTGTTCGCTGCCGGTCTTAGTGTTCTACTCATTCTGGTGATGCCAGTGTTTCATAAGTCCACCCAACTTTTCCAAGACCTTGACAGAGCACTGTTTTTGTGCACACAAGTTCAAGAGGTCTGCCAGACAACTATCTGCTGCCAGTTTTGGGTGAAGCACATGTAAACCTGATTTACTGCGATGAAGTTGCGGAGCTTGAGGTTTGTTCAAGAGGGATCCATCGCTCTCGGACAATTCCGTTATGTGCCCCACCCGTATCTTTTCACTTTGTTTCAGTTTCTCAAGATGACGTCTCCGAGCTCGGAATGAATTCCATATTGCACTAATGTCACAGGTACCATGAGTATGGTGATCATGGCACAAGCCTTAAGCCTGCACATAAACCCATGAGCTGGCCATCCGCATTTGCCAGCAATTATCTGACAGATTCCCCGAGCCTGCGCAAAACCCTATACGGTGGCAAAGTCTTGAACTAAAGAGTGGAAAGGGGGGGGGGGGATGGGGATGGGGGTGGAGAAGACCTATGAAACACTAAGCTGACATCACCAGAATGATGGAAACGTGAAGCAAATAGGCCATTGTTTAATTGTTACGGGTTGGGACTGAACTCTGTAGATACTAGCAAAGAGGATAGGTATATAGGCACTATTCTCTTTGGTACTAATCTCTTTGCTCAAAATATCAGACTTCGGATTTCTGCAGTAATCTAAGTGAAAACTTGTGGATATCCGGAGGGAGTCAAAGGATTGAATGTGTGTGTGTGTTTGGGGAGGAGGGGGGGGGGGGGTCGAGAAAGGGAGCCTGGCTGGGTTGTGACGATGATGGTGACGGATGCTGCGAGGGTGATGATGAGAATGATGATAGGGGTGACGGGTTGGATAGTGGTGATGATTGTTGTTTTTTTTTCAAATAATTGTTTTTAATTCTTTTTCTTTTCTTTACTTTTTTTTATATATTTTTATGACAAAACACAAATAAAGGCAATGATTGCTGGACATGATTACAATAATTATCATTAACAAAACTGAACAAAATGTATATACCATGGATCGAGCAAAACTCATACGTATACATATCTACTAGTCTGTTATATGGTTTTAAATAATATAAATCATTTAGATCATATATTTTTAGACTATAGTTCTTGTTGTTGCTGTTTGTTTGTTTGTTTGTTTGTTTTTTTGTTTTTTGTTTGTTTTTTTATATTAGTTTTCAGCAACATTTAATGATAAACGTATTAGCAAAGCAAGATCATGAACGCTGGTGATGATGGTGAGGGAGGGTTATTATGGTGGTGGTGGCGCGATGTGTATAAGTACTTTTGCCGCTACATCTCAGTCAAATTGGGCACCAGACGCTATGGTATCCTGCTATCAGGCTTGTAATTGGCAATTAGAACAAGACAAGTCACTACACAGGGGCTGTGTGTGTTAGAGGACTTGTTGGGTATTGACTGGT
>CM060305.1:11421156-11426156 GCA_030674185.1 Monoplex corrugatus
TTGCCTGGCAGTCCGCAGTTATCTATTTTCTTCAGGCCTTCTTCTGCTGTTTGCTTGGTTTCACATCCCCTTTGTGTGTCTTTCAGGGAGTCATCATACCATCTTCCGAGACTTTTTACTGGCTCTTCTGTGACAGTGGGGATGGCTTGGTTGGCTACCATGAATTTGACTGAATCTGCCACTTTTCCTTTTCGCAGTGAGAGACTTCGGGATTTCTTAGGTTTGAACCTCATTCTTGAAGAGGCCACCAGCTCATCCAGCTGCTTTAAGATTTGGTGTGTCTCTTCCTCATCCGTGGACAAGACTGTTGTGTCATCCATGAAAGCTTTCAGAGGAGGCATCTGGTATCCATCTCCCAGATTCACTGGACCTGAACTCTTCATTGCAGCTTTCAAGATGACTTCCATTGCCAACACGAACAGTATGGGAGAGATTGCACAGCCCATTGCAATGCCCACCTCTAGGTCTATCCAGTCCGTGGTGTATTCTTTGGTAGAGAACCGCATTGAGAACCCTTGGAAATACTTCCTCAGCATTGTTCGGATGTTTTCTGGGATGTGATACATTTCAAGAGCCAGCTGGATCATATCGTGTGGAACTGATCCATATGCATTCGCCAGATCAAGCCAAACTACGTCAGTGTCTCTCTTCTCTGTTCTTGCTTTTTGGATGGCATCCCAAATCAACGTGGCATGTTCCAAGCATCCAGGCATTCCTGGTATGCCTCCCTTTTGGACTGACATATCCAGATACTTGTTTTCAGTCAGGTATTTTGTCAATCTTGCTGCCATAACAGAGAAGAAGATTTTCCCCTCGACGTCCAGAAGTGATATTGGCCTGAACTGATTGATGCTGCTGGAGTTCTGCTCCTTCGGAATGTACACTCCTTCAGCTCTCATCCATTGGTCGCTGATCTTCTGGTTCCTCCATGCTGATCGAATCATCTTGTGGAGCCACTCGAGCACTTTTGGGCATTTCTTGTAGAGCAGGTATGGTATTCCGTTTGGTCCAGGTGCTGACTTGGCTCTGGCTTTCTTTACTACGTTCTTCACTTCATCCAGTGTTGGTGGTTTGTTATTGAATTTTCCTTCTGGCGCTGCAGGCCAAACCAGATTCTGGATTTCAAGTGGTGCCTCGCGCTGAGAATCGGAATATGTTGTGTGTTATATATATATATGAAGAGGTTGATGGGGATGGTAGGTTGGACGTGATGATGACGGTGAAGGAGGATTATGGTGGTGGTGGCGCGATGTGTACTCTTGCTGCAACCAGCTCAGTCAAATTGGGCACCAGACGCTATGGTATCCTGCTATCAGGCTTGTAATTGGCAATTAGAACAAGACAAGTCACTGCACAGGGGCTGTGTGTGTTAGAGGACTTGTTGGGTATTGACCTGTGTTTTGTTCTGCTATGTAGAGGGTCCAGTTATATTTCTGTTGTGTTAGTGTTGTTATTCTTGATGACCTGGTTATTTTTATACTGCTTCGATGTCTGTAGTTATGTTGTGTTAATGTGCAGATCCGGTACCCACCCACGTTTTGTGTATTGTTTGCGTGTGTGTATGTGTGTGTGTGTGTGTGTGTGTGTGTGTGTGTGTGTGTGTGTGTGTGTGTGTGTGTGTACGTGTGTGTGAGTGTGTGTGTGTGTTTCTCTGTGTGTGTATGTGTGTGTTTGTGTGTGTATGTGTGTTTGGGTGTGTGTTTGTTGTGTGTGTGTTTGTGTTTGTGTGTTGTGTTGTGTGTTGTGTGTGTGTGTGTGTTGTGTGTGTGTGTTTGTTGTGGGGTTGTGTGTGTGTTGTTGTGTGTGTGTGTGTTTGTGTGTGTGCTACCGTGAGTTGATATCGCGCCAGCAGGCAGCAAAAGTGTGTGTGGTGTTTTTACAGTGATTTTATCGAGGTTCTATTTGATTTTATGCATTGAATTTTATATCAGTTTGTTCCTTTTGAATCTCGATGTGTGGTGATGTAGATACTTTTTAGGAATTTTGAGTGTTTTACCAGATACTCTGACTTTGGAGTTTTAGATACCTACTTTTCATCATTTTGGTTCAGCCGCACGGGTCTGACATTTTATCTGTGAACTGTGTTTACATTTTTGGCCTATTGTGTTGGCCCCAACACTACAGCTCCTAAACCTTAGTCGACTGTCGTTTGTGCATGAACAATTCTCCTGTTGCTTGTAAGTTTGCCGTATGCGCATATGCATAGACTGCACTGAATTTTCTTCTTGTCTCTCTGAATCAAGTCTATCGTGAACTGACCAACCCACAAATATCTTCCTTTTCCGACTGGCTTGCAACAATGGACGCGTCCCGCATTAGAAAAATTGGACTGTCACTTCTTAAACACAGCAAGTGCTATCTCGGTGGAGACGGTTACCTACGCATACGCAAGTTGGGGCTGTGTTATAAGCCCCGCACTGCGCGATCCTGTCGTGCTGGACGTCTCCACCGTCTCTGGCACAACCTGTCTCCAGCTGAACCAGTCTCCCCTCCACTGCCCCTGCCCTCGACCTTGCTGCTGCAGACCTCGCCTTCTCCTCTGTCATCTTCACCTTCACCTTCTGTCCTGATGGTGCCGCCTTCACTTTCTCTCCCGCTGGTGCCGCCTTCGTCTTCTGTCTCGTCGATGCCGCCTTCGTCTTCTGTCTCGTCGATGCCGCCTTCATCTTCTGTCTCGTCGATGCCGCCTTCATCTTCAGTCCTGCTGGTGTCGCCTTCATCTTCTATCCCGCTGGTGCCGCCTTCATCTTCTGTCTCGTCGATACTGCCTTCGTCTTCTGTCCCGCTGGGGCTGCCTTCATCTTCTGTCCCGTCGGTACTGCCTTCATCTTCTGTCCCGCTGGTGCTGCCTTCATCTTCTGTCCCGCTGGTGCTGCCTTCATCTTCTGTCTCGTCGGTACCGACTTCATCTCCACCTCTGCCACCGCCATGTGACTGTGATAAATTGAAATTATGTCTGTTTAATGCTCAGTCAGTGTGCAAAGACGGCAAAGCCGATGTCATTGCTGACTTCATCACAGACGAGCATATTGACATTGTATTTATCTCCGAAACTTGGCTTAACCCCCTTGGTCACGAACCCATACATGCGAGTCTCACTCCGAGTGGGTATAGGCTTGCTTCTTTCCATCGCCCATCCCGAGGTGGTGGTATCGCCATCCTCTACAACGACTCACTCCATTCCCGCCTATCTTTCTCGCAGTCTCTGCCTTTCTCCCATCCTTCTTTTGAGCACGTTGAAGTATCCTTCCAATCCACCCCTCACCCCATCACCTTCTCCTGTGTCTATCGACCTCCACCTAGCTCTGCCAATAAGCTCACCACATCCATGTTTCTCTCTGACTTTGACCAACTACTTGACTACTACTGCCTCTTACCTGGAAATCTCATCATTCTAGGTGACATCAATGTCCACTACGACAACACTCACCGTTATGACACAAGACATATCATCAACTCTCTGTCCAATCACAATATGACACAACATATTTCTGAACCAACCCATAAAAAAGGTCACATTCTTGACTGGATCATTTCTCGTGATCACCACAATTCAGCTACTGACAACTGCCTAGTTCTTTCTACCCGTCTAACTTCAGCCCTTCCATCTGACCACTCTGCAATTCTCTGTTCTCTTGACATTTCTCCTCCTTCCCGTACCACGCGCACAGTGACTCAACGCAATCTCAAATCTATTGACCTCTCCACATTTTCATCTGATGCCTCCCGCCTCCTTTCTGAAAAGTCACACAACCTTGCCGATGAATTCTATACTACTCTCCACCATCTTCTGGACACTCATGCTCCAGCCACAACTCGTCTTTTACCTGACCGCCCCCCTACCCCCTGGCTCACTCATGAGATTGCCTGTGCAAAACGTGCCCGCCGCTGGCGCAAATCCAAACTCACTGTACATAGGCAACTTTTCCAAGCCTCTAAAACAAAAGTATCCACCCTCATTGCATCTGCAAAAACAAACTATTTCCAAACCAAAATCCTGAATGCCTCTTCTTCAAGAGAACTCTTTACAACCATGAATCATCTCCTTGGCACACGAAAAGATTTACCTCTCCCAACAAAACACACAAATGAAGAACTCCCATCTGTATTCTCCAACTATTTCACCACCAAAATACAAACTCTTCGTGACAGGCTTGACAGGACACCCTGTCAACCATGCCCACCTGACCCTTCCTTCTCTGGCACACCTCTTACTACTTTTACCCCAGTCTCACAAGAAGAAATTCTCAACACAATCAGATCCATGTCGTTCAAAACCTGCGAACTGGATCCTCTTCCAGGTTCTCTCTACTCTGACTGTCTCCCTACTCTCCTCCCATTCATCACTGACATCATCAACACTTCTCTTCAAACTGGAACTGTCCCAGATTCTTTCAAGTCTGCTATTGTTCACCCTCTCCTCAAGAAATACAATTTAGACCCAAATGAACTGAAAAATTACCGGCCTATCTCTAATCTCTCTTTCTTGTCAAAACTGCTTGAAAAAGTTGTCCTCAACCAGCTGAACTCTCACCTGTCTGCCAACAATCTTCTCAATCCTTTCCAGTCAGCCTACCGCCAGTGCCATAGCACTGAAACTGCCCTGCTACACATTCTCAACAATCTCCTCCTTGCAACTGATACTGGCAAAGTCTCTCTCCTCACACTCCTTGATCTGTCTGCAGCCTTTGATACCATTGATCATGGTATTCTCCTTTCTAGACTTCATCATACTTTTGGCATCTCTGACATTGCTCTCTCCTTTTTCACTTCATATCTGTCAAACAGAAAACAAACTGTTCTCATTAATGGCACTTACTCTCAACCTGCATGCCTGACCTGTGGTGTTCCACAAGGATCTGTCCTTGGCCCTGTTCTTTTCACTCTTTACACCTCCCCCCTGTTCACCATCATCAACTCCTACTCTATAAAACACCACTTCTATGCTGATGACACCCAACTTCTAGACAGTGACAAACCAGACAATATACAGCGCCTCT
>CM060305.1:11441156-11446156 GCA_030674185.1 Monoplex corrugatus
TTCTTTTTCTTTTTTCCTTTTTTTTCCAATCACAAATGGTGAGAGGGCTTCAGACAGAACCTGGGCGAGGTGCATGCATTTTGGTCTGTCTGTATGTCTTTCTGTCCGCCTGCCAGTCTGTCTAGTAATCAAGTCTTTGTTTTTCTCTGTACATCTGTATTTCAGTCTCCATTGGTAATACCAAAGAAATAAGAGGGAAGCAGGGAGAATGTTTATAATATTAATCAAAGGACATAACCTTTATACTCTGCAACTACCCAACACAATTATGAGAGAGGTCAGTTCAAGAATAAAAGACTGTGTCAACCTTGAACATAAGACCAATATATTGTATGTATTTCTCTCCTCTCTCACAGCTGTGTGTAGGGGAGTTGCAGAGTATAAAGGTAGGCTTGGGCGCTCCTTTTTTGAGGAGTGTTGTGAGCTTACTGTTTTTGTACTTTGTATCTGCCTCTATGCTAGCTGAATGGGTAGCGCAAACTGTGTTAGATTTGCGAAGTACAACATGGGAGATAATTCTCAAGAGTTATGTCCTTTGATTAATATTATAAAAATTCTCCCTCCTTCCCTCTTATTTCTTTGGTATTACCTATATGCCTTGGAAGCAACCCTGTATATGTTCTGTCTTGTCTATGTGTTTGTGTTTGGTCAGTTCAAAAATAAAAGACTGTGTCAATATTGAACATAAGACCAATATATTATTATACGACACCATTGGTAAGATGCTGTTTTTCTCTGGGCATCTTTTCCTTGATCACAATTGGTAAGATGGTTTCAGGCATCTCAGTCCATCTTTTTTTTTCCAATCACATGGTTTTTATACAGAACCTGGGCGAGATATATGTGTCTCTGTCTTTCTGTCACCCGTAAAGATGTAGGTGACTGGCAGTGTCTTGCAGTTTAGGCAGGTTCGTGAAGATCTAGCAGTTGATCATTCTTCTCAGAGACAGAATACACCAGTCCACGTTAAACGAAAATGATCCTTTATTTGAAGAACGTAGAAAACATAACAAGAACTGGACAAAACTTCACACATCCGATGCACCACTCCTAGTTTGCAGAATTTTATTATTCTTCAGCCCTAAAATCTACACGCAGCAACTCCACGAATCTATAGCAACTTCTCTATCTCTGACAGCGCACTTACACTTCAACTCTTTCGATCGCTCTCTCTCTCTACTCACAGTCACGCTTTATTTATAACATCATGGAAATTTCCGCAATATTCTCGGCTTTTCCCTAGATTTTCAGCCAATCATAACCGCATTCTCGAACCTTCTCTTTCTAGAATATTCTGTTGTTCTAGCCAATCATTGTACATATTAACTTTGTTTACGATTTCCGGAACATTCTCGAAAGATCTATGGTATTCTACGTTTTACTGATCATTTCTAGATTTTTCTAAAGGATTCTACATATTTCCATACAACGAAATCAAGCTTAAACATATATTTTCAGTGTTAGCATAAACCAAAACAAATATTCTCGATTCATTATCAAGTGAATCACAAACTAATCTTCAAGAGCGAACATCGGAGAATAGCTGACTTGACAGACACAATTTGACGTCACATTTCTCTTATCGGCTTTCACACTTTCACATTGAGTTTCTGTTTTCTCTTTTTTTTAAATGTAACACTGTATGCCTTTCTGTCCGCTTGCCTGTCTAACTAGTAGTGAAGTCTTTGTTTTTCTCTGTGCAAACAAAACACAGTTTTAATTGTTTATGTTTCATGATAGATTTGTATTTGTACGTTAAGGAGATGTGACAGAGATGTATGTGTAGACGAGTCCATATTGTCCAGTTGTTATGGGAAACATCTCATCTTCTTCAGAAAAAAAAAGTTTATTTTAATCGGCCAAATTTGAGGTGTGACAAAATGTAACTTTAAAGCCAAATAGATGACCTGCAATCAAAGGAAAATAAGCACATACAATTCAATTTGAAATTAATTCATAATGGCTGACTGCCTGTGTTTGCAAATTCGGGCCCACCATTCTACTGATAATATGAGTGAATTGATATATCCAAATATTCTCATGATTTAAACATAATTACAATACAGTTTGATTAAGTTCAGTGCAGTTCATATAAATATAGTATACTCATAGACAACAATATAAGAACTCCGAGGAGCAGCCAGAAATACTCAAATACAGAATGACAATATCAGTTGAATGCAAACAAACAAACACACAAACAAACAAACACACAAACAAACAAACACACAAACAAACAAGCACACAAAGAAACAAACACACAAACAAACAAACACACAAACAAACACACAAACAAACAAACACACAAACACACAAACACACAAACAAACAAACACAAACAAACAAACACACACACAAACAAACACACAAACAAACAAACACACAAACAAACAAGCACACAAAGTAGAAGCACAGTGTTTTCGTAAACTCGCTACACACACACACACATACACACACACACACACACACACACACACACACACACACACACACACACACACACACACACACACACACACACACACATACACACACACACAAATCAACAAAGAATAAACATACAAAAGTTGAGAGAGAAAAAAAAGGCATTAAGACTACCGTCTTCGATTTATCCTTTGTTCTCTTTTATGTATGCTTGACAAAGGCCAGTTGGCCAAAAATATACGCCTCTTTTTAAGAGAAACTTGCGTCTTCATTCTTGTTTTCTATGGCTCTGGTTCTTGTTTACTGGAAACCCGGCAGTCGCCTTGATTTAAATGGCAAATAGTTATTAAAAAAAACAAAAAACTTATACTTGAGTCTGGAATCTGTTCAAGACAAATTCATATCACTTAGACAATTTCTCTATTGCGTTCCACCGAAATCTGCTAGCAGTTACCTTGTAGATTTTCTGAGTCTATGTGTGTGCTGACAACAAAAAAAGGTCTTGGAACTGGGAGAGGAAACGGGGATCTTTGATACTCTGATACCACCACACCAAATACAGAAATAGGATGGGCAGCAGGCAAGCCAATGTTGATATTTTTGGAATCCGATTAAGTCGAAACATGAGATCCTTTGTCCATGGCTGTATCTAATGAACCAGACAGCTCGCTTAGAAAATCTCGAAAAGAAGAAGAAGAAGAAGAAGAGAAGATAAAGAACAAGAACAAGAACAAGAACAAGAACAAGAAACAAGAACAAGAAGAACAAAAAGAAGAAGAGAGAAGAAGAAGACAAGAAAAGAACAAGAAGAACAAGAACAAAGAACAAGAACAACAGAAGAAGAACAAGAAAAGAAGAAACAAGAAGAAGAACAAAAAGAATGAACAAGAACACGCAAAAGAAGAAGAATAAGAAAAAAAAAAAAGAAAAGAAGAAGAAGAAAGAAGAAGAAGATAGAAGAGAAAGAAGACAGAAGAAAAGAACAAAGAAGAAAGAAGATAGATGAATAAGAATGAACAAAAAGAAGACAAGAAGACAAGAAAAAAAAGAATAAGGAGATAACAACAACGAAAAAAGAAGAAGAAGAAGAAGAAGAAGAAGAAGAGAAGAAGAAGAAGAAGAAGAAAAAGAAGAAGAAGAAGAAGAGAAGAAGAAGAAGAAGAAGAAGAAGAAGAAGAAGAAGAACAAGAACAAGAACAAGAACAAGAACAAGAAAAAGAAGAAGAACAAGAAAAAGAAGAAGAAGAACTTTCACAAAAATGATCAGAAATTTCAATAATTGATTAAATAAATAAATAAATATATAACGAATGAATGAATGAATGAATGAATGAATGAATGAATGAATGAATGAATGAATGAGTGAATGAATGAATAAGAGTTCACAAAATACAAACAATATTAACAATCAGGAAGTGATATGTTTGATATTTCAAGATCTTTGACAAGAGAAGACAAGATATAACAATGTCACATAAAAACACAATAACGGATGATAATCAACAACGAAAAATGAAGCTCTCCGTCAGATCATATGACTAACAACACGCACAAAGGTCGTGCAATCACGAATTGTTATCAATATATGACACTTAAAACGTACGTAAAGATGATGAGAAAATAAAAGATGACTGTCAAGAACTACTTGTTTCTTCCTTTTCTTTCTCCTCCTCCTCCTTCTTCTTCTTTTTCTTCTTTTTCTTCGCAATTCTTCTTCGCAATTCTTCTTCTTCTTCACAATTCTTCTTCTTCTTCTTCGCAATTCTTCTTCTTCTTCTTCTTCGCAATTCTTCTTCGCAATTCTTCTTCTTCTTCGCAATTCTTCTTCGCAATTCTTCTTCTTCTTCGCAATTCTTCTTCTTCTTCGCAATTCTTCTTCTTCTTCTTCGCAATTCTTCTTCTTCTTCTTCGCAATTCTTCTTCTTTTTCTTCTTCTTTTTCTTCTTCTTCGTCTTCGTCTTCGTCTTCTTTTTCGTCTTCTTCTTCTTCTTCTTCTTCTTCTTCTTCTTCTTCTTCTTCGCAATTCTTCTTCTTCTTCTTCGCAATTCTTCTTCTTTTTCTTTTTCTTTTTCTTCTTCTTCGTCTTCGTCTTCTTTTTCGTCTTCTCTTCTTTTCTTCTTCTTCGCAATCTTCTTCTCGTCATATTCTACCGCACAATGTCGTTGCTTCTCGCAATTCTTTCGCAATTCTTCTACTTCTCGAATTCTTGACTTCTTCGCAATTCTGTCAGCAACTATCTTGCATTCTTCGCATTTCTTCTTCTTCTTCGCATTCTTCGCATTCTTCTTCGCAATTCTTCTTCTTCTTCATCATCATCTTCTTATTCGCAATTCTTCTCTTCTTCTTCTTCTTCTTCTTCTTCTTTTCTTCGCAATTCTTCTTCGCAATTCTTCTTCGCAATTCTTCCTTCTTCTTCCTTCTTCTTCGCAATCTTCTTCTTCTTCTTCGCAATTCTTCTTCTTCTTCTTCTTCTTCGCAATTCTTCTTCTTCTTCGCATTCTTCTTCGCAATTCTTCTTTCTTCGCAATTCTTCTTCTTCTTCGCAATTCTTCTTCTTCTTCTTCGCAATTCTTCTT
>CM060305.1:11453656-11463656 GCA_030674185.1 Monoplex corrugatus
CTCTTTTAATTTAACAGCTGTTTTTCAGAATGAATACAATATCTCTTCATTCGCCAATGAATGGACACTTTGTATCCCCCAATGATTAACTTTAGTTAGTTAGTTGGTTAGTTGGTTAGTTAGTTAGTTAGTTGTTTGTTTGTTAGTTAGTGTTAGTTGGTTAGTTGGTTTGTTAGTTAGTTAGTTAGTTAGTCAGTCAGTAAGGTAGTTAGTTAGTTAGTTAGTTAGGTAGGTAGGTAGGCAGTTAGTTAGTTAGGTAGGTAGGTATAGTTAGTTAGTTAGTTAGTTAGTTAGTTAGTTAGTTAGTTAGTTAATTAGTAGTTAGTTAGGATGGTTGGTTGGTTGGTTGGTTGGTTGGTTGTTGGTTGGTTGGTTGGTTGGTTGGTTGGTTGGTTGGTTGGATGGTTGGTTAGTTGGTTAATAGATAATATATATATATATATAAGAGAGAGAGAGAGAGAGTGAGAGAGAGAGAGATACATACATACATACATACATACATACATACATACATACATACATACATACATACATACATACATACATACATATATAGACAGATAGATAGAGGTAGAAATATAAGTAATATGAATATACGTAATATGGAAGTGTTTAAATACGTATGAATGGTTCTGACTGCTTTGAACACCAGCGTTTTGATCTTTTAATTATCAAGCGGCTGTGGCCGTTTTAAAAGAGTTAATCAATGGAAGCGATATAGTTCGATTCGACAAGACAATGAAGCCACTTCGATCTCCAACAGGATCTTAACGTCACATCAATGACAATTTATCCTTATCTAAACCGTAAAGGGTATAAAATTTTCAAACAAGCACAACAAGAACGCTCTTATAATTCAAGGGCCACTTTCATGTTCGTGGGTCTAAGATGAAGAATGTGTGGTCTCGATCGCTCAGCATTATCATATTTTTAGAGTGGGAGGGAGGGGGGAGATACAGCGATTATGCAATCCCTCCACGCCCTGGAACAATCTTTGCAATTTCTAAAACTGATAGGGTGCATTGTTGGTGAAGTGACAATGATGGAGTGACCCTGCATATGGCGGTGATGGTGGTGGTGGTGGTGGTGGTGGTGGTGGTGGTGGTGGTTATGTGTGTGTGTGTGTGTGTGTGTGTGTGTGTGTGTGTGTGTGTGTGTGTGTGTGTGTGTGTGTGTGTGTGTGTGTGTGTGTGATGGAATGAACTTGGACGTGGTGGTGTGTAGGAAAGCAGGAATGAACGATGTGTGGGGTAATACCACTGAAATGGCATGGAAGATAGGAACAGGGAGAAACATTTTTGCCACTATCCATCCAAAATGATATAGAAAACTTTGTTAATACTGCTTCACATTATGTGGCCACTGTCCTCCCAAACCTGGGCAATGTTCAATCACATACACATTGATGGGTACAAGCTTGTTACTTTCGTTTGCTTGACATCATATATTCAATAAACACTGGGAAAATCTTTTCTGTAATTTTTTTCTCCAGATTCTCATAATACACAGAGACAAACCAAGATATTTGATATGACAGATGTGGAAAACCGTATGCGATGTAAAGGTCTTGAGATTGGGGAAGGCGAAGGGGAGTGAAAAGAAATTGAAAACTCTAAAACGATTAGAGCAGACAGACAGACAGCGGGGTCAGTCGCCGTGGTGTAGTGGTTTACGCAACGAACTACTGACAGGAAGGTTGTGGGTTCGAGTTCCCATCAGTCCCTTCAAAACTCAGTGTGTGAGTTTTCGGTTATTATCCTGAGCTGCATAAGGAAGACTAGGAAAAGACAGGCAACATTTACAGGCCATTTTATGAGGAAGGGGGATTTGGAGCACCTGGTCACAACGGGAAAGCTGGAGGGAAAGAGAGCACCAGGTAGACCCAGGGAGAAAATGCTAGACGGACTTGCGGAGTGGCTGAAGACGAGAAGGGTGGAGGAGATGCTTGGGGCAACAAGAGATAGAGACAGATGGAGGTCCATGATCGACAATGCCATGCGGCAGGGTACCTGATGATGATGATGATGATCCAGAGCTGAGAGTGTTAGGGGCTCGTTGGGAAGGCTGGGACCACATAGTCGAGTCTCATCCACTTCACGGATGCGTCGATGAGGGTGTTGCTCAAATTTTATAACCAGTACCGCAAGTGAGTGTATCTCTCTAGCCTGGTTGACACGAGGATATATTATGATGATAAGCGTAGGTACAGCCTTTTCATGCAGTATCAGTCCTAGATGGAATTCCATAGCCTCATGATTGTCATCGTCATCGTCGTCATCGTCATCATTATCGCATTTTAAAACCTGTGCCAGCTTCTGTGACCATTAAAATGGGGTTTATATATCTATATGGTAGACTATCGTGGTCGATAAAGTCCAACCTAGCACTTTATTCATTTGTGTACCCTCATGTGGGATCACAGGCCAAAGTCTGATGCACACAGGCGGCCGCATACTTGACACTCAATGGAACGCTATGCAGAGTTGTTTCTGGCCTTTATTGCTGCACGCTTTTCAACTTGACTGCTTCGACTTTCATTTTCATAAGCTTCTGTTCCTTTGCGAATAGCTTGCCTCCGTCCAGACATGTTTGTGGCCATGATTTCCCATTGTTCTTCATCAATGTCATACTTCTGACGGGATTTTTTTCAGGGTGCCTTTGTAGCGAATCTTTGGCCGTCCTCTTGGTCGATGGCCCTCTGTCAGTTCTGTCAGTTCACCGTAGAAAAGCTGGTTTGGTAACCTGTTATCCTGCATGCGCAAGAGATCCCAGACAATCTTAACTAGACTGAGTTAGGCAGTACCTATGCTTAGCATCTGGGCTTGCTATCTTTCCTTATCCTGTAGCCCCTACCCAGCCCCCCACCCCCACCCCCCGTTCCTTGCTGACACTGCTTCAAATCGCAAAAATCAATGTCATTCAATCTGGAAAAGCATACTGACGAAAGAATGGATATGTTCAATTAGATGACACACTGTACCAATGGGTCACCTCATTCCATCATTTTGTTTGGTCGTCCACTGGCTGTTTGCACTTTCCAAGTTAAATGTTCAACCTTTTCCCCAATCCCTCCCACCTCAATTTTCTTTGTGTGTTGTACATGTACTTCATGTTCTTCTCCTTCTGTTTGTTTTCTTCTTTTATTTAACTTTTTCTGCCATTTTTTCTTTTTCCTTTTTTTCTTTCTTTGTTACTTCTAATTTGTTTGTTTTTTTTATCTCTCCTCTCTTCTCTTTCTTCTGCTTCGTCTTTTTGTTTCGTTCGTCTCCTCTTCATCCTCTTCCCATTTCTTCTTTTTCCTTATTTTTCTTTGTTTCTGTGTTTTATTCTTTCCCTTACCTTTTTTTCTATTTTCCTCCTTCTGTTTTTCTGTTTCTGTCTCCTTTTAGCTTTATTTCTTTATAGTTGTTTATGTTATTTTGTTGTTGTTGTTCTCTGCCTTTCTTCTTCTTCTTCTTCTTCTTCTTCTTCTGCTACTTCTTGTTTTGTTCTTGTTTCTGTTCTTGTTCGTGTTCTTGTTCTTCTTCGTTTTCTTCTTCTTCTTCTTCTTCTTTTTTTTTTATTTTTTTTTTTATTATTCACCACCCGCTTTCATTCTTCTATCAACCATTTCTCATTCTTCTTTTTTCCTTCCCCTTATTTTTCCTTTTTATTGTTTTTTTTAACCTCTGTTGATTCTTCTTCTTCTTGTTTTCCTCCTCTTATAATTTTTTTTTCTCCTTTTCTCTTCCTTTCATTATTCCTTCTCTCACAACGGATGAAGCGATCTGAGGACATCGTCTTGTATTAATGATCCAAATCAAACCAAAGAATACAATATGTCACATATTTGCCAGTGCAGATAAAAATAGCAACAAAGGGAGATAATGAAATCATCCGTGGCGTGACTTGCATATAACGACATTCATTTGAATGACATTTGACTCTGTAACGACAGTGCCTAAGTTGATAACAGACTAATGAAAATATCTTTGACTTTTGAACATTACAGGATTATATCATACATGTCAACAAGGAAAGAAATAATCTTCTATCTATCAGATATATATATAGAAAGATAGATAGATAGATAGATACATACATACATACATACATACATACATACATACATACATACATAGTAGGTAGACAGATAGATAGATAGATAGACAGATAGAGAGAGAGAGAAGAGAGAAGATAGATATATAGATAGAGAAAGAGAGATACACAGAGAGAGGAAAAGAGAGAGTCACAGAGACAGAGAGAGACAGAGAAACAGAGACAGAGAGAGACAGAGACAGACAGAGACAAGGAGAGAAGAGAGAGAGAGAGAGAGAAGAGAGGAGAGAGAGAGGAAGAGAATTACAGAGACAGAGACAGAGAGAAAGAGAGAGAGAAAGGCAGACAGACAGACTAACAGACACCAGACAGACAGACGCACAAGGAGACAGAGTAGTCAGAAGAAATTCTCCAAGCCTGTACGGTTGTTGAGAACCAGAGTGTTGGAGACTACAAAATACCTCTGTACCACTGTTAGGAAGATAATACCTATCTCTTGTAGTCACTGTATGGTGTCTGTCTCCTGTTGTCACTATATGGTGTCTGTCTCCTGTTGTCACTATGTGGTGTCTGTCTCCTGTTGTCACTATATGGTGTCTGTCTCCTGTTGTCACTATGTGGTGTCTGTCTCCTGTTGTCACTGTATGGTGTCTGTCTCCTGTTGTCATTGTATGGTGTCTGTCTCCTGTTGTCACTGTATGGTGTCTGTCTCCTGTTGTCATTGTATAGTGTCTGTCTCCTGTTGTCACTGTATGGTGTCTGTCTCCTGTTGTCACTGTATGGTGTCTGTCTCCTGTTGTCACTGAATGATGTCTGTCTCCTGTTGTCACTGTGAGGTGTCTGTCTCCTGTTGTCACTGTATGGTGTCTGTCTCCTGTTGTCACTGTATGGTGTCTGTCTCCTGTTGTCACTGTATGGTGCCTGTCTCCTGTTGTCACTATATGGTGTCTGTCTCCTGCTGTCACTGTATGGTGTCTGTCTCCTGTTGTCACTGTATGGTGTCTGTCTCCTGTTGTCACTATATGGTGTCTGTCTCCTGTTGTCACTGTATGGTGTCTGTCTCCTGTTGTCACTGTATGGTGTCTGTCACTTGTTGTCAATGTATGGTGTCTGTCTCCTGTTGTCACTGTATGGTGTCTGTCTCCTGTTGTCACTGTATAGTGTCTGTCTCCTGTTGTCACTGTATGGTGTCTGTCTCCTGTTGTCACTGTATAGTGTCTGTCTCCTGTTGTCACTGTATGGTGTCTGTCTCCTGTTGTCACTGTATGGTGTCTGTCTCCTGTTGTCACTGTATAGTGTCTGTCTCCTGTTGTCACTGTATGGTGTCTGTCTCCTGTTGTCACTATATGGTGTCTGTCTCCTGTTGTCACTGTATGGTGTCTGTCTCCTGTTGTCACTGTATGGTGTCTGTCTCCTGTTGTCACTGTATGGTGTCTGTCTCCTGTTGTCACTGTATGGTGTCTGTCTCCTGTTGTCACTGTATGGTGTCTGTCTCCTGTTGTCACTGTATGGTGTCTGTCTCCTGTTGTCACTGTATGGTGTCTGTCTCCTGTTGTCACTGTATGGTGTCTGTCTCCTGTTGTCACTATATGGTGTCTGTCTCCTGTTGTCACTGTATGGTGTCTGTCTCCTGTTGTCACTGTATGGTGTCTGTCTCCTGTTGTCACTGTATGGTGTCTGTCTCCTGTTGTCACTATATGGTGTCTGTCTCCTGTGGTCATTGTGTGGTGTCTGTCTCCTGTTGTCACTGTATGGTGTCTGTCTCCTGTTGTCACTGTATGGTGTCTGTCTCCTGTTGTCACTGTATGGTGTCTGTCTCCTGTTGTCACTGTATGGTGTCTGTCTCCTATTGTCACTGTATGGTGTCTGTCTCCTGTTGTCACTGTATGGTGTCTGTCTCCTGTTGTCACTGTATGGTGTCTGTCTCCTGTTGTCACTGTATGGTGTCTGTCTCCTGTTGTCACTGTATGGTGTCTGTCTCCTATTGTCACTGTATGGTGTCTGTCTCCTGTTGTCACCTTCATGTGTTCCATACCCATGAAAACGAACATCTATTTTATTTCTTTGTGGTTGATCTGAATCGTTGGATTTGGGCTAGAGCGTGGGTGTTGTCTCTCACATGTTTTGACATCCACCATCAATCAAGCCTACCCCTAGCTTACTGGAGAGTACTCTAATGATTAATCCATCCTATCACACAGCCATGAACTCCATCAAATAAAACGTCCGGGGTTTTGATGCCAAGGGAATAGAAGATGACAACAAAAGCGAACTAAGACAAGAAATCCTGTCAGTAATGTGTGCAATATGAGATCCAGTCGACAAAAAAATGTTAGCAAAACATAATTGTACAAAAATGTCAGGCAAGCTTCAACAATCGGTCAGAAGAGCACGACATGTGTCAAATCAAGAATTAATATTATTCTTTAAAATTATATGTCATGGGAGACTCACACACAGACACAGACACGCACACACAGAGAGACAGACACACACACACACACACACACACACACACACACA
The DNA here is from genome assembly GCA_030674185.1 of Monoplex corrugatus. Taxonomy (NCBI): domain Eukaryota; kingdom Metazoa; phylum Mollusca; class Gastropoda; order Littorinimorpha; family Ranellidae; genus Monoplex; species Monoplex corrugatus. The sequence continues at coordinate 11,460,218 of CM060305.1, forward strand.
CACACACACACACATACAGATACACACACACACATACAGATACACACACACATACAGACACGCACACATAAACACACACACAGAAACACAGACACACACACACGCACAGACATAGACAAAAACACACACACATATATATATATATATATATATATATATATATATATATATACATACACACACACATACACACATACACACACATACACACACACACACACATACACACGCACATACATACAGACACACACACATACAGACACACACACACATACATACACACACACACATCCACACACATACACACACACCCGTCTAATATCACTCATAGTGAACAGACGTTAAATCAAAGAACGAACGAACACACACACATTCACACACACATACACACACATACACACACACACACACATACACACACATACACACACATACACATACACAGACACACACACACACATACACACACACACACGCGCGCACATACAGACACACACACACACATACAGACACACACACATACAGACACACACACACATACAGACACACACACATACACACACACATACACACACATACACACACACATACACACACATACGCACACACATACACACACACATACACACACACACACACACACACACACACACACACACACACACACACACACACACACACACACACACAATGCAGCGTACACCTATTGTTTGACGGATAACAAGTTCCTTAACTGCCCCAAGGTTTCATTAACACACTCTTGAAAAACACTTCACTTTAAAAATTGTTTTCAAACTTCAGAACACTTCATTACTCGGTGATAGTGACATCATTTTCCCCCTGGGCTTTTCTTACATTTTATTCTTTTTACTTTCCACATACAAACTTTTTGTTTAAAACCACCTATACCATAATACATAATAGTTTCAAAGAGATTTAACATTGACAATTCCAACTGACTGAAGTACGCATTCACCATTCAAGGTAGTGCTCTGTCTTTGTTTTTGTAAGACCTGTACGACCGCTTTCAGTCAGTCATGGTAGATGAGTCTCATGTGGTTTTCTCCAAGGAACTGTAATTGAACCACTGTTCTTCACACACAACATCTCAACACTTACCAATGTCATTAGTCAACAGAGCATCAAATACCACTGTTATGCAGATGATTCCCAGCTTTTCAGCAGTTATCTGAAAACATTTCAGCTCATCTTTCCGAAGCCTTGGAGGGTTATGTTGAGATCCAAAACTAGATGATACAGAATAAGATACAGTTGGATGGAGGTAAGACTGATGCAAAGCTCATGGGCACCAAGCACAAGCTTTCCTCTGTAAATGTTTGCTCTATCCAACTAAGTGGCAAGGACAATTATATTTTCTGATTCAGTCAAGAATCTTGGCGTTGTTCTTGATAATCAATTCTCTATGCAGAAATTCATCACTCAAACCTGTCAGTCTTGCTTCTGCTACTGTCAGTTACTATATTTCGGTTATGTTTGCCGTTATCTTTCATCTACATCAGCATATAAAATCACTTCTCTGATCTCTCCGCTCTCTGGTTTGCCTACTTCTTCTGTTGTATTCCTCCAGCGTATTTTGTGGCATGCCTTGCCTTTCGTTAAAAAAGGCGTGAAGTGTATCTGTCTCTCCTTCTGTCCAGTGTCACCATGATCTTCCTCTGGCTCTGAAGCCTCATCATCTGGTTTTGCAAGCTGGAAAAACTGGCTGGATGACTGGTATTCTGGTTAGGTGGTCAAACCACTGTTGCGTTATGTTATAGTTGACAAGTGGTGCTCCAACCATCATACGGATCTGTTGGTTTCTAACTTTTTCTTTCCAGCCTGCTGTTCTCTTGAGATATCTGATGTCACACATTGTGATCTTTCCCTCAATGGTTTCGTTCAAAGTCCAGGTCTGGCTCTGGTGTGTCAATGTAACACCAAATGATTATTGCACGGGTATATTGTTAAGTCTGGCTTTTGTGTCGATAGGGATGTTTGGGTGTTTTAATAAGGATAAAAGCTGGTAGCTCACAGCCCTTGCCTTAAGGACTCTAGCTTTATCAACCCTGTCTCTAAAGTGTCACAGGAGCTGGGTTACAGCTGGATAGTCCAGGCTGATACGTTCAAACCAGGTCACGACTCTAGCCAAATATCCATTAGGCATCTACGCTCATTTAGAATTAACCTCAGTTATCTTGTCACATTCCCACAAACATAAATTTCTCAAAACTCCTCGACTATTCAACGTCTGGATAAAAGAAGAAAGAAACAAGAAGGGAAAAAAAGAAAGAAAGAAAGATATAAAAAAGAACAAAACAAGAAAAAAGAAGAAAAAAGAAAAAAAAAGTAAAAAGAAGAGAAAGAAGAGAAAGAAGAAAAAGAAGAAGAAAAGGAGAAGAATAGGAAAAAGAAGAAGAAGAAGAAGAAGAAGAAGAAGAAGAAGAAGAAGAAGAAGAAGAAGAAGAAGAAGAAGAAGAAGAAGAAGAAGAAGAAGAAGAAGAAGAAGAAGAAGAAGAAGAAGAAGAAGAAGAAGAAAAAGAAGAAGAAAGAAGAAGAAGAAAATAAGAAGAAGAAAAAGAAGAAAGAAAGAATAAAAAAGAAGAAGAAGAAGAAGAAGAAGAAGAAGAAGAAGAAGAAAATAAGAAGAAGAAAAAGAAGAAAGAAAGAATAAAAAAGAAGAAGAAGAAGAAAATAAGAAGAAGAAAAAGAAGAAAGAAAGAATAAAAAAGAAGAAGAAGAAGAATAAGAAGAAGACGAAAGCTGTGAACAGTATTACAATATCAAATCCAAACAAAGATAACATATCAAGAAACTGCATTGGAGAAAAAGAAAACCTGGCAAACTTTTACAATCGATCATAAGTGCGTGACAAGATACGTCAACGATCGAAAAGCAATACTCCAGTCTAAGCTTTTCAAGACAGTTTCCGATCTGGGAATAAACTCCATATGCATCAATGCTACAGTTCATATGTCATAGAAAACGATCCAAACTGATCATAGCATAAAGCATGAGCATGCCCATAAACTCAACTAATAAGATTTTGAGGTTGTGTCTAACCTGTGGGTTCTATAATAATTATAATAATAATTACAATATTTATATAGCGCAAAATCTTGATAAAATCAAATCTAAGCGCTGAAGCAGACACACACGCAAGCACGCACGCACGCACGCACGCACACACACGCACGCACGCACGCACACACACACACACACACACACACACACACACACACACACACACACACACGCATGGCTATAAATGGGGAGAAAGAATAAAAGCAATAAAAGCAAGAATAAAACCAATGGAAAATTATAGAGAGCATAGCATATACAATTATATATTATAACCATGTGATTCCCTCCGAGCGGAGACAGGCTGCAGAGGGTGGGGGGGGGGGGGGTTGAGTGAGGTTCTACGTAATAATGCCTGTGA
>CM060305.1:11471156-11493656 GCA_030674185.1 Monoplex corrugatus
AGACAGAGACAGAGACAGACAGGCAGAGACAGACATTCAGAGACAGAGAAAGGGAAAGAAAAAAAACAGAGAGAGACAAAGACAGAGAGAGACAAACAAACAGACAAACACAAACAGAGACAGAGAGACAAAAGAGAGAAGTAGAGAGACAGAGAAACAGTGTCAAAGAGACGGGAAGACGGAGGCAGACAGTGAGAGAGAGAAAAAGAGAGAGAGAGAGAGAAGAGAGAGAGAAAGAAGAGAGAGAGAGAGAAGAGAGAGAGAGAAAGAAGAGAGAGAGAGAAGAGAGAGAGAGAAGAGAGAGAGAGAGAAGAGAGAGAAAGAAGAGAGAGAGAGAGAAGAGAGAGAAAGAAGAGAGAGAAAGAAGAGAGACAGAGAAAGACAGACAGAAGAGAGAGAGAGACAGACAGAGAAAGAGAGAGAGAGCGAGAGAGAGAGAGAGGCAGGTCTAACAACAATAAGCACAGTACCAAACCCAAGTAATGACAAAGCATTATGGAAACTCATTGAAGAAAAAGTTTTGGAAAACTTCAACAATCGATCATAATTTATGTGCGTGACAGGATAAGCAAACGATCGAAAAGCAATATGATTCCTGCAAGTTACAGACCCTCAGAGGTTTCCCCCAACCCTGCCGCTAACAGTCCATTTTTAGTAGACAGATAACTGACTGTATCTCTGCCCCTAGCAGCAGAGTTTTAAGTGCCAGGCCAGTATCAGTAAATCTTCTCTATCTAGATGAACATCGCTATATTGGAAAAAGATGGAAAAGTGACTACTGGTGTTTTCTATACTCTAGGCTAATATGAACCAGAAAAAGACACGAAATACAATCAGGACGTGTATCTAATACAACCAGACATGACAGTCGAAAATAGTCCTTTTCTCCCACTGGACGAAGGAGCAGGGAACAAAATAGTCCTTTACTCCCACTGGACGAAGGAGCAGGGAAGGTTTAGTCTTTTTCTCCTTATTTTTGTATCTGGTGTTTGTTCGTTTGTGATCTTACATTTACGGTTGATAAAGGCCAGTTGGCTGACAATTTAAGCCTGTTTGTCTGATTGTATTAAATACGCTTTCTGATTCTATTTCTGTGGATATGTGAAAGAGAGAGAGAGAGAGAGAGAGAGAGAGAGTGTGTTTTGGTGTGTGTGTGTGTGTGTGTGTGTGTGTGTGTGTGTGTGTGTGTTGTGTGTGTTTGTGTGTTATGTGTGTGTGTGTGTGTGTGTGTGTGTGTGTGTGTGTGTGTGTGTGTGTGTGTGTGTTTCTGGTTAATGTTTGCTTGAATGATGGCAGTCACAATTTTTTGGATGAGCTAATAGTGTGGAAAGACAGGCAACAATTTATAGGCCATTTTATGAGGAAAGGGGAATTGGAACACCTGGTCACAACGGGAAAGCTGGAGGGAAAGAGAGCACCGGGTAGACCCAAGGAGAAGATACTAGATGGACTTGCAGAGTGGCTGAAGACAGGGAGGGTGGAAGAGATGCTTGAGGCAACAAGAATAGAGACAGATGGAAGTCCATAATCGCCAACGCCATGCGGCAAGGCACCTGATGATGATGATGAGCTAACAGTGTTTTATTAATGATCCCGTCACTTCAACCCGTTGGATCGTCATGCTGAGAACACAGGTTATTGTGCGTTCTACTCTTACGGCAGGCCATAATTTTATGATCCTTAAAACCTTACCAGCATGCAGGGATTTATGAAAAGGTTTATGGCTTATGCCATGATCTCTTTAGATCTTCTCCGTCACCTGCAGGTGCACATGGATTTTGTTGTCTTTTTTTACGAGTGCGGAAGCGCTATTTTGAAACACACACACACACACACACACACACACACACAAACACAAAAACACGCGCGCGCGCGCGCGCGCACACACACGCGCGCACACACACACACACACACACGCACGCACGCACGCACACACACACACTCTCATTCTCTCTCTCTCTTTCTCTCTCTCTCACACACACACCACACACACACACACACACACACACACACACACTCTCTCTCTCTCTTTCTCACTCACCACACACACACACACACACACACACACACACACACACACACACACACACACACACACACACCACACACACACACACACACAACACAAACACAAAACCAAAGCGAAACAGTGAAAAAAGGTTGCTGACCTTACAGTGTATTCACAGAAAAAAAAAACCCATAGGTTTGTATTTCACTCTGCTAGCTAATATTCGTGTTTGTTTGAAAGACGATATAATTACGGTTTTACCCACGAGAACAGGGAGATAATAATACCGGCTGTAACGAAGTCGTTTCAAAGTTCCAGATGTGTCGTCTTTGTAGAGACGTTATTGTTATTTCATCAGTTTGATAAAGGTCAGGTGGCCTATTGTGTCTGCTTGTTTAAAAACATTCAGCATAGGGTTCGTTTTCACGTTTGTAGATTTCTATAGCCTCAAACTTGCAAAACACGAAAAAAAAAAAGAAAATAGAAAACAGTAGAAAAATATACAAATAACAAAAGAAATAATAGAAAAGAAAATAGAAGAGCAGAAAGAAAGAAAGACAGACAGAAAGACAGACAGACAGAAAGAAAGGAAGAAAGAAAGAAAGACAGACAGACAGAAAGAAAGGAAGAAAGAAAGAAAGACAGACAGACAGAGAAAGAAAGGAAGAAAGAAAGAAAGACAGAAGAAAGACAAAAAGAAAGGAAAGAAAGAAAGAAAGAGAAGAAGGAAGAAAGAAAGAAAGAAAAGCAAAGAAAAGAAACAGAAAAAGAAAACAAAGAAAAGGGCAAACAGAGGGCAAAATGAGATGCCAAACAAAGAAGCAAACAAACAAAGAAACAAATCAATATTAAAAAAGAAAACGAAAAACAAACAAAAAAAGAAATCCACCAGAATCGAAAAAAAATATTGCAAAATGAAAACCAAGAACCGGCTTTAAGTTAAAAACAAATTGCTTCCATCATCCTGACAATATCCAGAACAACATGTCAGGCACGTTTCTGGCCATAATGCTGTTAGTTCCCTGGCCTCTGTCAAGACAGTTTGGCTCTGTGAGTTGTAAAACCACACTGCCATGCCATGTGCACTGTCAAGAGAGTTTCGTTCTATCATCTGTAAACCTAATGCATATTTTCTCTCTGTTGTTTGGCTCTTGTTCGGAACAATGTCCAAGAAAATGTTTAAACTTCTGCTGTACAAAATCCAAAACAAGTGTGACTGCCCGCGTTCAAGCAAATAGGAACAAAAACAAAACAAAACAAAACAAAACAAACAAACAAAAATACACACGTAAAGAGAATAAGAACGTGTATTCAAGACAAGACAAGCGCAAATTTTCTGCCAATTTGCGTTTGTCAAGCGTAAGATCACAAACAAACAAACAAACACCAGATACAAAAGATAGGAGAACAAGATTGAAACTTGCAAGCGTAAGATCACAAACAAATACCAGACACAAAAATTAGGAGAAAAAGACTCAGATTTCCAAGTTTGTCTTTTTCTCCTGATTTTTGTATCTAGTGTTTGTTTGTGGATCTTACGCATGACAAGGGCCAGTTACCCGAAAATTTGCGCCTGTCTTGTTTGGTTGTATCAAATACGCGTTCATATTCTTTTTTCGCGTTTTTTTTCTGGTTTCTACTATACACGTTTTAATATATCTTGAAGTCATCATCATCATCATCATCAGGTACCCTGCCGCGTGGCGTTGGCGATCATGGTCTTCCATCTGTCCCTATCTCTTGTTGCCCCTAGCATCTCCCCCACCCTCCTCGTCCCCAGTCACTCTGCAAGTCCGTCCAGCATTTTCTCCCTGGGTTTACCCGGTGCTCTCTTTCCCTCCAGCTTTCCCGTTGTGACCAGGTGCTCAAAACCCTCCTTCCTCATAAAATGGCCTATAAATGTTGCCTGTCTTTTCCTAATCTTCCCCACGAGTGATCTACTTGTGCCTGCCTCCATCAAGACTGTCTCGTTTGTTTTCTTCGCTGTCCATGGAACTCTCAACATTCTTCTTAGAAACCACATCTCGGCTGCTCAATCTTGTTCTGGCTTTGTTTATTGACTGACCACGCCTCGCATCCGTGCAACAGTATTGGTTCTATATAACATTCAAGAACTCTCTTCCTGATGTTAATTGACAGGCATTTGTTGGTAAGAATGCTTGTCATCTTCTTGAATGCTGTTTTGGCTTGGCCGATTCTGCCGGCTATTTCTGATGTGGATCTGCCGTCTGATGAAATGATCGTTCCCAGGTATTTGAATTTGTCAACCTGTGTCAAGGTTGTGCCATTTGCTGTTATTTTGCATGAGGGGATTTCATATTTTTTTTACTGATTACCATGACTTCAGTATCTTGAAGTGGCAACAGTATTTACAAGGCCTTAAGGGTGCACCCAACCATCAGCCCTATGTTTTCTCATTGAACATTATTGTCTCTTTTATTTGATCGCTATCCCCCTGCGGAACACTGCAAACTTAGCTATGATGTCTTCCACACATGTGGCCTTCTTCCTTTGGCTGGTTCTATAGTGCTGTTCCATGTTTATTCTCCGGGAAAAAAAATGAACCAGAAGCGCGCACGCGCACGCGCGCGTACACACACACATGCACACACACATGCACACACCCACGCACACACACACACACACACACACACACGCACACACACACACACGCGCACACATGCACGCACACACACACCACACGCACGCACACACATCACGCACACACCACACACCAACACATGCACGCATGCACACACACATACACATGCACGCACACACACACACACACACTCACACACACACGCACACGCACACACACACACACGCACACGCACACATAAACACGCGCACTTACACACGCACACACTCACACACACACACACACACACACACACACACACACACACACATACATACACACATCACACACACACACACATACACACACACACACGCACACAAACCATGAATTTACTATGACATTTTTTGTCCTGTGACTCTGATTTTTTAAGGTAACCTGAGACTCGATTTGACTTTGATCAGCAGGGTTTAATTAACCCAACCCTTAAACTCCTGCACCCTGTCCACCAACATAATAATAATAATAATTACAATATTTATATAGCGCAAAATCTTGATAAAATCAAATCTAAGCGCTGAAACAGACACACACGCACGCACGCACGCACGCACACACACGCACGCACACACACACACACACACACACACGCGCGCGCGCGCGCATGGCTATAAATGGGGAGAAAGAATAAAAGCAATAAAAGCAAGAATAAAAGCAATGGAAAATTATAGAGAGCATATCATATACAATTATATATTATAACAAAGTGATTCCCCTCCGAGCGGAGACAGGCTGCAGAGGGGGGTTGAATGAGGTTAGGATTTTATGCAGAGGAGAAAAGGTGAGTTTTGAGAGCGGACTTGAAGGAGACAAAAGTAGGTTGCTGACGGACTGAGAGAGGAAGTTTGTTCCAGGAGAGTGGACCAGAAACAGAGAAGGCTCGTGGACCATAGGTATTGAGCTTAGTGCGTGGAAAGCGAAAAAGTCAGAGGATCGGAGGCAGAGCGGAGGGTACATGAGGGAACATAGATCTCAAGTAGGCTTGACAGGTAATCGGGGTCTGCGTTATTGAGGCTTTTGTAGCACATTGTAGCATCCTGCATTGTCAACCATGCTAGCAAAGCAAAAAAGAATAATCCTTTGATTCCCTCAAATAAACAAACATTGTTTTATGATAAAGCATAGGGCTGGTGGTTATGAAGACCCTCAAGACCTTGTGAGGGAATCAAAGGGTTAAGTTTTTGCAGTTGGTGGATAGGGCGCAGTAGTCAAAGGGTTAAAAACGATGTTTAAAATAATCTTCACATTTTTGTGAAATTTTGTCTTCGTCATGCTAGGGGTTGATGTCTTTATCGTCAATGACTGTGATGGGTTTCATTGCTTTCAAACTCTTATAGAAACTCATTTAGTGAGTGTTTGCATAGTTCATTCCACTTTTCTCTCTATATCTTTCAAGATGCATCTTTCTGCAATTTTGACAATTCTGTTGTTGTGTCTCCTTAACTCTGTGTCCATTACAATCCCCTGTTGAAACAGTTTATACTGCCTTTATTGGAATGCATATGTGACCTCCCAGCACGAAATCTTAACTAGCGTTTTGGGCATTTTGAGATATACATATCACTGGAAAGTGTACATTCTGCTGATTATTTTGGTACTTGAATAAAGTTTGTACTAAAAAAATGTAGAAGTTATGTATGATTAAAGTCATTTAGTTGTATAGTTAATAATCAATAATAATAATAATAATAATTACAATATTTATATAGCGCAAAATCTTGATAAAATCAAATCTAAGCGCTGAGACAGACACACACGCACACGCACACAGACACACACACACACACACACACACACACACACACACACACACACACACACACACACACACGCATGGCTATAAATGGGGAGAAAGAATAAAAGCAATGGAAAATTATAGAGAGCATATTATGACGGTCATTTTGAGAAAACAGCCTCTAAAGTTTTTGTGTGCTCTCCTACACATTTTCCTAAAATTTCTTTATTTGATGGCTTTGACCCAGTTTGTTTCTAATTTTAGCTGTCATTATCTGAAAAGTGCACCAAAGAGCTTTCTGTCAGTTATCACATGTGGGGGTCCTGTACATGTTACGGTTCATAATAAGAGACAAAAATAGGTACTTGTGGTAGAAAATTGCGTTCTTTCTGCAACGATCAGTGCATTAAAATACTATTTTAAATTGATTAACAATATTTTTTCAAGAAAAAAATTTTCTGTGGGGGATAGATTATAGTCTACAGAAATCAATGTTGAGAAAAAGTCAAAACACCCCAGATAGACCCTCAGTCACCTTTTCAGGTCCTAGTGCTGTTCGACCGACTGCGAGTTAAGACTGATTTCGTGGTGGGAGGTCACATATGAGTTGTTCTCCAGAAATGGTGAATAAGAGGTTGCATCATGTCAAAAATGAAAAATGAAACAGGGAATATGGATTTATGCTGATTAGAAAGGGATTGTTATGTAAATTCTTAATTATGCTTTAAAAAATCAGTGAGGCAGTCTGTTCTAATATTCTTGAGACTTGAAACAGGGGTCCATCAGGGTGTTGCGTACATTACGGTGTGACACATTTGAGATGTAAGCCACACAATTTTAGATACTGCATGCACAATTGCTATGGAAATATAATATATGGCAAGGAAGAAAGCGATCAAAGCAATAAAAAGTGCTTTTATGTCAAATTTGGATCACATATGACCCTTCTAAAAGTGTGACAATGTAATGTACGCGACACCCCAATGTAACTTTGTCATGAACGTTAACCATCAACAGACTTTTCTTGCAATACCTACATAGTTCTGTCTGACAAGAAGCTCAAACAGTGTGCATATCAGAAAGTGCCACATCATTCAACAGCTGAGAGGAAAGTTAGGATCAGTGAATACCGTCACTGCATTACATGTGACAACAATAGTGCACATAAAAGGAAAAACACAGAAAATAGCAGTTTTCACTCCACAAAAGTTTATTATTCTAATCAACAGTGTTATAAAACACATTAGGATCACTTTAGGGTCCATTTGGATGATAAATCATGACAGGACTCGAGGCCCCAGTTTGCTTAGGTCCAGCATGGTGACTATGTCAGTGGACGAAACCATGTGATGTCCTCCTTCTCAGGCCAGTTGAAGGAACCATTAGTTTCCTTTAGGAAGCAGATTTCAAAGTCTTCTTCCTCCTTGGACAGGATCTGAAACATAGTGTAATAATATGAAATACATGTAGCTATTAGCTTTTATTCCTTGTATTACTTCGTTACAGCTATAACGCCTGTAAAACACTGGCCATGTGATGGGAACAATTTGTCAAAGAATTAATAGATGTCTTCATTATCATACAGTTGCTTACTGTATTAAGTAAGAAATACGCCTTCGTAACTTCTTTGCTACTAGGTGATAATGTGTCAATGTGACAAGCTGGAAGAATAGGGGGAGGGGGGGATGTGCAAATTGTGGGTTGGTTTCCTCTGTGTACTAATCCCATAGATGGCCATATTATTTCAATAAAATTGTCTTGTGCATGTTGGCTTTGTACACTGAACCAATGGCAGTTTTACACATTCATCATTTTAAAGAAGTATGCACTTACTCTTTTACTGTCGCTATTGTCTACAGTAAAAGTAGTAAGATTACCACTTCTCCATATTCTTTTAAGGATGTCTTCTGTCCATGTTTGACTGGAACATGTACGATGACATACATTCCAGTCCTGAAATCATTGAACAGGAAATTTACATCTGAGTCAATATAACCAAATCGTAATTTCCATATAATGATTTTCTTTAGTTATGCTGCAATAAAAGCAAAGCCATTAATAAACGTTTGAAATCTTCACCTTCAAAAGTAGGCCTATACAAATTCAAATATTTACACCATGTCAGATATTAAAATCCTATCAGTTTATACCAGATATTTATATCCTATCAGTTTATTTAAAAGTCTGGCTGAGCAATGAAATAAATAGTTCCTTTCAAAATCTATTCAATAAGCTGATATTTAACTTGGAAAAAAAATCCAGAAAAAAATTATATATCAATTAAGAATGGCTGAAAATGAAAAGTCTGCTTGTCACAAGTAAACTACGCGACGATCGATCGTCACGTCTAAATTACACAGAACTTTACGCACAACAAAATTGCGTTTATCGTTACTTGATAATGAGCACCCAATAATTTTTGTGAAAGATAAGAACTGAAAAGAACAGTTTCTTTTAAAATTCTGCCAGTAAGAGGTGTTGTGCTTTACGTGTGATGTAGCCACCGGAAGTCGTCTTGACACATTCACATCAAGCGAGTGTCACAGTAATACGCGGGATGGCAGTGAAGAAAATGTTGAATTCCTGATCAGAAACAAATGAAATAGTGAAAATATCCAACAAGGGAAGAGTCAAAATATGTGCAGGATTAACTGTTTTACAATTTTACGTTTGAACAAGCACCCAATCGCCCACAATCGTATTCCGACCGTGCCGTGCATTTCCTGCGACAAGCTTGCTTCAAGCTAAAAGACCGACGCTTCGGTTCTTTTTTGACTGCGTACTAAATCAAATAAAACAAAAATGTATTAAAAATGTCTTTAAAAGATGAATGATATATTTACAAAAGTCACATTACTCACCTGAGTTGACGATAGTTAAGATTAAAGAAGAAATTGGCCGTTGTTTGGGCAGATTCGGTGCTTCCCCCGATGAGTGTCCCGTGTTTACAATTGTTGAAGAGTGTGACAAAGTACTTTTTTGTGAAATCCCGCGTCATTCCCTGAGGGGTATACCCAAATAAATAGCATCACATGATCTGTTGTTATATGTAGCTTGTATCAGCCTGTCCAGGTCAGCGAATGTGTGAAGTCCCTGGTCAAATTTTGACTTCGTTCGCGGGCCGTCCCGCACATTACGGGCGTGACACAGCTGACAAAAGCTGATCATATTTTTTTTTATTCAAGGTGCATTTCTCTGAAAGAGGTGATATTTCTCACATATATCTAATGCTCTTTCAGACTAAATATGTTAGAACTTCACTTGTTGCCGTGGTTGTATTCAAGTCCAGTGCAAAGTTACACAGAAAGTGTGACAAAATGTGTAAGCACGGGACGGGTATTTTTAGACCTTCGAATCACGCAAAATAAATAAAGACTGACACAAATAACTGTACCAAATGTTTTATTGACACAATATCGATGCAGAAACAGGAAATTAACAACAGACGTAATCTAATAATGATGACACATAACTTCAGCTGGAGTGGGTGGCCTCGCGCAATATTCGGGCGGCCATTTTGAGGCTTCATTTTCGATTTTCAGCAACATCAGCTCAAAGATCAATGTCCTACATGTCTGAATCTGATGTTACTGATCCGTTAATGTATACTGAAGCATGAGATGCCATTGGCATCGATGCAAAAGGTGCAGAAGAAATATGCATGCACCCTGCGGATTCACCATTTCTGAAGAACAACTCGTATATCCTCTATCACATACACCCAGTACACACAGCTAGCCATCTAATTAGTCCATCAATCAGAGATAGTCCAAGCAATTCCCAGTATACACGCCTAGCCATCCCATTTACACATCAATCAGGGATAGTCCACTGGGACAAGCTACTGGTATCCCACTAAATCCCTGCATCACTCACGACTCAGTCCCTTAATTTTACCAAACTCAATCCAAAACAAGTGTGACTGCCCGCGTTCAAGCAAACAGGAACCAGAAAATAAAAACACGAAAGAAGAATATGAACGCGTATTTAATACAACAAAACAAGACAGGCGCAAATTTTCGGCCAACTGACCTTTGTCAAACGTAAGATTACAAACAAACAAACACTAGATACAAAAAATTTGAGAAAAAGACTGAACTTCCCTGCTGCTGTCTTCCTATTTACCAAACTCAGCAAAACACAAACGCTTGCAGTTGTATGCCATCCAGCTTCTCAAATCACTAACCGGAAAAATTCCGTTCACTGCACGTGCACAAAACTCGTCAAGATCACTCGCATTACCAGCACCGTGTCTGCTTGCATATATGCCCCTTGAAACGTCCACACACTACTTTTATTCATGTGTGTGTGTGCGTGTGTGTGTGTGTGTGTGCGCGCGCGCGCGCGTGTGTGTGTGTGTGTGTGTGTGTGTGTGTGTGTGTGTGTGTGTGTGTATGTGTATGTATACAGAGAGAAAGAAATACAGAGATAGACACACACAGAGACAGACAGACAGACACAGAGAAAGACAGAGAGGGACAGAGAGAGATGCTCAACTCATTCTGAAAATCGAACTTTATATAAAAAATATGTTTTTAGATAACAGAAATTCCAGACTGTGTCCTTCTCAAAGTCACTTTGAAGTTAAAGACACTCCTGCTGAAATAAAACTTTACTTTATTTGAGAACAATATTTGACTGCCGCATGCGCAACAATAAGAACAGATTTAAATGTTCTCAGGAGTTCAAAAGAAAATTTGCCTACAGTCCTTTATAATACTGATTATATGCACACAATTATAGACAGTGTCACCTTGACATTGACACTTTGTCCTCGAAACGTACGTATTTGCGAATACTGAATGGTCGACACTTCTGAGAAAGAAATATGGTAAATCATCATCATCATCATCAGGTGCCCTGCCGCATGGCGTTGGCGACCATGGATACCATCCATCTCTATCTCTCGTTGCCCCCAGCATCTCCCCCACCCTCTTCATCCCCAGCCACTCTGCAAGTCCGTCCAGCATTCTCTCCCTGGGTCTACCTGGTGCTCTCTTTCCCTCCAGCTTTCCCGTTGTGACCAGGTGTTCAAAATCCCCCTTCCTCATAAAATGGCCTATAAATGTTGCTTGTCTTTTCCTAATCTTCCTTATGAGTGATCTATTTGTGTCTGCCTCCATCAAGACTGTCTCGTTTGTTTTCTTTGCTGTCCATGGAACCCTCAACATTCTTCTCAGAAACCACATCTCGGCTGCCTCGATCCTGCTCTGGCTTTGCTTGCTGACTGTCCACGCCTCGCATCCGTACAACAGTATTGGTTCTATATAACATTCAAGGACTCTCTTTCTGATGTTAATTGATAGGCATTTGTTGGTAAGAATGCTTGTCATCTTCCTGAATGCTGTTTTGGCTTGGCTGATTCTGCCAGCTATTTCTGATGTGCTTCTGCCGTCTGATGAAATTACCGTTCCCAGGTATTTGAACTTATTAACCTGTGTCAAGGTTGTGCCATTTGTTTTATTTTGCAGGAGGGGATTTAATGTTTTCTACTGATCACCATGACTTCAGTCTTCCTGCTGTTTAGTTCCAACCCCTTACCTTTGCTTTCTGTTTCTAGTATATTCACAAGGTTTTGTAGGTCCCTTTCATTTTCTGCAATTAGCACGGTGTCATCTGCGTACCGAATGTTGTTTATCATTTTCCCTCCAACCTTTAATCCAGGGTCTTCTTCTAGGTTTCTCATGATGTTTTCGCTATATAGTGAAAACAGATCTGGTGACAAAACACAACCCTGTCTGACTCCTCTTTTGATGTTTTGAAAAGAGCTTATATTGTTTTCTATTCTCATTGCAGCTGTTTGTTTCCAGTACACATTCCTGATTATTCCTAGATCTTTTCCATCGACATTGAGTCTCTCCAGTTGGTTGATCAATTCATCATGTCGTACCTGATCGAAAGCCTTGGTATAGTCAACAAAGCATAAATACAAATCCTTATTCATCTCAATTGACCTCTCTATGATAATTCTTAGGATGTATATGGCATTAATAGTTCCTTTCCCCTCCACAAATCCACACTGTTCCTCTTTTTTTTCTCTTTTGATTCTATTCCTTGTCCTCATCATGATTATTCTTAACAGGATTTTTGTTACATGACTCATCAAACTGATTGTGCGATGGAGTTCGCATTCTATAACCCCTGTCTTCTTTGGAAGTGCAATGAAAATTGATTTTGACATATCTTTGGGGATTTTTCCAGTGTCATAAATTTCATGTAGGACGACTGTTATTTTTTCTATGCCAAATTCCTCCAGGGCTTCAATCATCTCTGTAGTAATGTTGTCTGGTACTGGGGCTTTTCCTGGTTTCATCTTTTTCAGTGCTGCTCTAACTTCATCTTCCATTATGGGTGGTCCTTCAAAGTTCTTTTTTCTAATGTGTACTTCGTTTCTGTCATCCTCAAAAAGATCTTTAATGTACTCTCCCCATCTGTCTAATATTTTGTCTTTTTCCATGATAAGCGTGCCATCTTTCGATTTTAAGCAACCAGTTGATGTGCATGTATTTTTCCTGTGGACAATTTCTTCAATTCGTCTGTACATACCCTGAGGATCCATTTTGTGTCGTTCTTCTATCTCTTTGCATTTTGTGTTCAGCCAAGCTTCCTTAGCTTCATTGCACCTATACCTGATTTCTTTGTTTATCTTCCTGTATATCTCCTCATTTCTCTTTGCCTTCCTCCTTTCCTCCATCAGGTCCAAAATTTCATTAGTCATCCAACTCTTTTTTGCTTTTCTATTTGCCTTAGGGATTTCTTCACAAGCTTCATTTATAGAACTTCTCAACTTTGTCCATTGTTCCTCACTGTCACCAACGTCTTCCAGAGCACTGAATTTGTTTTGAACATGTACATTAAATTTTTGACGTATCATTTCATCTGACTTTAAGAGTCCAAGGTTTAGTTTGATGTTGCTTTTAGTCTGTTTCCTTTTCCTCAATTTCAGCCTAAACCTTCCCACTACCGGATTGTGGTCACTGTTGCAGTCTGCGCCTGGTAGTGTTTTTTGCTGACAGTAAAGAATTTCTAAATCTTTTGTTGATCAGGATGTAGTCAGTTTGATTTTTGGTATTATCTCCTGGACTCATCCAAGTCCATTTTCTTCTGTTAGGCTGCTCAAACCAGGTGTTTCCTACTATGAACTCATTCATATGTGCCCATTCTACAAGCTTCCCCCCTCTTTCATTTTGTGCACCAAGGCCATGAGGTCCAACTATATCCTCCACCCTATCCTGTCCCACTTTAGCATTAAAATCTCCCATTATGACTGTAACTTCTTGTGATTTACATTGGACCTTGGCCATCTCTAAATTTCGTAGAAGTTGTCGATGTCTTCCTGAGTACTTGCGGATGCTGGGGCATACACCTGTATGATGTTGATATCAAATTTTTTTAATGGTTTGCCTCCGAATTTGACCAGTAAAACTCTGTCGGACACTGCCCAGTATCCCTTAACTGCTTTTGATTTGTCTTTGTCCATTATGATGCCAACTCCTCTTTCATGTGAATTCCACCAGAGTATATCACTGTATATTCCCCTGATGTTATCATGCCTGCCCCCTTCCATCTCACTTCCCCCAGTCCTAAAATACTAACGTTAAGCCTTTCCATCTTCATTTTGATGTCAAGAATGTGACCTTTGTTTATTTGTGTGTGTGTGTGTGTGTGTGTGTGTGTGTGTGTGTGTGTGTGTGTGTGTGTGTGTGTGTTGTGTGTGTGTGTGTGTTGTGTGTGTGTGTGTGTGTGTGTGTGTGTGTGTGTGTGTGTGTGTGTGTGTAAATATCCTCCCAAAAACAGCTATGAAAGTTGTGGTAACAAGTACACATATAGACAAACATACATCTCTCCTGTATCATACGATAACGGTGAACGAAAAAACAAAACAAAACACAACAAACAAATATAAAACAAAGAAATACACATAGTGCCTGCAGCAAAATGGATACATTACGGTCTTTTCTCAGATATAACACAACTGTATTGAGTTTAAATTGTATTCAATATATCCTCCTCTTATAGCCAATTTATTGTCGAATGTCATGTTATGGAGTTTTCAAAGTTTGGATAGAATTTTAATACGCACATCCTCCCCAAAATACAAAAATGACATGCAGGCAGTCTGTCTGTCTGTCTGTCTGTCTGTCTCTGTCTCTGTCTCTGTCTCTCTGTCTGTCTCTCTCTCTCCCTTACTCTCTCTCTCTCTATCTCTCTCTTTCTCTCTTTCAGTCTCTCCTTCTTTTTCTGTCTGTCTGTCTGTCTTTCTCTCTCTTACTTTCTTTCTCAGTCTCTCTCTCCCACGCTCTCTATCTCACTCTCCATCTCTCTCTCTCTCTCACTTAATCTCTCTTTCTCACTTAATCCCTCTCTCCCTCTCTCTGTCTGTCTCTCTTTCTCACTCTCTCTCTTACTCTCTATCACTCTTTCTCTCTCTTACTCTCCCTCTCTCTCTCCCTCTGTCTGTCTGTCTGTCTGTCTCTCTCATTCTCTGTCTCTCTCTCTGTCTCTCTCTCATTCTCATTCTCATTCTCTCTGTCTGTCTGTCTGTCTCTCTCTCTGAATCTATCTCTTTCTCCCTCTGTCTGTCTGTCTGTCTCTCTCTCTCTCTCTCTCTCTCTCTCTCTCTCTCTCTCACACACACACACACAAGCGATCGTTTACCATGCATACCTGACCTGTGGTGTTCCACAAGGATCTGTCCTTGGCCCTATTCTTTTCACTCTTTACACCTCCCCCCTGTCCACCATCATCAACTCCCACTCTATAAAACACCATTTCTATGCTGATGACACCCAACTTCAAGACAGTGACTCACCTGATAATATACAGCGCCTGTTGACTCGCACCACTGAGTGTTACTCGGACATTAAGAACTGGATGACACACAATAGACTTCAGCTTAATGACGACAAAACAGAAGCTATCCTCATTGGCACTCGTCAGAAACTTTCTCAGCTGCCTCCTCTTTCTCTCCCATTATGTAACACATCAGTCCCAATTTCTGATTCAGCTAAAAACCTTGGTGTCTGCATTGACTCTACCCTCTCCATGAACAGCTTTGTTTCTCAAACTGCCAGATCCTGCTACTATCATCTCCATCGTATAAGGCTGATCAGGAAGTATCTCTCTGTCGAAACAACTGCAAAACTCGTTCTCTCCTTCATAATGTCTCGCATTGACTATTGCAATTCACTCCTGTCTGGTCTTCCTGCCTCCACCATTCACATCCTACAGCGCATTCAAAACAATGCTGTACGCCTGGTACTCAAAAAGAAAAAAGCTGACCACATATCTCCTCTCCTGGCACAACTTCACTGGCTCCCTGTATCAAAGCGCATACAGTACAAACTAAACACCATGTGCTACAAAAGCCTCAATAACGCAGCCCCCGATTACCTGTCAAGCCTACTTGAGATCTATGTTCCCTCACGTACCCTCCGCTCTGCCTCCGATCCTCTGACTTTTCGCTTTCCACGCACTTAGTTCAATACCTATGGTCCACGAGCCTTCTCTGTTTCTGGTCCACTCTCCTGGAACAAACTTCCTCTCTCAGTCCGTCAGCAACCTACTTTTGTCTCCTTCAAGTCCGCTCTCAAAACTCACCTTTTCTCCTCCGCATAAAATCCTAACTTCACTCAACCCCCCCCCCCCCCCCCCCCCGCTCTGCAGCCTGTCTCCGCTCGGAGGGAATCACATGGTTATAATATATAATTGTATATGCTATGCTCTCTATAATTTTCCATTGCTTTTATTCTGGCTTTTATTGCTTTTATTCTTTCTCTCCATTTATAGCCATGCGTGTGTGTGTGTGTGTGTGTGTGTGTGTGTGTGGGTGTGCGTGCGTGTGTGTGCGTGCGTGCGTGCGTGCGTGCTTGCGTGTGTGTCTGCTTCAGTGCTTAGATTTGATTTTATCAAGATTTTGCGCTATATAAATATTGTAATTATTATTATTATTAATTATGTCGAGAGTCTCCTGTCACAGATAATAAAATTGACAAGATACACCCAACCGGACAATCACCTCCCAGCTACCGACGATATTTAGTAGCCATTTCACCGAGAAAAAGTGGGCTGTTCCTGCTCTGCATGGCCCATTCGGACACAGTCATCAGTTGTTTACAAGCCTAATGGCAAGGTGCGGAAATGATAAACCCCGGGACATATCCACACAACCTGCATCAGCCAGTTCCAGCCTACCTACCTCATGAAAAGAGAAACAGGGGAGGGGGGGAGGGGGGGGGAGGGGGGAGGTTCGTCATCACCCCCACATGGCGTTAGTAATCATGGCCCTCCATATGAATCTATCCTTTGACGCTGCAAGTATTTCTCCTATCTTCTCTGTCGTCGTCCACTGCGCATGTCCGTCCAATATTTTCTCCCTGGGTCTACTTGGTACACTTTTTCTCCTCTAGCTTTCCTGTTGTGACTGGGTGCTCTAATTTCTCTTGCTTCATAAAATGTCCTATAAATGTTGCTTGTCCTTTCCTGATCTTCTTCAGTGATGTTCTCTTTGTGTCTGTCTCCTTCAAGACTGTCTCGTTTGGTTTCTTTGCTGTCCATGGAACTCTTTAACATGCTTCTTAGAAAGCATATTTCAGCTGCCTTAATCTTTTTCTGACTTTGTGTTCGTACCGTCGCAAAAGTGACCAGATATGATACTCCAGGCACAGCCTATTTCACTCCAGACACAGCCTATTTTGCTCTAGGCATGGCTAACTTTTGTTCCTAGACAGGCCTATTTTGCTCTAGACATGCCTATTTTGCTCAGACAGGTCTATTTTGCTCTAGGCATGGCCTATTTGCTCTAGGCATGGCCTATTTCACTCTAGACATGGCCTATTTTGCTCTAGGCATGGCCTATTTTGCTCTAGACATGGCCTATTTTGCTCTAGGCATGGCCTATTTTGCTCTAGCATGGCCTATTTTGCTCTAGACATGGCCTATTTTGCTCTAGACATGGCCTATTTTGCTCTAGGCATGGCCTTTTTTGCTCTAGACATGGCCTATTTTGCTCTAGCATGGCCTATTTTGCTCTAGGCATGGCCTATTTTGCTCTAGGCATGGCCTATTTTGTTCCAGGCACGCCTTTTTGCTCTAGGCATGGCCTAATTTCACTAGAACATGCCTATTTTGCTCTAGACATGGCCTATTTTGCTCCCAGAACAGGCCTATTTTTGCTCTAGGCAAGCCTATTTACTCAGAGCAAGCCTATATTACTCTAGACATGCCTATTTTGCTCTAGGCAGCCTATTTCGTTCCAGACACAGCCTATTTTGCTCTAGCATGGCCTATTTCACTCCAGACTCAGCCTATTTTGCTCTAGGCACAGCCTATTCGTTCCAGACCACAGATTGCTTAGAGCCTATTTCACTCCAGACACTGCCTATTTTGCTCCAGGCACAGCCTATTTCGTTCCAGACACAGCCTATTTTGCTCTAGCATGGCCTATTTCACTCCAGACAAAGCCTATTTTGCTCTGACAGGCCTATTGTCAGGCAGCCTATTTCGTTCCAGACACAGCCTATTTTGCTCTAGGCATGGCCTATTTCGCTCCAGACACAGCCTATTTTGCTCTAGGTGGCCTATTTCTCTCCAGCACAGCCTATTTTGCTCTAGGCATGGCCTATTTTGCCCAGACAAAGCCTATTTTGCTCTAGGCATGGCCTATTTTGCTCCAGGCACAGCCTGTTTCGTTCCAGACACAGCCTATTTTGCTCTAGGCATGGCCTATTTCATTCCAGACACAGCCTATTTTGCTCTAGCATGGCCTATTGTCAGGACAGCCTGTTTCGTTCCAGACACAGCCTATTTTGCTCTAGGCATGGCCTATTTCATTCCAGACAAAGCCTATTTTGCTCTAGGCATGGCCTATTTTCTCCAGCACAGCCTATTTTGCTCTAGGCATGGTCTATTTTGCTCTAGGACATCGGCCTATTTTGCTCTAGGCATGGCCTATTTCACTCCAGACAAAGCCTATTTTGCTCTAGGCATGGCCTATTTTGCTCCAGGCACAGCCTATTTGTTGCTCAGGCAGCCTATTTCTCCAGCACAGCCTATTTTGCTCTAGGCATGGCCTATTTTGCTCCAGACACAGCCTATTTTGCTCTAGGCATGGCCTATTTTGCTCCAGGCACAGCCTATTTTGCTCTAGGCATGGCCTATTTTGCTCCAGACACAGCCTATTTTGCTCAGGCACAGCCTTTTTGTCAGACAGCTATTTTGCTCTAGGCATGGCCTATTTTGCTCCAGACACAGCCTATTTTGCTCTAGGACAGCCTGATTTTGCTCCAGACACAGCCTATTTTGCTCCAGGCACAGCCTATTTTGCTCCAGACACAGCCATTTTGCTCCAGACACAGCCATTTTGCTCCAGCACACCATTTTGCTCCAGGCACAGCCATTTTGCTCCAGACACACCTAATTTTGCTCCCCAACACATTGCTCCACACAGCATTTTGCTCCAGGCACAGCCTATTTTGCTCCAGCACAGCCTTTTGCTCCAGGCACAGCCTTTTTGCTCCACACACAGCCTATTTTGCTCCAGGCACAGCCTATTTTGCTCCAGACACAGCCTATTTTGTCCAGGCACAGCCTGTTTTGCTCCACACACAGCCTATTTTGCTCCAGACACAGCCTATTTGCTCCAGACACAACCAATTTTGCTCCAGGCACAGCCTAATTTGCTCCAAGCAACCTATTTGCTCCAACACACCTAATTTGCTCCATACACAACCTAATTTGCTCCAGGCACAGCCTATTTGCTCCAGGACACCTATTTGCTCCAGCACAACCTATTTTGCTTTCACTAGGTTACCACATAGACTAATTGCGCCTTACCCAGATGTCAACATTGCTTCATTACAGCATCAGATTGATTCCCGAAGCCAGCTGCCACGCGCCGATCAAAGTTGACAAGAATCCAGAGGGTAGATGATGGATCATAGCAATAGATCGGACATTCACCTTCAATCTCCCGACCCCACACGATAAACATTTCGCCAAGAAAAGCGGGGGTGGGGAGTGGGGATGGGGGGTGGGGTAAGGGGTGGGGGGTTCACGCACTGTATGACTCATTCATTATTATTCATGTTTATACAGTATCACAAAATCAACCGTAATTGTTATGCTCTTTGCAACGGTTGCAATCCGTTTTGAAATCAGATGTTTAATATCTGAGATATGGTATTTGAACAACACTCACCCCCACCCCCCTACGATTTGCTATTTTCAGAGAGAGAGACAGACAGACACAGAGAGAGGGAGGAGAGAGAGAGCGAGAGAGAGAAAGAGAGAGAGAGAGAAGAGAGAGATGAGAGAGACACACACAGAGGAAAGAGAGAGGGAGGGGGGAGAGGGAAAGGGAGAAGGCGGTAGAAAGAGACAGAAAGACAGACATACAGACAGACAGACACAGACAGAAAAAGAGAGGAAGAGAGGGACAGACAGAGAGAGGCAGACATACCACACACGCGCACACACACACACACACACACACACACACTCACACAAACACAACCATCTAGCTAGACAAACAGACAGACACACAGACAGTCAGACAGACACACAGACAGTCAGACAGACAGATAGAGAGAGAGAGGAAGAGAGAGACAGAGGGAGAGAGACAGAGACAGAGACAGAAAGACAAACAGACAAACAAACACACACACACACACACACACACACTCACACCACACACACACACACACACACACACACACACACACACACACACACACACACACACACACACACACACAACCATCTAGCTAGACAGACACACAGACACACACACAGAGACACACATACACACAGAGTCAGACAGACAGCGTTGGCGTTGGCGATCATGGACTTCCATCTGTCTCTATCTCCTGTTGCCTCAAGCATCTCTTCCACCCTCTTTGTCCTCAGTTAGTGTATATATAGAGTTAGTGTATATAAGGATATTGTACAGGCTCAAGGAATCTTTCAGACGAACTGATGGCAGATTGAGCGGAGCACATATGGAATTTTCCGAGTGAGATGAATCCATCTTGAATAAACTCCAAACTACAGTCTGTAAACCAGTCTCTTTGAGGATGATTTTCTTTTGCTATAATAAACTACCTACGTTTATTTCAGACAAGTATCAACACTGACAGCAAGAAAACAAACGAGACAGTCTTGATGGAGGTAGACACAAGTAGATCACTCATTAGGAAGATTAGGAAAAGACAGGCAACATTTATAGGCCATTTTATGAGGAAGGGGAATTTGGAGCACCTGGTCACAATGGGAAGGCTGGAGGGAAAGAGAGCACCAGGTAGACCCAGGGAGAGAATGCTGGACCGACTTGCAGAGTGGCTGGGGATGAGGAGGATAGGGGAGATGCTAGGGGCAACGAGAGATAGAGATGGATGGAAGTCCATGGTCGCCAGCGCCATGCACCTGATGATGATGATGATGATGATGATGATGATCAACACTGAAGGGAGCTAACTGTTATGCTGTTGACAAATGTTTGGAATGACCTGCCGGTGCATAATCGATAGATAATCAATGTGTGTTTTCCACCATAAATGAAATATTGAATACTATGTTTGCAATGTACAAATGCCCATCTGCAGTATTGTTCCCTAAACTTGTTTTGAAAGTCTTCAAATATTTTATTTATTTATTCAATTATTTAGTTAGTGAGTGAGTGAGTTAGTTAGTTAGTTAGTTAGTTAGTTAGTTAGTTAGTTAGTTAGTTAGTTAGTTAGTTAGTGGGTGAGTGAGTGAGTGAGTGTGAGTGAGTTAGTTAGTTAGTTAGTTAGTTAGTTAACTAGTTAGTTAGTTAGCTAGTTAGTTAGTTAGTTAGCTAGTTAGTAGTTAGTTAGTTAGTTAGTTAGCTAGTTAGTTAGTTAGCTAGTTAGTTAGTTAGCTAGTTAGTTAGTTAGTTAGCTAGTTAGTTAGTTAGTTAGTTAGCTAATTAGTTAGTAAGTTAGTTAGTTAGCTAATTAGTTAGTTAGTTAGTTAGTTTAGTTAGTTAGTTAGTTAGTTAGTTAGTTAGTTAGTTAGTTAGTTAGTTATTTTAGTTAGTTAGTTAGATAGTTAGTTAGTTTAGTTAGGTTTTGTGCACACATTAAGATTGACATTTATTGAATAATGAGTTTAGCTTAATCATCAGCCATAACATTACATATAATGGCATAACAGCAATAATGTTACTAGTCTTAATACCAACAATAGTAACAAAACTTATGGTGATGATGAAAATATATATATGGCATTTATGGTAAAAACGCCCCATGCACTTACAGCAGTGAACATACATATATAGAAAACAAACATGTTGGAAGCCAAACAACACTAACACTATAGATGTGTGTGTGTGTGTGTGTGTGTGTGTGTGTGTGGTGTGTGTGTGTGTGTGTGTGTGTGTGTGTGTGTGTATGTGTTAATATGTACAGCGCACTAAAACCTTATCGAATAGACAGTGAAATTATTGTTATTGCTATTATTATTATCATTATTATTATTATTATTATAGTTATTATTGCTCCTACTACTACTACTGCTGCTACTACTACTACTACTGCTACTACTACTACTGCTACTACTACTACTATCAATATTCATATCATTATTATATGACTATTAATATTGTTGTTGCTGTAGTTGATGTTATCATTGTTGTTGTTGTTGTTGTTGTTGTTGTTGTTACAATTATTATTTCGCTTTCTTGCGTCTTCTGTGAGTATGATCGAAATCTGCAGAAACAAAAAACGACGGTTACAATGGCATAATCATCTTGTGATATTTGAACGATGCCTTCACACCCAGGTGAGGATTGGAAGTGGGGGGGGGGGGGGGGGGGGGGGGAATATGAAACGGCAATTTCAGGGGAATTTTTTCATCATTCGATCCTTTCTGTGTTTCTACTCTCTTAATAACACTCGTACAAAAACCTGAACTCACGGCAACTTAATGTTGACCTTTGAAGGTGTGTTTGCTTTTGATTAAAGTGAGTAAACTTCTGCTTTGAAAGCGTTCCAAAATCCTATCAAAATGCAGAAAACGATGGAAAACTTGTGGACTCTCTGAGCGGTCGGTTTCAATAGGGAAAATTAATTTTGAATGTGATATTTGCAAGGTGTGATT
>CM060305.1:11498656-11521156 GCA_030674185.1 Monoplex corrugatus
TATACCGATAATAGGTTCAGGTTCATATTGCTTATAGCCCAACCCACTACGACAGTCTTATCAAGGTAAACACTCCTTTGATAATGATAATGATAATGATAATTAGAAGAAGAAGAAGAAGAAGAAAAGTCATCATCAACATCATCATCATCGTCGTCGTCATCGTCGCCATCGTCATCATCATCATAACAATTATAACAACAACAATGATAATAACAATAACAATGATAATAATATAATAATAACAATAATAACAACAACAACAATAATAACAATAATAATAATAATATAATTACAATAATAATGATAATATAATAATAATAATGATAATATAATAATAATCATGATAATGATAACAATAATGATAATAATGACAACAACAATAATAATAATAATAATAATAATAATGATAATAATAATGATGATGATGATGATGATGCTACTGCTACTACTACTACTACTACTACTACTACTAAAAAAATAATTATAATAATAATGATAATAATAATAATAATAATATAATGATAATAATGATAATGCTGATAAGATTAATGATAATAATATAATAATAATCATGATAATAATAATAATAATAATAATAATAATAATAATAATAATAATAATAATGATAATAATAGTAATGATAATAATGATAATTATATTGATAATAACAATAGCAATAACAATAATAATGATAGTAATAGTAATAATAATAGTAAGAAGAAGAAGAAGGATGATGATGATGATGATGATGATGATGATGATGATGATGATGATGATGATGATGATGATGATGATGATGATGATGATGGTAACAATAACTTGAAGAAGAAGAAGAGCGTACATAGTCAGTGCGCCTAACAGTGCTCCAGGAGCTTACAATTCTACAATCCAACAATAAATGAAATGTACATAATTATATGTAACATCCATTTACTGTCTTTAACCATTAACATAATGCGAGCACACACTCTCAATAAAATCCACATACAGCATACTGTAAGATCGCACTTAAACAGGATGGAGATAGGCCTAATGCCAATGTGAACATTTTTTTTTTTTTTTTCCAAGATTGTCTTTTCCATCTTGATCTTCGCTGTCTGTCTGTGTCTCGTCCATTCAGAGCCAGATAAGAAATGACACAGTGCACTTAGCGCGATGTGTGATTTTCACACTGTCAGTCCCCTTCGCAATTTGAGAGGGTTTCACGTTCGTGGCAGACGTCTGCATCTGTTACTTTCCAGACACTCAGCCATTGTAACAGTTCTTAGCAGATGTCTCCACGTAAATCCATCTCTCACACAAAGATGGAGAAGCAATTTATCGAAGCCATAGTGAAAATCCGCCACTATGAAATATTCCATTAAAAATTGTGTTTACGACAATGCGTAAAAAAAAATGGTGATTATCAAACTGTAAATGGTTGAAAAAATGTATTTTGCTAAAAGCAGTCTATTGGACATATAGGTTCATTTTCAGTTGCCTCCTGGAGCGTCAATTTAGCCTTCTGACTTTCGGAAGCCATGGTCCCCTAACTCTTGAAAGAAGAGAAATGAAAATGATAAATAAACAGATGAATAATAGATGACATAAATGATGAAAATAAAACTAACTGATTAACTGACTAACTAACTGACTAACTGACTGATTGACTGACGAACTGACTACTTGACTAACTGACTAACTAGATGACTGACTGATGACCGACCGACTGACTGACTGGCTGACTAATGGCTGACCAACTGACTGACTGACTGACGACCGACAGCCAAACGACTGACTGACTGATTGATTGATTGATTGACTAACTGAATAACTGACTGACTGACTGATGACTGACCATACAGACTAACTAGTTAACTAACTAATAACTGACTGACTGGCTGACTGATGACTCACTGACTGATGAATGAATATGAATGAATGAATGAATGAAAGAATGAATGAATGAATGAATGAAATCGGATAAACAATAATTATCCATAAATTCTCAAGACACTGCAAACCTCCAGACATGTTCTTCATAGCTGTGACCAAACAAAGTAATCAGAACATTATGTGCATGTATGACTGATTGCGTCTTTAAACAGGTCTTACGTTATAACTTATAGAGAAAACTGGACAATACAATCAATCCATAATAACAATATATATTTTAGTAAACGTCTTGACACATTTTGCACAACATTTCTCAAAGGAAAAAAAACACCACCAAATGATGAAATCATAAACATTTTATGTCTTTTAACATGATTTATGTTATAACTACAGAGAAAACTAGACGATCAATCTATAATAACAGTCTCTTTTATTAAACATCTTGATGCACTTTGCGCCATATTTATCAAAGGAAAAAACACCAGACTATGCAATCATAAAAATATTGTGTCTTTAAACATGTTTTATGTTATAACTTATAGAGAAAACTAGACGGTCAATCCATAGTAACACTTTATTTTCATTAAACGTCTTGACACATTTGGTACAACATCTATCAACAAAACACCAGATGATTCAATCATAATAGCAATTTTACAACATGCATAGACCTACTTTTTGGCCTTCTTATGACTTAAGAAAGACAACTCTTGCTCAGCCTTCTTATGACTTAAGAAAGACAACTCTTGCTCAGCCTTCTGAAAGAATTAAGAAAGACAACTCTTGCTTAGCATAAGCACGACATACAGTAGGTAAAGCATTTCGCTCAGACTGGGTAAAAGTCCATCAAGTAACAGTTCAGGCTCACCCAGAGCCTTAAAGTAATATTATATGCACTAACAGCCCAAGTAACAGTTCAGGCTTACCCGAGCCTTAAAGTAACTTTATATGCCTTAACAGTCCAAGTAATAGTTCAGGCTTACCCAAAGCCTTAAAGTAACGGTACATGCATTAACAGCCCTAGTAATAGTTCAAGCTTAACCAGAACCTTAAAGTAACGGCATATGCATTAACAGCCCTAGTAACAGTTCATGCTTAACCAGAACCTTAAAGTAACGGTACATGCATTAACAGTCCAAGTAATAGTTCAGGCTTAACCAGAGCCTTAAAGTAATGGTACATGCATTAACAGCCCTAGTAACATTCATGCTTACCCAGAGCCTTAAAGTAACGGTACATGCATTAACAGCCTAGTAACAGTTCATGCTTACCCAGAGCCTTAAAGTAATGGTACATGCATTAACAGCCCTAGTAACAGTTCAGGCTTACCCAGAGCCTTAAAGTAATGGTATATGCATTAACAGCCCTAGTAACAGTTCAGACTTACCCAGAGCCTTAAAGTAACGGTACATGCATTAACAGTCCTAGTAACGTTACAGCTTACCCAGAGCCTTAAAGTAATGGTACATGCATTAACAGCCCTAGTAACAGTTCAGACTTACCCAGAGCCTTAAAGTAACGGTACATGCATTAACAGCCCTAGTAACAGTTCAGACTTACCCAGAGCCTTAAAGTAATGGTACATGCATTAACAGCCCTAGTAACAGTTCAGACTTACCCAGAGCCTTAAAGTAACGTTATATACACAAACAACAAAAAAGAACACTTCAGGCTGCCTTAAAGTAACGTTATATGCAATAACATCCCAAAGTTACAGTTCAGGCTTATCCTGAGCCTTGAAACAATTTTATATGCATTAACATCCCAAGTAACAGATCAGGCTTACCAGAGCCTTACAGTTACTTTATATGCATTAACAGCCCTAGTAACAGTTCAGGCTTACCTAGAGCCTTAAAATTACTGATATACATTAACAGTCCAAGTAACAGTTCAGACTTACCTAGAGCCTTAAAATTACTGATATACATTAACAGTCCAAGTAACAGTTCAGACTTACCTAGAGCCTTAAAGTAACTTTATATACATTAACAGTCCAAGTGACAGTTCAGGTTTACCTAGAGCCTTAAAATAACTTTATATACATTAACAGTCCAAGTGACAGTTCAGACTTACCTAGAGCCTTAAAGTAACTTTATATACACTAACAGTCCAAGTGACAGTTCAGACTTACCTAGAGCCTTAAAGTAACAGTACATGCATTAACAGCCCTAGTAACAGTTCATGCTTACCCAGAGCCTTAAAGTAACTATATATACACTAACAGTCCAAGTAACAGTTCAGACTTACCTAGAGCCTTAAAGTAACTTTATATACACTAACAGTCCAAGTGACAGTTCAGGCTTACCTAGAGCCTTAAAGTAACGGTGCATGCATTAACAGTCCTAGTAACAGTTCATGCTTACCCAGAGCCTTAAAGTAACTATATATACACTAACAGTCCAAGTAACAGTTCAGACTTACCTAGAGCCTTAAAGTAACTTTATATACACTAACAGTCCAAGTAACAGTTCAGACTTACTTAGAGCCTTAAAGTAACTTTATATACACTAACAGTCCAAGTAACAGTTCAGACTTACCTAGAGTCTTAAAGTAACTGTATATGCATTAACAGCCCTAGTGACAGTTCTGGCTTACCTAGGGCCTTAAAATAGCTTTATCTATATTAACAGCCCTACCCAGAGCCTTAAACTAACGTTATATGCATTAACATCCTTAGTAACAGTTCAGGCTTACCCAGAGCCTTAAACTAACGTTATACACACTAATAACTCAAATAACATTCCAGGTTGCCTTTAAGTAACGTTGCATGCGTTAACATCCCAACGTAACAGTTCAGGCTTATGCAGAGCCTTAAAGTAACGTTGTGTGCGTTAACATCCCAAAGTAACAGTTTAGGCTTATGCAGAGCCTTAAAGTAACGTTGTGTGCGTTAACATCCCAATGTAACTGTTCAGGCTTACCTAGAGCCTTAAAGTAACGTTATATGCAATAACATCCCAAAGTTACAGTTTAGGCTTATGCAGAGCCTTAAAGTAACGTTGTATGCGTTAATATCCCAAAGTAACAGTTCAGGCTTATGCAGAGCCTTAAAGTAACGTTATACACACGAACAACTCAAACAACACTTCAGGCTGCCTTAAAGTAACGTTATAATATGCGTCAACAGCCCAAGTAACAGTTCACGCTTACCCAGAGCCTTAAAGTACATGTAATGTTATATGCATTAACATCCCTAGTAACAATTCAGGCTTACCCAGAGCCTTAGAGTAAATGTATATGCGTTAACATCCCAAGTAACAGTTCACGCTTACCCAGAGCCTTAAAGTACATGTAATGTTATATGCATTAACATCCCTAGTAACAATTCAGGCTTACCCAGAGCCTTACAGTAAATTTATATGCGTTAACATCCCAAGTAACAGTCTGAGCTTACCCAGAGCTTAAACGTAAATTGATATGGATTAACATCCCAAGTAACAGTTCATGCTTACCCAGAGCCTTAAATTGATTTAATATGCATTTACATCCCACTGCAATATGATAGACAGGTTCACATAATCTCAAGGAAGTTATAAACTGAACTGTATTTTCAAGCACCTGGTATGTGCCATGATTACTACTTGCTGTCTCTTGTAAGTGATTTAATCTGCTGAGGCGTCTTGATTTTAAATTTAAATTTCATTTGTGTTTATGTTTTAAGTAGAGAACGATTAAGTGTGGTGTGTGTGTCCATTGTATTTACAGTTTAATTTCCAAATGTGGATAACTACAAATTAACATTGGATGTAGAAGTGTGAAGCTGAATGTGGGGAATAGGAAGTAAATTTAAAACATCACACAATCAAAACTGAAACCTGATAACTTGATTCCATTTCACAACTTGATCCCACTTCACACCCCAACAATTTTTGAGAGCTTTACAGTGTCAATACAACTGTCAGCACTGTCCCCAAGAGGTAGGAACAGGAGACGTTATATTCTGTGACTGTCCTAATGCATTCTGTCCCCAGAAGAGAGCTTTGGCTGGCTCTCCGAGAGTGGATGAAAGATAAGTCTGGCAGAGACAAGAGGCGCGGAGAAGAAGTTATTGTATTTGTCAGGAAATGGTACTTTGAGAAGTCTGTAGTGATAGTGTGTATTTAAGCGGTTAACACACCCACCTAGGATATGAACAGTCATGGGTTTGATTCCTAGCTGGACAATGATTTATTTACCACCTTCCAATGGATCTTATATGTCGGTGTGAACACTAGTCGCTTGAATTAGACTTGAACTGAATTCTCGTGTGAAGCATGCACTCATAGCATGTAAACAAATCTCATGGCAATGAAACAGCTGCCCCTGGCTAATGTGAAGCAACAGAAAAAACAGGTTATAATCATAATTTTCATTTCTGGAGTTGGTTCTAATCACATTTCTTGTTTCTGAGATTTTGATTCATTTCAACATTTCAAAATATATAAATCGACACACAAAACAAAAACAATTTGTCAACTATCATGACTTTCTTTTTAGGCACTTTTAAACTTTGTAAATGCAGTTTTTTTGTCTAGGGAAGTATTTAAACTCGTAACATTTTTACAATGAACCAGAAAATTTGCTTTGTGGGGTGTTTTAGCCATGAAAACTTTGGGAAATTGAAAATCAAATGTTAAAGACTTCAAATGTGGAAAACATCTTTCTTGGCATAAGTTTCACCACATCCAGCTAAATTGAGCCATAACTGTGACTGGCTGGCTCTGTCAACATCAGGGTTTTCCCATGCTACATCACAAAAATCTACAGCAAAAGCCACTGTCATGGGTAAACAGATCTATAGCCACACAGATACAAAGGTAGCATCATACCTTGGCAACGCTTTTTCCCCTGGGAAAGTCACTTGCGTTTCACAGGGAAGTGTTTTACTGCGCTGAAAAAGAAAAAAATCCATCTAGTCAATGATGCCCAGAGCCAGACTGTATTTGCCAACCCCCGGGGTAGTCATTATAGAGAGAGAAGAAGCAATTATCTTATAAACTGTGATTGGAAACGAAACAGAAACCCTTTTATCAGTTGCAGTGCAGCCAGTCATTGTCTTATTGACCGTTGTAGACTACGTTTGCAGGACAAACAAGACTGAGTGTGTTGGCAATTGGTGTGGCCTTGCTGTGTCCTGAAACGATGTCATACTGAAATGCTTGTGCCCTAATAGATGTAACAGTATTTTGCTATTTTACTTGATTTAATGGATCTGGTGGGTTTTACCACTATGGGTATGCTATTTGTGCATGGCGTTGAAATACCACACTGTTTCTGTAACTTTCAATCTACAAGTACGTTTATTTGTTAAATGCGATTATGTGTTTCAAAATATTGAACACTTTTTCTCATATCATCATCTTTGAATTTCCTACAGTCACTTTCCTAAAAGAAAGACACATAACATTAAAACACTTCCCTACTTTATGTGATAAAATTCCTATGTTTGCACAAATAAATGCTTACCTAAAATATCCAGCAGCTGTCAATACTCGGTTGAATGTAGTTAGTAGGATTGCACAAACATAGAATGCTATACGTCATATTAGAATCTAATCATAATTAAGTTACAGTTAATTGCAATGCAATATAAACAACACAAAGACAAAGCAGGAAATGAAAAAGAAAAAGAAACAAAAAACGAAATAAAAACTACTGCTGACATCACTACCAATATCACCGAAGGATTAAAGGGGGAAAATACCTGAAACGAATGGAAGCAAGACAAGGACACAAATAATACAAAGAAGGGAATTGCATAGAGTTGGGAGGTAAGCAATGAAACATCACACACTCCGAAATGAAACCTCAGAACATGATTTCAGTTCACACCCGTGTTTCTTTTTTGAGAGTTTCATAGTGATATTACAACTGCAGTACTGTCCCACAGAGGTAAGCGCAGGAGACATTACATAGTATGACTGTTCAAACGCGTTTTATTCACAAGAGGTAGACACAGGAGATGTTATATTGTAGGACTTTACTAATGCTGTCTGTTCACAAGAGGTAGACACAGGAGATGTGATATTGTAGGACTTTACTAATGCTGTCTGTCCACAAGAGGTAGACACAGAGACGTTATATTGTATGACGTTACTAATGCTGTCTGTTCACAAGAGGTAGACACAGGGGACAGTATATTGTATGACTGTACTAATGCTGTCTGTTCACAAAAGGTAGGCTCATGAGACGTTATACTGTGTTACTTCATTAATGCTTTCTGTTCACAAGAGGTAGGCACAAGAGACGTTATATTGTGTTACTTCATTACTGCTTTCTGTTCAAAAGAGGTAGGCAAAAGAGACGTTATATTGTATGACTTTACTAATACATTCAGTTCACAAGAGGTAGGCAAAGGAGACGTTATACTGTGTGGCTTTTCTTGTCTGTTCACAAAAGATAGGGACAGACGACTTTATAATATTATATTACTGTCCAAATACATTCTGTTTGTATTTCTGGGTGGCAAGTGTGATAGACAGTAAAAGCGTGAAGGGGAATTTACTGTACTTGCCAAAAAGGCTACTTTGTGAGTCAGCAGTGTTGATAATGTGTGGTCTAGTGGTTAACAGTACTGCCTAGGATAGGATAAGTCCTGTGTTTAAGTCCCTGTACGAAAGAGATTTTTCCATCCCACCTCCACTAGACCTGAATCAGACACAAATCTAAACTTCCGTGTGCGAAATGTGCAGCACGTAAATCACCATCATCATCATCATCATCATCATCATCATCATCATCATCATCATCATCATCATCGTCATCTCCATCTCCATCTCCATCTCCATCGTCATCATCATCATCATCATCATCATCATCATCATCATCATCATCATCATCATCATCATCATCATCATCATCATCATTATTATTATATTATCATTATCATTATTATCATCATTATTGTAGTAGTAGTAGTAGTAGTAGTAGTAGAATTGGAAGTAGAAGTAGTAGTAGTAGTAGTAGTAGTTTCATCATCATCATCATCATCTCATCATCGGTGGTGATGGTGGTGGTAGCGGTAGAATTAGTAGTGTTATCATCACCATCATTATCATCATCATCATCATCATTATTTCTACTGCTGCTGCTGCTGCTGCTGTTACAGATATTACTACTTGTAGTACCACTAGTACTAGTACTAGTACTACTAAAACTACTACTACTACTACTATAACAATCATCATCATCATCATCATCATCGACGTCGTCGTCATCATCATCATTACTATTGTCATATTTTTTGTTATTATTATTTTTGTCGTTATTTCTATTATCATCATCATTGACATTAACCCTTCGTGTACAGCGCTATTCTCCAAATGTATTTAGCTCACATAATCAGACATTTTAAAAGAGCACGAAGAACTGTGTAAAGCGAGCTGACCGCATTCTGTGTCTTTTGCTGGCGTGCATGCTGGCAGTTCTCATATTTCCATGGACCAGCCACTAAACTGGCTCACAGAATCTTTCGCTGCCAAAGTGTAATTTAAAATGTGAATCGCCTGTGCCATGGAGTTTTAAACGTCTTGACTTAAAATTAAAAAAATCAGATCTCTTCATCCAGCCCAGAAAACCCCAAAACACTATAAATTTTCTTGTTCAGTATACTTTACAACACACCAGGAGCGGCAGTACTTTCGTTTTTACGATCACCAGTGCTAGTAATGTCCACTTCGACTCTTATCTGGGTCAAGTCCGACTTCGGACATCAACACCGAAATATCGCCTGCATGCGCCAAATTATCGTCATTTTCACTCTTATCTACAGACTGCAAATCAGAATCAGCTTCACAAGTAATGATTTCTGCAACTTCTTTT
Organism: Monoplex corrugatus; assembly: GCA_030674185.1. NCBI lineage: Eukaryota > Metazoa > Mollusca > Gastropoda > Littorinimorpha > Ranellidae > Monoplex > Monoplex corrugatus. The sequence continues at coordinate 11,508,335 of CM060305.1, forward strand.
GCTGCATAAGTTGTTTTTCGGTCCGAGTCCATCCGCCATTGTTTACACTCGCTGAATAGTAATCAGCTGTAGGGGGTCACATTTTCAACCACACGGGCAGAAAAGACCGTAAAACGTCACACATACATAATTAGCATCTCTTTATAGAAGGAATACTGAAGTTTTCGTTGATATCTCAAACGTCACTGAAAGCGTTGGGGTTTTCTGGCTAAAAACAGAAAAAAATTTGCCGACCGAATATTCGGTCGGTGGCACCGAAGGCATACGTTTCTTCCGACCGAATATTCGGTCGGAAGCACTGAACAGGTATTAAATATGCATGCCGGATTAGTCTGTATGCCTATACACACGAAGGAGAGTTTAGGCACTGGCAGGTCTGCACACATGTTGACCTGGAAGGCAGGCAAAAATCGTCCACCCTTTACCCACCAGGTGGAGATGTCTGGACAGATCGAACTTAGGACCATCCATTTGGAAGTCTAACCACGGCACCCGTCAAGGAACGGTCATTGTGTATGGCTGTGCTAATGCGTTGTATCCGGAGGAGACAGCTTTGGCTGGCACCCTGAAGACTGAAAGAAAAAAAAGGACAAGTCTGGTAGAGACCTTAGAAGTGGAGGAGAATTCAATTAATGTGCAAGCCAAAGGACGGTACTTTGAGAGTTGCTGATAGTCTGGCCTGCGCCTCTTAGGCACAGCTGATGCAAATGAGGTCTACCAAAAAAATAGTCTTGTTTATCCGGTAGCTTGTATGAATTTGAATTCTATGGCGTAGTTACTTTTGTTTTGTCTGTTTCGTGAAAACGGAATGTTTTAGAATAAGTCTGAGTCGGGGTGAATATGTATGTTATTGTGTGTGTGTGTGTGTGTGTGTGTGTGTGTGTGTGTGTGTGTGTGTGTGTGTGTGTGTGTGTGTGTGTGTGGTGTGTGTGTGTGTGAGTGTGACAGAGAGAGAGAGAAAGAAAGAAAGAGAGACAAGGCAAGGCAAGGCAAGGCAAGGCAAGGCAAGGCAAGGCAAAGCAAATATCTTAATGTCATTAGCAAGATACATGTTTTCTGACATGGGGTAAGTTTAGTTTGAACAATACTGGTAACAAAAATAAAAACAAAAGTTTGAAAAGGAATATCATCAATGCAGCCATCAAGCCAAACGAATGCAACAACAAACAACAACAACAACAAAAACAAACAAACTAATATATGCACACATCTGGTACAAATCTGATTAATTATCAATTTTTCTTTTACGCATCTCATTTGCTTCTGCTATAAATTTAGCCAGTGATTTGATGTCTTCATTTCTATCTGTCTTTAGTAAGGCATTAAGAAAACAACGTTTAACAAGTGGTGACTTGAATACATCACATTTGTTTCTTATCGCTTGGTATTCTTCGCATCGAAAAATAAAATGAAATTCATTTTCTACTGTATCATTTCCCTTACAGACTGGACAAATTACATTGGGGATGTGTTTCAGTATTATACCAGCGCTGAGTAGCAGAAAGCCCAAGTGTTCTCGTTCGGAAACGAGCCATAGAGTCCCTGTGCCATTTTCTTGTAAGAACTATCATGCATTTTTCTCGTTGTAAATCAGTATTGAGTTGTAAAAACCACGCGTATTTTTCGTTGTCTTCAGCTGCAGAATGCCATGTTTATTGATAGGATGCTATTAACTGTTCTTTTAACTCAGAAATAAACAATTTGTCATATTCTACACCCTGGTTGTTCCAAACAAAACCAAAACCATTTTCACGTAGCAGTTTCTGTACATAAAACACCCATTTTTGTTTTCACTTTTCAGTCTCACTTGATAGCGTGTCATATGCTTCTGTGTTTATTCTATTTAAAGGAAGCTCAACTAGCCGAAGCCAATACCTGATGCATTTGATCTTTGTTCGTATGTGTAGAGGATATTTACCCACTTCGGCATAAACCATTTTATTTCAACTATGTAGAGGCACATTCATGAAACGTTTTATAGCTAGTGTATGTACTTTTTCCATGTAATCATTTTCTAAAGAGAGAGAGAGAGAGAATGTGAGAGAGAGTGGGGGAAGAGCGAAAGTGGAGGAAAGAGAAAGAAAGAGAGAGAGAGACGGACAGAAATAGAGATAGAGAGACAGACAGACAGAGACAGACAGAAGCAGAGGCAGAGAGACAGGGACAGAGAGAGAGAGCGCGCAGAGGGAAGAGAGGGAGGAGAGAGCGCAGAGGGAAGAGAGGAGGACTGATGAGAGTGGAAGAGAGAGAGAGAGGAAGGAGAGAGAGAGAGCAGAGGGAGAGAGAGGGAGGACGAGAAAAGTGGACGGTCGGACAGACAGATAAGTACTCTTGTGTTGATTGTCCAGCTAAAAGAGAGTGACCACCATTAACCCCCAAGTGACCAGACAACCATTTGGTTGCCATAGAAAGGACATTGTGATTGGCGCGCTTCATTTGCCATTAACCCTTACATGTCTTCCTTTTAACCCTTTTTGATTTCCTCACTCTCTCCACCAGCTTTGTTTCATTCTATCCCGACCTACGTTCTGTTTGTCTGCTTGTTACAGCGAACGGTGATACTTTTTTTTTTGCACTCCCAGCAAATGGTTTGAAGTCATTTCATCATTTCGGTAGACAGTCCTATTTCGATATAATGTGCGCTACAGACAGTGTCTTCTCTAATGCATTTTATGTAAACAAGTTTGTTATGTTTCTAAAACGAAAGGAATGGACATAAAGTGCCTCCCTTTGCCTGCCTGCCTGTTTGTCCTGTCTCTCTGTCTCTCTCTCCCTCGTTTCTTCTCTCTCTACTATGTATCTACTTCTGTCTCTCTCTGTCTGCCTGCCTGCCTGCCTGCCTGTCTGTCTCTTTTACGCTCTCTCTCTCTCTCACTCTCTCTCTCTCTCTCTCTGTCTGTCTGTCTGTCTGTCTGTCTGTCTCGCTTTCACTCGAAAAAATGAGGGTAAATGTGACAATTGTTTTAAAGAAGTTTGGCATTTTGGGTGTGGCGAAAAAACAACAACAACAACAACAAAACGAAAACAAAACAAAAACACACACACAACCAAACACACACACACAAACACAAAAAGCCAAATAAAACAAAACAAATACAAAAAGAAAGCAACAAAAACAAGCAAAAAAAAAAAACTGAATCGGTAATGAACCAAAAGACTACGCAGCAGTTTCTTCCATAATCAGATAAAAGCAATTAGACACAAGAACAGCCTGAGTAACCAATGCTAAGTGCTACTGGGGAGGGTTGTTAGTCGGGATGTGTGGGATAAAAAACACCTGCTCCATGCCGATAGGGTGAATATACCGATACGACGTTAACATTTGATGGAGATACCAAAGAAATAAGAGGGAAGCAGGGAGAATTTTTTTATGATATTAATCAAAGGACATAACTCTTGAGAGTCACGTAGGAATTATCTCCCATGTTGTAAAACTTCTCAAATCTAACACAGTTTGCGCTACCCATTCAGCTAGCATAGAAGCAGATACAAAGCACAAAAACCGTAAGCTCAGAAACATTCCTCTTGTTGGAGAACCAAAATGAGCAGCGTGGGGGATAGTGACACTGGAACAGTCCACAAGACAGGGTAGGAAAAAGAAAACAGTGAAAAAGAAGTTTACGGATACAGTGACAGAAAGGGTTAATGAAAAAGAAGAGGACAAAGACTTCTGGGTTGACCAGAGCCGACAGGCAAACTGTAATTGCTACACCAGGAGATACTCATACTGCTGAGAGAGGAAGCAATCCTCTTACCAACCCTGGTAGGAAAAAAAAACAACGAATCTCTTCCTATCGTTTGCAAGGCAACCAACCACTGTCTAATTAACCACTGGAGACTTGGTTTGGGAGACAAACAAGACTGAATCTGACTGTTGTAGATTTACTATAGAAGATAAATAAAGTTGAACGTCCTGGCGGTTAGTGTGGTTCTGCTGCGTCCTAAGAGGATGTCAGTCTCAGATGCTCGTGTCTTGAAATACTTAATTAACCTTTAGAGCACCAACACTAACCATTCCAGAAAGGTGGATAAGTCACGCCCCTGTCACTGCCGCGTTCACCGTTCAGGAATGTTGGTCACTTATCTTGACTACGTGAAAGTTCTTACGTTGTTTGGGAATCATTGACATGGTAGCTTTAGACTATCCAAGGTTCCCTTGACATTAAGAATAATGCTGCACGCCTTGTACTCAAAAAGAAAAAAGCTGACCACATATCTCCTCTCCTGGCACAACTTCACTGGCTCCCTGTATCAAAGCGCATACAGTACAACCTAGACACCATGTGCTACAAAAGCCTCAATAACGCAGTCCCCGATTACCTGTCAAGCCCACTTGAGATCTATGTTCCCTCACGTACCCTCCGCTCTGCCTCCGATCCTCTGACTTTTCGCTTTCCACGCACTAAGCTCAATACCTATGGTCCACGAGCCTTCTCTGTTTCTGGTCCGCTCTCCTGGAACAAACTTCCTCTCTCAGTCCGTCAGCAACCTACTTTTGTCTCCTTCAAGTCCGCTCTCAAAACTCACCTTTTCTCCTCTGCATAAAATCCTGACCTCACTCAATCCCCTCTGCAGCCTGTCTCCACTCGGAGGGGAATCACATTGCAATATATAATTGTATATAATATGCTCTCTATAATTTTCCATTGCTTTTATTCTTTCTCCCCATTTATAGCCGTGTGCGTGTGTGTGTGTGTGTGTGTGTGTGTGTGTGTGTGGTGTGTGTGTGCGTGAGTGTGTGTGTGTGCGTGCGTGCGTGCGTGTGTGTGCGTGCGTGCGTGTGTGTGTGTTTCAGCGCTTAGATTTGATTTTATCAAGATTTTGCGCTATATAAATATTGTAATTATTATTATTATTATAATAACTTGAGTCAGAAAAGCACGAAAACAGAATCACAACACGTATGAATCAATCAGACAGGACGTTTACGCCTGACAAAGGGCAACTGGCCAAAATGTGTGCCCGTCTTGTCTTGCTATATCAACTGCTCGTTCTAATTCTATTTTCGTGTTTTTCTTTTCTGGTTCTTTCCTTGTTTAAACGCGGGTGATCACACTTGTTTTGGATTAAGAATACCAGGAAAACTCATTACGTCAACCAGAAGTGTAGAAGTAAGAAAACTCTGCTGAGAGCTGGACAACAGAAGGACCTCAGAGGAGAAACTCCCGTCAAGCAAGTGTTTCTGCCCTTAACTCCTGACACTCTAAGAACTGTTTAAATGCTGGCAGTCACACTTCTTTTGGGTTCAGAATAACTGGGAAATCCATTACGTCAACCAGAAAGTGTATTTTAAAGCAATTTTATTGGTGTAGTGACGTATGAACACCTATGTAAAGAAATGAAATGGCGACACGTAGTCCCAGCACGAGTGTGAGCAGCACAAAACGCCCTCCACTCATGAATTTAGCTGCAGTTCAGCGAGAATTAGAGCAAGCACTTGATGAACACAAAATGTAAACTGCAGTCTGATAACTCTTTGGAAGAGGAAGGTTAGAAAGATGAGGATTATCCGTCTCCAGTTTGTACTCATGATCCAGAGAGTTGAACTGACCTCCATGCTGTACGAGTAGGTGAATGCTTTGGATTACATTTTGAACTAACAGAGGTAAAAGTACATTTTTTTGAAAAGGAAAATGAACTGTTATTGTTATTGTTAGATTAAAGCCCAGCCGACCGTGTAGAGCCATACAGGGCTATAACCGTTTCAAAACATACAAAAACTACAGGGAAAAAAAGGGAAAAGAAAATTAAGTACACATATCTATGCATTTACTCACACGTTCTAAGGAGATGCCCCCGGCGTTGACCACTCCGTTCAATTTATTGCACAAAGGAGTTAAAAAGCATACATGAATACAAATTTAAACATAATAAGCACAATTAAGCACATATAAAAACGGGTCTAAATTACTTAAAATTGTTTCCGCATATATCACATTTCCCCAGAGCCAAAAGTGCACTTAATACATGTTCCCAGTTATCAATCCTAAGAGAAGGACGTAAGACTTTATCGAACACATACAGGTGAATGGACCAGCAAGGCAGGAAACGATAGGAAGAAACGACAGAAAGCAAAGGAAGAAGGCAGAAACAAACAAAGTGACGGAAAAGAGGAACTTTTTAGCACAGAATGTCCAGAAGGTGGGGATACTCTTTATACTGAAAGAGCCCCCGCATCCCACGGGGAAAAGAAATGAACTGATAATTACTTTTGTACTTATTTTAATTTTCAACAAATCTGTTTTTTTAATCCTAAGCAAAATTTAATAGTCTTTTTTTTTCACTAGCAAGATTCCGTGGCAGGCTGAGAGTTAACAAGATGTTGCTCTATCGGTGGGCTGGATCTGGTGAGTTAGAAAGCGTTGTGTTCTTAGTTATAAAATAACTCTCACACACGCGTGCGTGCCTGCACGCACGTACACAACACACACACACACACACACACGCACGCACGCACGCACGCACGCACCACCACACACTCACGCACATATACACAAACACACACACACACACACACACATACTCACGACACATACACACAGCGCACGCGCACACATACACATCACATACAACAACGACGACAGAAAGAGAGATAGAGAGAAGACAGACAGAAGAGAGAGAGAGAGAGAGAGAGAGAACAGTCTAGTGTCTGTTTTTTGTTTGCTTTGTCCTCTTCAATTGTTTTGTGTTTGTTGTTTTTGTTTTGTGGTTTTGGGTTGTTGTGTTGGTTGGTTGTTGTTGGTTGGTTGGTTGGTTTGGTTGGTTGGTTGGTTGGTTTTGGTTGGTTGGTTGGTTGGTTGGGTTGGTTGGTTGTTGGTTGGTTGGTTGGTTGGTTGGTGTGGTTGGTGTTGGTTGGGTTTAGGTTGATTTATCTTGATTGTTTTGGTTTGTTTATTTGTTTTGTTGGTTTGTTTGTTGTTTTGTTTGTTGTGTTGTTGGTTGTTTGTTTGTTGTTTGTTTGGGTTTGTTCATTGGTGTGGTTAGCTCATAGATTATAACACCTGGCTGATAACCACACAAAGCTTTTGAGTTCAAGTTGTGGAGCCACAGATTTTACTGCAGACTCTAGATATTGCTTTCAAGTCCTGCCCCACCCAACAACAAAGAAGATGGTTTGTTGCCCATCGTCCAATCATTATGAAGTTTGGATTATGTAGTTTATTTAACAGGGACTCGTGGACAATTCCATATGTGTTCAATCCAAAATCTGTCACAATTATATGGCAGATTCCCTGAGCCTGGCAGCACAAAACCACATGCGATTGACAAGGTCTTGAAATGGAGAAGAGAAAGGACCTATGAAAACACTAAGCTGACACCACCAGAATGATGGAAATTTTGACACAGCAGAGGCCAGTTTGTTAATGTTGTCAGGCTGGGAGTGAACTCGAGAAACCCGATCTTGTGTCCACGGCTCTTTCTAGAAACAAACTGGTCCAGGATTATTCTGGTGTTGTTTCATAGGTCTTGTAACCTTCTGCAATTTCAAGACCTTTCAGCACAGGGTTTTCCGCAGGCTCAAGGAGTCTGCCAGATAACTGCTAGAAGATTAGGAAAGAGCCTTTATGGAAACTGTCTGAGTGTGATGACTCATTCTCTAACAGACAAACCCCAACAACAAAATTCTAGATTCCTCTGCTGTTGGCAATGAAACCCACAGATTCTCAGAGGAAATCATTTCAGCAGACTGTTCTACGTTGTATGTTGTTGTTTTGTTTGTTTGTTTGTTTGTTCGTTTGTTTGTTTGTCTGGTTGTTTGTTTGTTTGTTTGTTTGTTGTTTGTTTTGTTTGCTTGTTTTTATTTGTTTGTTTCTTCCTTTGTTTCATTCTTTCTGTGTTAGTTAGTTAGTTAGTTAGTTAGTTAGTTAGTTAGTTAGTTAGTTAGTTAGTCAGTCAGTCAGTCAGTTAGTTAGTTATAGTTAGTTATTAGTTGGTCAGGAGGTAGTATAATCAGTTGGCTAGCTAGTTGGTTAGTTAATTAGTTGGTTATTAGTTACTTGGTTAGTTGTTGGTTGGTTTTGGTTGGTTGGTTGGTTGGTTGGTTGGTTGATTGGTTGGTTAGTTGGTTGGTTGGTTGGTTGGTTGTTTGTTAGTTAATTTGCTTGTTTGCTTGTTTTGTTGTTTGTTTGTTTGTTTGTTCGCTTACTTGTTTGTTTGTTTGTTTGTTTGTTTGTTTTCACTTATCCCTGGCTCTAGCTTTGTCTCTGTCTCTCTCATCTCTCTCACCTCCATTCCTTTCAGCCATTTTGTTTCCGGTCTATTTTTTAATTAGCCTTTCGCTGGATATTTGCTTAACGTGCCATTAACCACTTCATTTCCTGACAATGTCCACAAGCTTCCCGCAGGCAGAGAAAGGGTTAAGGACAACAACAAAAAGAAAAGAAAAAGAAGGGTTACTGTCTGACCAGTGTCCAGAGGCAGAGCTGTAATTGCTACACGGGGGGCACTCATTAAGGGGAGAGAAGTGGCAATTCTCTTATTAACCCTAAAGGGAGAAAACCTAACCTCTTGTTATTACTTGCAGGGAAACCAGAAAATGACTAATTGACCGTGCTAGACTAAGTTAGGAAGACAAGCAAGAATAGATTGGTTGGTAATGCCTACAGCCCTGCTGCAGTTTGAAACGATGCCATGCCTGGATGTTTGTGCCTCAGAATACCTAACAACATTTTGTTACTACATTTAGTACGACAGATCTAGTAAGTTATAACGCTGAGGTGTGTTTCTGTTGTACAACCCTAAAGTACGAGCAGAAAACCATATGCATTTCATGTTAAGCTGTATATAGCTGTACAACAATTAATTCAAGTACGAGCAGAAAACCATATGCGTTTCATGTTAAGTTACATATAACATATTTTACTTGATGGACGTTAGCATAGTTGTACTCTAAAACACTAGTTTTTCAATCACTTTACTACTTTATGATTTCATGTACTTTGATACAAGAGTCCTCCTCACCCTCTGAAAATAAGTGTTTGAAAACATTACATCGCTTTCTGTTACATCATGGGGTGAACGTCTTAAACTTACAAAAATAGGCGTGTACTTAAACCGTTTGACTCCCTCGCCCTGTTCATTAGCATCCTGCATCATCATCAATGATTGCAAAGCAAAACCTTGACTGTTTGACTCCCTCACCATATCGATAGGGAGAAGGAGTCAAGGGGTTAAATTTTTGCAGCTCGAAGATAGGTTACGGGAGGTAAAGGCTTAAAACGTTCGACAACTGTTGCTACTTTGCATAACGCAGTTAACGTGTGATCACAACAATGCAATGGTATACGGTACAATACAGTTCAATATGGTTCAATAGATACGATACACACAATAAATACAATAAAGTACAATAAAACACAATACAACATCTTTGGACATTAAGATACTAGATGTGTTTTCCTTTACTCTTCATGATATGTTTGTTGGGTTTACATAAAAAGTGTAAAGATATTTGTGCCTAAATTACTCAACCACTTGCTGTAACTTAAGGTTTTAGACATAACCTTCAGCACAGTCATAGGCAGGTCTTGTATTATTTCGTCAGAAATCTATCATGCTTTTTTTAATAAAACTGTAAATCAAGATTGAAATTTTAGCTATGTTGGGGAGTTTGTGTGTGTGTGTGAGAGAGAGAGTGAGAGTGAGTGTGTGTGTGTGTGTGTGTGTGTGTGTGTGTGTGTGTGTGTGTGTGTGTGTGTGTGTGTATGAGTGAGTGTGTGTGTGTGTGTGTGCGTGTGTGTGTGCGCGCGTACTTGTGTATGTGTATGCGTGGTGTGTGTGTGTGTGTGTGTGTGTGTGTGTGTGTGTGTGTGTGTGATTCTGGTTCATGGGGGGGGGGGGGTGTTGTTTGAGCGATATGACGGTGGTCTCTTTAGCGGAAAGTCGCTCACTTGGTCCAGCTCATCGACTGTGCGATTACTGTCGTTAGTATGGAGCTTAGCAGGCATTGAATCGCCTGAGCAGGCTGGATCAAAACAGGCACTGCGGAACCCCACCAAAATGACCCAGCAACAGTGAATTGTCCTCTCCGGTGGGTGGCCACGTAACAACCGGCCCCCATGGGCTTCCTGGCGCTGGGACTTAAAATAACAATAATAATTACAATATTTATATGCGCAAAATCTTGATAAAAATCATATCTAAGCGCTGAACATACATATACGCACGCATGCACACACACGCACACACACACATACACATGGCTATAAATGGGGAAAAAGAAGACAAGCAATGGAAAAGTGTATGTAAGTGTACTCAAAGTAGAAAAAAAAGAAATCAATAGAAAACATATTATATACAAATATGTATTACATTGTGATTCCACACAGAGTGGAAACAGGCTGCAGTGGGGGTTGAGTGAGGTCAGGATTTTATGCAGAGGAGAAAAGGTGAGTTTTGAAAACGGACTTGAAGGAGACAAAAGTAGGTTGCTGACGGACTCAGAGGAAGTTTGTTCCAGGAGAGTGGACCAGAAACAGAGAAGGCCGTGGACCATAGATATTGAACTAGTGCGTGGAAAGCGAAAAGTCAGAGGATCGGAGGCAGAGCGGAGTACGTGAGGGATCATAGATCTCAAGTAGGCTTGACAGGTAATCGGGAGCTGCGTTATTGAGGCTTATGTAGCAGATGGTGTCTAGATTGCAATGTATGTGCATTTGATACAGGGAGCCAGTGAAGTTGTGCCAGGAGAGGGGAAATGTGGTCAGCTTTTTTTTCTTTTGAGTACAAGGGGTGCAGCTGAGTTTGGCATGTTGAGAAGCAGAAAATAAACGGTGAAAGGTCGATGCCAGAATATGAGACAGAAAACAAATCACCGTTCATGTAATAAACATGAAGATCATCTGCTCATTCAAAGAGGTTCTTTAGATCATCATTATCTCCGAGAAACTGATTTTTGTCTATCCGTGTAACCCTTCAACAACAGAACTTTGTTTTTCAACACATGCTTAAAGTTTGCAGAGTGCTGTAAGGTAGAGCAGGTGTTAGATTTGCGTGGGAAGTGTGATGGATCTCTTCAAAATATACACAGCAGTTGCGCGTTCCTTTGGCATGGCGTGTGTTACGTTCGTGGATAGTTTGGCATAAACAAAAATGTGTCCATTGATCGACTTTCAAGTTTTCGGCTAACAGAAAGCCAATGGCCACGGGTTGGTTGTTTTTTGGTATCACCGCACAAATTATAGATGGTTTTGTTTTTTTCTACTTTAGTTTTGCTGTTTGTTGTTTGTTGTTGTTGTTGTTTTGTTGTTTGTTTTGTTTTGTTTGTTGTTGCTGTTGTTTACCTGTTCGCTGACAGTCTTAACGTTTCCATCAGCCTTGTGGTGTCATCTATTAATTTAACGATCCTTTGACTCCCTTACCCTATCACAGAGAAGCTGGGGATAGAGTAAAAGAGTCAAAGGTTAAGTTTTTGCTTTGCCACATGGCGACGATGCTGGGATGCTGGTGGACAGGGTGTGGGAGTCAAAGGGTTAACATAATAAGCGAGGTGATAGTGGTCTCCTTGGTGGAGATTCGCTCATTTGGATCTCATCGACCAAACGATTACCATTGTTAGTAGAGAGCTTAGCATTGAAAATCAAGAGGGTTCACCGCGCTCTGACAGCTCCATAGCGCTCCATCCAAATCTGCCAGCAATTATCTGACAGATTTCCTGAGCCTGCACAAAACCTTGATGCGCTGGCAAGGTCTTGAAATGGGGCAAAGGGGAGAAAGGACCTATCAACACCAAGCTGACACCACCAGAACGATGTGAAACATTAAGATGGGCAGGAACAGACCACTTTTAATGTTTGCGGTGGATCGAACTCAATATCCACTATTGAATCATGGCTATACCAACAGCCCGCTTATAAGGCATTGTCCAAGTTGGTGGATCAAAACACCATTGTAAACCCCACTAAAATGACCAACTAAGTGCACAGTCCTCTCTGGCGGGTGGCCATGTGGCAGTTGGCTTCCATGGGATTCCTGGCACTGGGACTTCAACTGAATGAACCTGAGTTTCGTAGAATGTTGGGGAACAGACAATATTGGTGAAAGGTCGATGCCAGAATAACAGACGGAAAAAAAAAATCACCGTTCAAAGTAATGAAACATGAAGTCATCTGCTCATTCAAAAAGATTCTTTTCATCATAATTAACACTTAGAAAATGTGTGTTCGTCTACTAGCGTAACGTTTCAACAACAGAACTTTGTTTTTCAACACATACTTAAAGTTTACAGAGTGCTGAAAAAGCAGAACAGGTGTTGGTTTTGCGTGGGAAGCGTGATGTGGTATCTTCAACATGTACACAGCAGTTGCGCGTTCCTTTGCATGGCGTGTGTTATGTTCGTGGATTGTTTGGCATAAAAAAAAATGTGTCCATTGATCGACTTTCAAGATTTCGGCTAACAGAAAGCCAATGGCCTACGGGTTAGTTGTTTTTGTTATCACAGCACCTGTAGATGAATCACGGGTTTTTCCCTTTAAGTTTTTGTTTTTGCTGTTGTTGTTGTTGTTTCTGCTTGTGTTGTTTGTTGTTTTTTTGTTGTTTTTGTTGTTGTTGTTTGTTGTTGTTGTTCTTGCTTGTTCGCTGACAGTCTTAACGTTTCCACCAGTCTGGTGGTGGCAGCTTGATTTAACCCTTTGACCTCCCGCCCCCAATCCACCAACTGCAAAAAACACCTTAACCCATTGATTCCCTTACCCTATCTAGCAGCTTCCTGCGGGAAGCTAGGGGATAGGGTAAGACGGTCAAAGGGTTACGTTTTTGCTTTGTTAGCATGGTTGCCAACGCAGGATGCTGTTTGACAGGGTGTGGGAGTTAAAGGGTTAATGT
>CM060305.1:11533656-11538656 GCA_030674185.1 Monoplex corrugatus
GACCAGTGTAGCCTGTAAATAATAGACCAGTGTGACCTGTAAATAATAGACCAGTGTAGCCTGTAAATAATAGACCAGTGTGACCTGTAAATAATAGACCATTGTGACCTGTAAATAATAGACCAGTGTGGCCTGTAAATAATAGACAGTGTAGCCTGTAAATAATAGACCAGTGTGACCTGTAAATAATAGACCATTGTGACCTGTAAATAATAGACCAGTGTGACCTCTAGGCAAATACAAAGTCTAGTGCCTGGAGTCTATGCTGACCCCAAAACACCTCCAGCCTCTACTGATATGTGATATGAGTACTAGCATATGATCAGTCAGCGAAGGCCAAAATCAAGAAATACACAAGGAAATAGCTAGTTGTCCAACCTACACTCACTGACATCGCGCTCTATTGTTACCAGGTAAAGCTAAAGCGATCTCTAAAATTGATTCATTAACTGATTGATTTGGTTGAGTTTTTACGTCGATACCTACCTCAAGTGATATGGCCGACGGGGATAACCATCCATCGTCGAGGATTGAATCATGGTAAATAATAGACCATTGTGACCTGTAAATAATAGACCAGTGTGGCCTGTAAATAATAGACCATTGTGACCTGTAAATAATAGACCAGTGTGGCCTGTAAATAATAGACAGTGTGGCCTATAAATAACAGACAGTGTAGCCTGTAAATAATAGTGTGACCTGTAAATAATAGACCAGTGTGGCCTGTAAATAATAGACAGTGTAGCCTGTAAATAATAGACAGTGTGACCTGTAAATAATAGACCAGTGTAGCCTGTAAATAATAGACAGTGTGGCCTGTAAATAATAGACCAGTGTGACCTGTAAATAATAGACAGTGTGGCCTGTAAATAATAGACAGTGTGGCCTGTAAATAATAGACAGTGTGACCTGTAAATAATAGACAGTGTAGCCTGTAAATAATAGCGTGACCTGTAAATAATAGACAGTGTAGCCTGTAAATAATAGACAGTGTGGCCTGTAAATAATAGACAGTGTGACCTGTAAATAATAGACAGTGTGACCTGTAAATAATAGACAGTGTGGCCTGTAAATAATAGACAGTGTGACCTGTAAATAATAGACAGTGTGACCTGTAAATAATAGACAGTGTGGCCTGTAAATAATAGACAGTGTGACCTGTAAATAATAGCATGACCTGTAAATAATAGACAGTGTGGCCTGTAAATAATAGACAGTGTGACCTGTAAATAATAGACAGTGTGACCTGTAAATAATAGACAGTGTGGCCTGTAAATAATAGACAGTGTTGCCTGTAAATAATAGACAGTGTAGCCTGTAAATAATAGACAGTGTGGCCTGTAAATAATTGTGTGACCTGTAAATAATAGACCAGTGTGACCTGTAAATAATAGACAGTGTAGCCTGTAAATAATAGTGTGACCTGTAAATAATAGACAGTGTAGCCTGTAAATAATAGACAGTGTGGCCAGTAAATAATTGTGTGACCTGTAAATAATAAACCTGTGTGACCTGTAAATAATAGACAGTGTAGCCTGTAAATAATAGTGTGACCTGTAAAATAATAGACAGTGTAGCCTGTAAATAATAGACAGTGTGGCCTGTAAATAATAGACAGTGTGGCCTGTAAATAATACACAGTGTGGCCTGTAAATAATAGACAGTGTGGACTGTAAATAATAGACAGTGTGGCCTGCAAATAATAGACAGTGTGGCCTGTAAATAATAGACAGTGTGGCCTGTAAATAATAGACAGTGTGGCCTGTAAATAATAGACAGTGTGGCCTGTAAATAATAGACAGTGTAGCCTGTAAATAATAGACCAGTGTGGCCTGTAAATAATAGTGTGACCTGTAAATAATAGACCAGTGTGGCCTGTAAATAATAGACCAGTGTGGCCTGTAAATAATAGACCAGTGTGGCCTGTAAATAATACACCACAATGGCCTGTAAAGAATAGACCAGTGTGGCCTGTAAATACTAGACCAGTGTGGCCTGTAAATAATAGACAATGTGGCCTGCAAATAATAGACCAGTGTGGCCTGTAAATAATAGACCAGTGTGGCCTGTAAATAATAGACCAGTGTTGCCTGTAAATAATTGACCAGTGTAGCCTGTGAATAATAGACCAGTGTAGCCTGTAAATAATAGACCAGTGTAGCCTGTAAATAATAGACCAGTGTTGCCTGTAAATAACAGACCAGTGTGGCCTGTAAATAATAGACCAGTGTGGCCTGTAAATAACAGACCAGTGTGGGCTGTAAATAATAGACCAGTGTGACCTGTAAATAATAGACCAGTGTGGCCTGTAAATAATAGACAGTGTAGCTTGTAAATAATAGACCAGTGTGGCCTGTAAATAATAGACCAGTGTGGCCTGTAAATAATAGACCAGTGTAGCCTTAAATAATAGACCAGTGTAGCCTGTAAATAATAGACCAGTGTGACCTGTAAATAATAGACCTGTGTGACCTGCAAATAATAGACCAGTGTGACCTGTTAATAATAGACCAGTGTGACCTGTAAATAATAGACCATTGTGACCTGTAAATAATAGACCAGTGTGGCCTGTAAATAATAGACCAGTGTAGCCTGTAAATAATAGACCAGTGTGACCTGTAAATAATAGACCAGTGTAGCCTGTAAATAATAGACCAGTGTGACCTGTAAATAATAGACCATTGTGACCTGTAAATAATAGACCAGTGTGGCCTGTAAATAATAGACAGTGTAGCCTGTAAATAATAGACCAGTGTGACCTGTAAATAATAGACCATTGTGACCTGTAAATAATAGACCAGTGTGACCTCTAGGCAAATACAAAGTCTAGTGCCTGGAGTCTATGCTGACCCCAAAACACCTCCAGCCTCTACTGATATGTGATATGAGTACTAGCATATGATCAGTCAGCGAAGGCCAAAATCAAGAAATACACAAGGAAATAGCTAGTTGTCCAACCTACACTCACTGACATCGCGCTCTATTGTTACCAGGTAAAGCTAAAGCGATCTCTAAAATTGATTCATTAACTGATTGATTTGGTTGAGTTTTTACGTCGATACCTACCTCAAGTGATATGGCCGACGGGGATAACCATCCATCGTCGAGGATTGAATCATGGGAAATATCAGGCTTCTAAGCATGTTTGAAGATACAGAAGATAGTGTTGTGAGATCAGTCAAGCCCAAACTGCGGCAGTGCAGTAAATGGAAAGTCTGGAAGGTGGTGGACACAGCGAAATCAAACCTTAAAATCAGAAAAGCAATAGATCACATGCAAACCAGTGGTCGGGAATTAGGGTCAACAAAAATGAAATGGTGATCAAAGGCCAAGGTAAAAGCAAACATAAACATGGTAATACGAGCACAAAAGGTTAAGAAAGATAAGGATGCCAAAAGAATACAGGAAGCAGTCCCGCAAAGCCAACAGTGGCAATGGACAACTTGGAACAGTGCACTTTGAAGAAGTCTCTACCGGAGAAGGGAGAAGAGTGGCAGAATAGTTCAGACGTTGGCCAGCCAAAATGTAAACTCGAGGTTCCCGGATTCGCTCCCCGTGCAGGCCTCGACTTTTCTCCTCGGTTTCACCGGAAAATCGAACTGAATGTCTAGTCCTTCGGAAGGGGATGAAAAACAAGTTGGACCCGTGTGCCTTCCGGCTGCGCACGCTAAAGATCCTACGGCAGTTTAAAATCGTGAAGAGCAGGGCATTGCCCGGCTGCCTTGGTATAAAACATTTGAGAGATAGGTTTGATTTCCCAGGTCCCACCCCTTGAAGACCAGTTAGTACTCTTGCCTTTCTGAAGTCTTGGTAAAACAAATGTGAACATGAATATGAATTTGAATCGGGGGAGAGGGGATGGGCACCGTCCTGATGGTGTTGGCTCCGGGAAAGTTGAGGTCTCTGCTACCTCACTCCCCTACGACCTTAGGGTTATGGAACTATCTAGGCAGGACCTCGGGACTTGGCCAGTTCATGGGTTTATGTGCAGGCTTAAGGCTTGTGCCATGATCATTCTGGATCTTCTCCATCACCTGGCACCTGTGACGTTAGTGCATATGGAATTCCTTCCGAGCTCGGAGATGTCATCTCGAGAAACAGAAACTGAAATTGAAACTCAACTGGAATGACGTCACTTATGGCCCCTCTCAGAACCAGTTTTAACCTCAGATATGTACATGACCTCCTGCCCTCGAACGAAAATGTGGTGAAATGGGTGATATCAGGTGATTCTGTGTATCTGCTTTGCCATGGTAAACAAACAGTACAACGTGTCCTAAGTTCACACAAAACAACACTAACTAAAGGAAGGTACACATGGACACAGTCGAGTGCTTCAAGAGATCGCACAAGCAATCAGTACTGCCAGGGAAAAAAACATGTCCGCCCTGCCGCCTGCTCGCATAGCTGCCAGCTAATTTCCCCTTACTTTAATCTCGATAGTTAACAATCGTAAGCTCCCGATGTTGCCTTAATTCAACCACACGGTTGTTTGAAAAGCCGCGAAAGTGGCGAGGCATGAGGCTCCAGACACACTTTTGATGTTCAACAAGGTCTTTCCGAGCAGTCATCAGGCATGATTCCCTGAAGTCAGCGGCCAAGCCACAAGCCGGAATTAACAAGAAACACAACGAGGGTGTGGTTGGGACCAGAGCTCCAATACCTTGCCACTCTCCGGACAATCACCTCCCAAGCTCTGGACCAGTTGATAGCCGTTCCATCAAGCAAAAAGAAGTGTCGCTGTTAATTTTCACACGAATCGATAAACCGAGGTCCTAAATGCACAACCCGTTTAGCGCATGTTAAAAATCCTTCGACAAAAAAAAATAATATCCCTGGCAAGACTCAAAAGAAAAATTAACATCCATCGGTAAATAGAAATTTGCTTATTAGTGCATAAGGAATTATCCAAATCCGTTGCGAGCAAAACGTAATTCAACCAAAGCATGATAATCCAGCACCATCCACATCCTCCTGAATTTCTGTCTTGTTCTGTGATG
>CM060305.1:11543656-11546156 GCA_030674185.1 Monoplex corrugatus
GTAAATTGTCCGATGCTGATTTTATTAATTATGTGAATAACTTTGATATAATCTGTTTAACAGAAACTTTTATTAGCAATGACTTTGATTTCAGTAATAGCTTCTCAGATTTTGTTGCATATAGTGCTCCAGCCAAAAAACTATCAAACCAAGGACGAAACTCAGGGGGTGTGCTACTTCTGATTAAGAGACGATTTAGTCATTTTGTAAAAGAGACAGTGAACGTGACAGTTAATAACGTAGTAGCAATAAAATTTGACAAGAAATTGTTTCAAGTGGAAAAAGACATATTATACATTGCTTGTTATATTCCCCCTGAGTGGAGCCCAGTGTATAGAAATAATGTAATTAAGGATGGCATTTTATTGCTTGAGGAAAGTTTATTGGATATATTTGAAAAAGAAAATGCATATATCATTTTATGTGGGGATTTCAATGCAAGAACAGGTGGGGTACAAGCAGAAACATCGGGGATGACTTTTTGTGATGTTCATTTAGATAATGACAAGGAAGATAAACATGGTGGCCGTTCATCAAAAGATTTTTCTACTAATATGTTTGGATCATCTTTACTTGATTTTTGTTTCATGTTGGATCTTGTCATTGTAAATGGTACCTGTAATGGGGATAAAGAGGGTGAGTTTACATTTGTCTCACCAAATGGGTGCAGCATTATTGATTATTTTGTTGTTTCTGATGAACTGTTAGAAAGGTGTGATTTACGTGTAGCTGATAGCCTACACTCGTGGCATTTTCCTGTAGAGTTGACCTGGGTGATTGATGATGGGAAAAAGGGAGAGAGTGAAGTGAGAGAGGAGGGAGGAGGAGAGGGAGGGATGAGAGAGAGGGTGGTGTGGTCAGAAGAATGCGTGCAAATGTACAAAGACGAGACTGACTCAGCCCAGTTCAAGCAGTGTTTGGAAAGGGCTAAAGAAAGAATGATAGAGGGGGTGGATGAATCATTGAATGCATTGATATGTTTACACAAGCCTTGTGTGGAGCTGCTGCATGCATGATTCGTATGACTGGGAAAAAGAAAAGAAGGACTAATGATTGGTTTGATGAAGAATGTGCACGGAAGAAAAGAAATGTCAATCGTATGTTGAGGAATTTTAGAAGGGCTAAGATAAATCTAACAGAACGCAGACAGTTGTATGTAGAAGAGAGAAAATCGTATAATAAATTGAAGAAAGAAAAGAAAAATAAGTATGATGAAAAAAGATTACAAGAGTTAAAAGAATCTATAAATGACCATAAATTATTCTGGTCAACAATAAGAGCAGTAAATAGAAAAACAGTATTGTACAATAATATCAGCTTGCAACAATGGTACGATCATTTCTCGCATGTCTTTGATGAGACAGAAGAGTCAGAACAACAAGAAAATACAGTAATTGAAGAAGAGGAGGAAACAGATGAATCTTTATTCAACGACCCAATATCTAAAACAGAGATTACAGAAGGCATTCAACACTTGAAAAACGGCAAAAGTGCGGGCATTGATATCATCCTTGGAGAAATGCTAAAACATGCAAATAAGGAAGTGCGTAGTTTTTTGAAAGACCTTTTCAACTTTTTGTTCATGAAAGGATATTTCCCAGCAATGTGGTCAAAGTCTATCATTATACCTATATACAAAAAGGGCGATAACAACAATCCTGATAACTATAGAGGAGTAGCATTAACAAGCATAATTGGTAAGGTTTATACACACATTTTAAATAGAAGACTTACAAAATGGGCACAAAGGGAAGCAATGATAGTGGAGGAACAAGCAGGGTTTAGAGCAGGATACAGCACTGTAGATCACATATTTACACTTTATGCTCTAGTTCTAAAGTATCTTAATTAATAAAAATTCTAAACTCTTCGTTGCATTTGTCGATTTCCGGAAAGCGTTCGACTCAATAAATAGAAACAAATTATGGAACGTTTTAAGAAATAAAGGTGTAAATGGTAGATTATATAAGGCAATAAGAGGAGTATATGATACAGTTATAGCTTGTGTTAGAGATAAAAACTTGTATACTGATTTTTTCAACTGTCCAAAGGGAGTAAAGCAAGGATGTTTGCTCAGCCCCTTACTGTTCTCATTCTTTATTAATGAATTAGCAATAGAATTATCAGCTAAAGGAAGACATGGAATACAAATGCTACCTGGACATGTTGAGTTATTTTTAATGCTTTTTGCAGGTGATATTATACTCCTTTCGGACACAGTGATCGGACTCCAAAACCAACTTAATGTTCTAAAGCAGGAAGCAGACAGACTGTCTCTCAACGTTAATCTCGACAAAACAAATATTATTGTATTCCGTAAAGGTGGACATCTTTCCATTAATGAAAAATGGAAATATGGAGATTATGAAGTTAAAGTAACTAACTCTTACAAATATTTAGGGTTAACATTTACCACAAAACTAAGCTTAACCACAGCATGGACAGAGATGTGCAGAAAAGGGAAAAGAGGGGTGATTGAAATCCTTAGTTATGAGAAAAT
>CM060305.1:11553656-11561156 GCA_030674185.1 Monoplex corrugatus
CTTTACACTGACAAATGACCAAAAGGAGCTGTGACTGTTGGCATTAACACAGATCTTTACACAGACAAATGACCAAAAGGAGCCATGACTGTTGACACTAACACAGATCTTTACACTGACAAATGACCAAAAGGAGCCGTGACTGTTGACACTAACACAGATCTTTACACTGACAAATGACCAAAAGGAGCTGTGACTGTTGACATTAACACAGATCTTTACACTGACAAATGACCAAAAGGAGCCATGACTGTTGACATTAACACAGATCTTTACACTGACAAATGACCAAAAGGAGCCATGACTGTTGACATTAACACAGATCTTTACACAGACAAATGACCAAAAGGAGCCGTGACTGTTGACATTAACACAGATCTTTACACAGACAAATGACCAAAAGGAGCTGTGACTGTTGACATTAACACAGATCTTTACACTGACAAATGACCAAAAGGAGCTGTGACTGTTGACATTAACACAGATCTTTACACTGACAAATGACCAAAAGGAGCTGTGACTGTTGACATTAACACAGATCTTTACACTGACAAATGACCAAAAGGAGCTGTGACTGTTGACATTAACACAGATCTTTACACTGAGAAATGACCAAAAGGAGCCCTGACTGTTGGCATTAACACAGATCTTTACACTGACAAATGACCAAAAGGAGCTGTGACTGTTGGCATTAACACAGATCTTTACACAGACAAATGACCAAAAGGAGCCATGACTGTTGACATTAACACAGATCTTTACACTGACAAATGACCAAAAGGAGCCCTGACTGTTGGCATTAACACAGATCTTTACACTGACAAATGACCAAAAGGAGCTGTGACTGTTGGCATTAACACAGATCTTTACACTGACAAATGACCAAAAGGAGCCCTGACTGTTGACATTAACACAGATCTTTACACTGACAAATGACCAAAAGGAGCTGTGACTGTTGACATTAACACAGATCTTTACACAGACAAATGACCAAAAGGAGCTGTGACTGTTGACATTAACACAGATCTTTACACTGACAAATGACCAAAAGGAGCCATGACTGTTGACATTAACACAGATCTTTACACAGACAAATGACCAAAAGGAGCTGTGACTGTTGACATTAACACAGATCTTTACACAGACAAATGACCAAAAGGAGCTGTGACTGTTGACATTAACACAGATCTTTACACTGACAAATGACCAAAAGGAGCTGTGATTGTTGACACCAACACAGATCTTTACACAGACAAATGACCAAAAGGAGCTGTGACTGTTGACATTAACACAGATCTTTACACTGACAAATGACCAAAAGGAGCTGTGACTGTTGACATTAACACAGATCTTTACTTAGACAAATGACCAAAAGGAGCTGTGACTGTTGGCATTAACACAGATCTTTACACTGACAAATGACCAAAAGGGCTGTGACTGTTGACATTAACACAGATCTTTACACAGACAAATGACCAAAAGGAGCCCTGACTGTTGGCATTAACACAGATCTTCACACTGGCAGAAACAGCAAAGAACATGAAGAATTCTCTGGTAGGTGTAGCTGGCCTGACTATTGAAAAACAAAGCAATTGACCAAAAAGACGAGAGATAAAAGAGCAGGAATAGTGTGGGGCATCGCTATACTGCACTTCAGAGAGACCTGTAAGGTTTCTCTAGTACTGGGTGAGTCCAGATCTGTAGCTGTACATAAGGCATAAGGTGGGACCCAATCAATCAAATGGTTTAATCGTTTTCCTTTAAAAAAAAAAGCTGGGTAGGTCGAGAAAATGAGAGAAAGAGAGACAGACAAACAGACAGACAGGCAGGAGAGAAAGAAAGAAAGAGACAGACAGACAGAGACAGGGAGACAGACAGACAGACAGACAGAGACATACAGACAGGATCGACAGAGAAAGAGAAAGAGAGAGTGAGACAGACAGACAGAGAGACAGAGAAAGACAGAAACACACAGAAGAGATAGAAGGGGGAGGAGAGAGAGAGATACACATAAGAGAGAGAGAGAGAGAAGACAGATAGAATGCCAAAGAGACAAAGAGATAGAGATATACAGGTAGAACAGGGGAGAGGGAGAGAGAAGAGAGAATAGAGAGAGATAGAGGGAGAGAGAGAGACAGACAAACAGACAGACAGATAGAGAGAGACAGACAGATAGAGAGAGACAGACAGACAGACAGACAGACAATCAGACAGACACAGAGAGAGTTGTCATCAATGAGCTCAGCTTTATCTTCACGTGAACTTCGAAAAACAGTTTCTACAAAGTTATGTCAATGTCTTTCTTCTTACAACTCAACTGGTCACAGCTTGAACTTTCTCTTTGAAGACTTGTTGTCCACTTCCTCCAGTACAAAGACCAGTAGACAAATGGCTCAAAAAGAGCAGCAATGACAAACAACATGAGCACAGATCGTTACACAGAAACAGACTGCAAGAAACATAAAAGGAATCTGTGTCACGTATAGCCTGAGCACTGGACTATATTTCCTGAAAACATAGAAAAGGTTCCTTGCAAAAAGAAGAGAAACAGTAACAAGAAGAGAAAGGTTCCTTGCAAAAAGAAGAGAAAGAGTAAAAAGAAGAGAAAGAGTAATGAAAGGCATCGCTAAGATCTGAAAACACTTATGACACATAGATAGGTGTATTGGCCAATCCTTGCTCTTTCAGAGAGAGACAGACAGACAGACAAAGACAAAGATGGAAACAGAGATTTAGAGAGAAAGAGACAGAGACAGACAGACAGAGATAGAGAGATACAAAGAGAGAAAGAGAAAGAGAGAGACAGAGACAAAGAGAGACAAAGACAGAAAGTTGTCATCAATGAGATCAGCTTTATCTTCACGTGAACTTCGAAAATCAGTTTCTACAAAGTTATGTCAATGTCTTTCTCCTTACAACTCAACTAGTCACAGCTTGAACTTTCTGTTTGAAGACATGTTGTCCACCTCCTCCAGTACAAAGTGGACCTCCTCCAGTACAAAGACCAGTAGACAAATGGCTCAAAAAGAGCAGTGACAAACAACATGAACACAGATCGTTACACAGAAACAGACAGCAAGAAACATGAAAGGAATCTGTGGCACGTGTAGCCTGAGCACTGGACTTTGTATTTCCTGAAAACATAAAAAGGGTCCTTGTAAAAAGAAGAGAAAGAGTAATGAAAGCCATCGCTAAGATCTGAAAACACTTACGATACATAGATAGGTGTATTGGCCAGTCCTTGCTCTTTCAGAGAGAGACAGACAGACAGACAGACAAAGACAAAGATAGAAACAGAGAGAAAGAGACAGAGACAGACAGACAGAGATAGAGAGATACAAGAGAGAGAGAGAGAGAGAAAGAGAGGGAGACAGAGAGAAAGAGAGAGAGAAAGACAGAGACAAAGAGAGACAGAGACAGAGAGTTGTCATCAATGAGATCAACTTTATCGTCACGTGAACTTCGAAAAACAGTTTCTACAAAGTTAAGTCAATGTCTTTTTTCTTACAACTCAGCTAGTCACAGCTTGAACATTCTCTTTGAAGACATGTTGTCCACCTCCTCCAGTACAAAGACCAGTAGACAAATGGCTCAAAAAGAGCAGTGACAAACAACATGAACACAGATCGTTACACAGAAACAGACAGCAAGAAACATGAAAGGAATCTGTGGCACGTATAGCCTGAACACTGGACTGTATTTCCTGAAAACATGAAAATAATTCCTTGCAAACGAAGAGGAAGAATAATGAAAGGCATCGCCATAGCCTCCAGACAGCTCTTAGGCTTCTCTTCCATCGTTAGTTGTGTCCTGCTTTGAGACTGTGCATAGAGCATAAGGTAGACCCAATTACTTCATTTGGAACTTTAAAAAAAATGGGGAAACAAAAAGGTGTGTGTGTGGGGGGGGGGGGGGGGGGGCAGACAGAAAGAGACAAGCACAGAGTAAGAAACAAAGAAAGAGAGAGAAAGAGAGTTAAAATCTGAAAACACTTATGACACATAGATAGTAGTATTAGACAGTTCTTGCTATTTTAGAGAGACAGACAGACAGACTGACTGAAAGACAGACAGACAGACGAAGAAGAGAGAATGGGAGGAATAGGGTGAGATACACAAAAGAGAGAGGAGGAGAGAGAGAGAAAGACAGAGAGGGAGGGAGAGAAAGAGAGAGAAAGAGAGACAGAAGACAGAAAGATAAAGCAGAAAAAGCAGAGTGACCAAGAGACAGAGAGACATAGACAGATAGACAGGTAAAGAAAGAGAAAGGGAGAAAAAGAAAAAGACTGTGAGAGTGAATGAGAGAGAGAGAGAGAAACAGAAAGAGAGAGAGAGAGAGAGAAAGAGAGATAGAAACAGACTCAGAGACAAAGGGACAGAAACAGAGAGACAGAGATAAATACAAAGAGAGATAAAAGAGAGAGAAAGGGAGAGAGAGAGAGAAAGAAAAAAGAGAGAGAGAGAAGAGAGAGAAAGAAAGACAGACAGACAGACAGACAGACAGAGAGTTGTCATCATTGAGCTCAGTTTTATTTTCACGTGAACTTCAGAAAACAGTTTCTACAAAATTATGTCAATGTCTTTCTCCTTACAACTCAACTCGTCACAGCTTGTACTTTCTCTTTGAAGACGTTGTCCAACATCTCCGGTAGACAAATGACCAAAAGGAGGAGTGACAAACAACATGAACACAGAAATGGGCAGCAAGAAACATGAAAGGAATCTGTGGCACGTGTAGCTTAAGTACTGGACTATGTTTCCTGAAAACATACCAAAACAAAGTTGCTTGCAAAAAGAGGAGGAAGAGTAAAGAAAGGCATCACTCACTGCTCTGCCTCCAGACAGCTCTGTAAGGCTTCACAGTCCAGCTTTTATTTAGTTCTTCTTTTTCGCTGTGCATGGAGCGTAAAGTAGGACCCAATCAATTCGTTTTGGTTCCTTTTCGAAATTCCTTTTCAAAAAGGAGAGAGAGAGAGAGAAGGAGGGAGGGGGCAGACAGGCAGACAGACAGACAGACAGAGACACAGAGACACAGACAAACATACAGACAGATAGACAGAAAAACAGATAGACATACAGACAGAGACACAGATAAATAGAGAGAGAGAGAGAGATGGACAGACAGGACAGACAGAGAGAGAGAGAGAGAGAAAGAGAAACAGAGAGTGGAGAGAGAGATGGACAGACAAGACAGACAGAGAGAGAAAGAGAAACAGAGATTGATTTGATTGATTTGATTCAGTTTTACGTCAGCACTCACCTCAGGTGATATGGCCGACGGGGATAACCATCCCAGGAAAATGGGGGCAATGGGGGACTTATCTAATCCTATACTGACACCACCAGAACAACAATGATGCTAAGATGGGACAGTGAGAAGGCCAGATTTAATGTAGCGCACCCCGGGATTCGAACCCACAACCATTAGCATGTGAATCCGACGCTCAAACCAACTGAGCTACAGAGACCCGCATAAGAGAAACAGAGAGAGAGAGAGAGAGATGGACAGACAGGACAGACAGAGAGAGAGAGAGAGAGAGGAGAGAGATATACACACACGTAAGAGAAAGAGAAACAGACAGACAGAATGACAAAGAGACAAAGAGACGGACAGAGGGATAGAGAAAGATATACAGAGAAAAAAAAGAGACAGACAGAGAGACAGACAGAGACAGACAGACAGAGAGTGTTGAAATCAGTGAGTGAGCTCAGCTTTTTCATCGCGTGAACTTCCAAAAGCAGTTGTTGTTGTTTTTACAAAGTTACTGCAGTATCTTTTTTCTTACAATTCAGCTCGTTACAGCTTGAACGTTCTCTTTGAAAACATGTTGTCCACCTCCTCTGGTTCAGAAATCTGTAGACAAATGGCTAAAAAGAGCAGTGACAAAAACATGAACACAGATCCTTACACAGAAACGGGCAGCAAGAAACATGAAAGGATTCTGTGGTACGTGTAGCTTGAGCACTGGACTGTATTTCTTGAAAACATAGAAAAATATTCTTGCAAAAAGAGGAGTGAGAGTAATGAAAGGCATCGTAATTCTGCCTCCATACAGCTTTGTAAGGCTTCTTAGTCCATCTTTTATTGAGTCCTGCTTTGTGACTGTGAATAAAGCGTAAGGTAGGACCCAGTCAATTCACTTAGTTCCTTTTCGTAATTCCTTTTCAAAAAGGAGAGGGAGAAAGAGAGACAGACAGAGAAAGGAGACAGAGACAGACAGACAGTGAGAGATGGGGACAGAGAGACAGGCAGACAGGTAGACAGAAAGACAGAGAGATAGACAAACATACAATATAATAGAAAAAAAGAGAGGGAAGGACAGACAGATAGACAGACAGAAAGAGATAGAAAGACAGAGGAAGAGAGAGAAGGAGATATATATATAAAAACATAGAGAGAGAGAATTGAAATTTGAATACACTAACAACACATAGATATGACCATAATGTCCCATGGAACCTGTCTTACGGCCAATCCTTGCTATTTTAGAAAGAGAAAGAGAGAGACAGAGAGTGACAGAGAGAGAGAGTGACAGAAAGAGAGAGAGAGAGACACAGAGAGAGAGAGAGAGAGAGGAGAGAGCTTGAATGTTGTCTATGAAAGTATATTGTTACCTTTTCCAGACACAAACACCCAATAGACAAGTGGCCTCAAGAAACAGTGACAAAACACTTTGAACACGGATCTTAACTTAAAATGTTTCACTGTGTACTTTAGTAGAAAGGGTAGATCTTATGTTAAAGTCGTTGACTCAGGACATTAATTTTGAGTTCTGTTTGAACCCACAACATAAAACCTGACCTGTCCATTGCCCATCGTAAATCGATGCTTATGATCGTACTGACGGTGTCAGCTTAGTGTTAAAAAGATCAGCTGCCCCTCTTCCCCATTCCTTTCCACTTCAAGACTTTGCCAGTGGATAAGCTTCTGTGCACGTTCAAGGAGTCTGCCAGATAATAAATCGCAGATTAGGCGAAGCGCATAAGGAATTGTCTGTCCGATGAATCCCTCTTGATATAAACTAAACATCTAACTTCTAAACTGAGTCCACAGAACAAACTCCATCCTCTCTGTGTCAAGGCACAAAAACAGATCGTTAACAATGATTCTGGCATCAGTGTGAAGCACCCTACATTATCGCCCTAAGCCTGAGTTCTGGAGTGAAGCAAGACAAGGGTCTTCCATTTCTCTTGGTCCAGAGGCTGGGCTAGACCTGGTCAGTGGGCGTTGTGTGGCTGTGTTCAGGGGTTTGACATCTCCCCACCTTACCATTCGGTTTGTAAACAAGGCTATAGATGACTTGAGTCTGAATGGGTCATGCAACGCGTGGACAGTGCCCCATTTGTTTGATGAAATGACTATCAAGTGGCGTCGGGAGTTTTGAAGGTGATTGTCTGGAGAGTGGTTCCAGGTACCATCAGTTTCAGTTTGTTTCAATTTCAATTTTTCAAGATGACGTCTCCGCACTCGGATTGAATTCCGTATGCACTAACATCGCAG
>CM060305.1:11568656-11578656 GCA_030674185.1 Monoplex corrugatus
ATCAAGACTGTCTCGTTTGTTTTCTTTGCTGTCCATTGAACTCTCAACATTCTTCTTAGAAACCACATCTCGGCTGCCTCAATCTTGTTCTGGCTTTGCTTGTTGACTGTCCACGCCTCACATCCGTACAACAGTATTGGTTCTATATTCAAGAACTCTCTTCCTGATGTTAATTGATAGGCATTTGTTGGTAAGAATGCTTGTCATCTTCTTGAATGCTGTTTTGGCTTGGCCGATTCTGCCGGCTATTTCTGATGTGCATCTGCAGTCTGATGAAATGATCGTTCCCAGGTATTTAAACTTATCAACCTGTGTCAAGGTTGTGCCATTTGCTGTTATTTTGCGGAGGGGAATTCATGTTTTTTACTGATCACCATGACTTCAGTCTTCCTGCTGTTTAGTTCCAGCCCCTTACCTTTGCTTTCTATTTCTAGTATATTCACAAGGTTTTGTAGGTCCCTTTCATTTTCTGCAATTAGCACGGTGTCATTTGCGTATCGAATGTTGTTTATCATTTTCCCTCCAACCTTTAATCCTTGATTTACTATGAAATGAAAAACAAGAGCTATCAATAATGAGACTAACACTGGTACCATCTCAAATGTAACACTACACAAGACTAACACTGGTACCATCTCAAATGTAACACTACACAAGACTAACGCTGGTACCATCTCAAATGTAACACTACACAAGACTAACACTGGTACCATCTCAAATGTAACACTACACAAGACTAACACTGGTGCCATATCAAATGTAACACTACACAAGACTAACATTGGTACCATCTCAAATGTAACACTACACAAGACTAACACTGGTACCATCTCAAATGTAACACTACACAAGACTAACACTGTACCATCTCAATGTAACACTACACAAGACTAACACTGGTACCATCTCAAATGTAACACTACACAAGACTAACACTGGTACCATCTCAAATGTAACACTACACAAGACTAACACTGGTGCCATATCAAATGTAACACTACACAAGACTAACACTGGTACCATCTCAAATGTAACACTACACAAGACTAACATTGGTACCATCTCAAATGTAACACTACACAAGACTAACACTGGTACCATCTCAAATGTAACACTACACAAGACTAACACTGGTACCATCTCAAATGTAACACTACACAAGACTAACACTGGTACCATCTCAAATGTAACACTACACAAGACTAACGCTGGTACCATCTCAAATGTAACACTACACAAGACTAACACTGGTACCATCTCAAATGTAACACTACACAAGACTAACACTGGTGCCATATCAAGTGTAACACTACACAAGACTAACACTGGTACCATCTCAAGTGTAACAAATGTAACAAATGTAACAAATGTAACAAATGTAACAAATGTAACAAATGTAACAAATGTAACACTACACAGACTCTTACATCGTGGAATGGAAAGTGTTCGGGTCGTTGTCATTTCCTGTGATCTACGAGTTGTTTCCCTTTGTTGTTTTAAGTAACCAGGAACCGTTTGGTGAGTTTTGGTAAAACATAGGCTAGGTATGACCTCAGGAATTGGCTAACTCACTGGGTTTATGTGCAGGCTCAAGGCTTTTGCCATGATTACCATACACATGGCATCTGTGACGTTAGTATATATCATCATCATCATCAGGTACCCTGCCCGCATGGCGTTGGCGACCATGGACTTCCGACCATCTCTATCTCTCGTTGCCCCCAGCATCTCCCCCACCCTGTTCATCCCCAGCCACTCTGCAAGTCCGTCCAGCATTCTCTCCCTGGGTCTACCTGGTGCTCTCTTTCCCTCCAGCTTTCCCGTTGTGACCAGGTGCTCTAAATCCCCCTTCCTCATAAAATGGCCTACAAATGTTGCTTGTCTTTTCCTAATCTCCCTTTTGAGTGATCTATTTGTGTCTGCCTCCATCAAGACTGTCTCGTTTGTTTTCTTTGCTGTCCATGGAACTCTCAACATTCTTCTGAGAAACACATCTCGGCTACCTCGATCCTGCTCTGGCTTTGCTTGCTTGTTAGTGTATATATAGAATTCATTCTGAGTGCGGAGAAGTCATTTCGAGAATCTGAAACTGAAACTGAAATTGTACTTGATTCTTTTCACTTCGTTTTTCATAATTATGTTCATTGCCGCCACCTTCTCAATCTTGCCATACTCGGTGCCCACATCTCATCAGCAATTTGGCTGTGGATTCCTATGCTTATTGGATAGCCAGACATGTCTGTGGCGTCAACCATCTCTGTGTCATAGGCCCGTAATACAAGCTTTAACATCGATTTTCTCAGGACCAGGTCACCGGTCTAGGAATATTTCCAGATAACTTTTTCCTGAGGGTGGAAACCTTCAGCAAACTCCAAAACTCTGAACTTGGATATAAAGGGCGTGGGCACTGAACATCGTTTCCTCAAAAAGACGGGTGTACAAGAGACTGGCAGCCCTGAAAGGAATCGTTGTGCCGCTGCCAGAGACATTTCTAAGCTTTCCGCAGGTTTGGTTTGTGTCTCCTTTTGTAACTGTGTAAACAGCGTACATATTTGCCGTCCTGTTTAATTGATCCATTGCCGTGCACCTTAAAGAGCGGAGATTGAAAGAGAGAGAGACAGACACACAGACACACAGACACACAGACACACAGGCAGACAGGCAGAGACAGGCAGAGACAGACACACAGAGACAGACACACAGAGACAGAACACAGAGACAGACACACAGAGACAGACACACAGAGACAGACACACAGAGACAGACACACAGAGACAGACACACAGAGACAGACACACAGAGACAGACACACAGAGACAGACACACAGAGACAGACACACAGAGACAGACCAAAAGAGACAGACACACAGAGACAGACACACAGAGACAGACACACAGAGACAGACACACAGAGAAGACACAGAGACAGACACACAGAGACAGACACACAGAGACAGACAGAAAGACAGACGGACAAAACAGAAAAAGAGAGAGAAATAGAGACAAAGGCAGAGAGAGAGAGAGAGAGAGGACTCAGAGCGAAACGGTGATACAAAGAAGACAGAAAGACAGACAGACAGACAGAGAAATAAATAAAGAGAAAGACAGAGAGACACAGACAGACAGAGAGAGACAGAGAGAGAAACAGACAGAGAGACAGACAGAGGGGGAAAAAGAAAAAAAAAACAGGATAGGAATGTACTTTACGCTTACTATCATAATACATTTTATCAATATATCTTGATAAATCCTGACGTCATCCGGCCTCAAGATATATATACTCCCAAAGAGCTGATCAAAACAACAACAACAACAACAACAACAACAACAACAGCAACAACAACAACAACAACAACGAAAATATTGAACAACACCCTCAATAATACATCCGTAAAAAAGCATGATGAGATTCAGCTCAGTTGTCCCAATGACGCCTTAGCACGCTGAACTCTGTGTGGGAGCCAGTGGGCGCTGACACGTACCACGATCGATTTTGAAACCGATGAGGATTCAAACCTAAGATCTCCCAATCAATAGTATAACGTGCTAACCACTTTGAAAGTTGACGTTTTTTGAAGTTTCTTTCTCCAGTTTGTTCTTTCAAGTGAACGTCATCGAAGAGAAAGTTTTCGTGAGGTTCTTTTCATTTGAATGTTTTTGTCAATGGACTTCGCAGCACTTCAGCATTTTCTTTGAAGTCATGCCATCTGCCCCTTCCACAGGGAAAAAAAGAAAAAAAAGTGAAACAAACAAACAAACAAACAAACATGCAAACATGCAAACAACGACACACATCACACACACACACACACATCACACACACACACACTACACACACACACACACACACATAACACACACTACACACATACACACACACAACATACACACACACACACATACCACACACACATACACACAACAACACACACATACACACACATACACACACATACACACACCATACACCATACACACACACATACACCATACACACACACACACATACACACACATCACACACTACACACACATACACACACACATACACACACACATACATACACACACATACAACACAAACAACACACATACACACATCATACACACACACACACACACATACACACAATACACACACAACATACACACATACCCCACACATACACATACACACACATACACACACACACATCACACACATACACACACACACACATAACACACACACATACACACACACACACACATAGACACACACACATAACACACACACATACACACACACACACAACACACACACACACACACACACAACAAACAAACAAAGAACAACAACAACAGAAACCAAAGAGACAAACAAACAAACAAGATGGTCATGTAATTCTTACATTTTTCATTTTTGTTACGAACAAAAAAAAATTCATCCAGATTTTTTTATGTTCAAGTTCAGTGCGACGTAGAGGAAACTTGGGTAAAAATAAAAATTGGTGTGCACTCAGGACAAAGCAAGCTCTATAAGAGACGTTCCTGAGAAAGTTCTCTTCACACATCCTTGTCACGGAAGTCGATGTTTCATCAGAATTCATGTTTTGTAACTTCTTTGACATTGCATATTTGTGACATCATTACCCTGTGTCCTGCCGTATGGTGGTGGCTATCATGGCCCTCCATACAAATATATCCTTTGTCGCTGCAGCTACCTCTCCCACCCTCTCCTGTCTTCAGCCACTCTGCAAGTCCTTCCAATTTCTATATGTATGTAATGGTTCATCTATTTTCATTGTAGTTTTTTGTTCATATATCTCCCTGCTCTCTTGTTTGCTCAATTGCTTTCTTTACTTTCTTTTCTTTTGCCCTCTCTTTTTTTCTGCAATTTACCTTTTTAACAAGAAAGATGTACCCCTCCGTCCCATTGTCGCCTCAGAGGATCCCTGATGTATGAGACGGCCCGCTTCGTTGCAGACATCCTCTCGCCTTTGGTAGGAAAGACAGAACATTCCATTGCAAACAGTGCAGACCTAGTGAAGAAGCTGTCGAAGTTTGCACCACAACCTGATGAGATTCTGGTGTCCTATGACGTCACAGCCCTGTTCACCAGTGTCCCTGTGAAGGACAGCATTGACATCATCAGGGGGAGGTTACAGGTCGACAACAGCCTTCGGCAACGCACCAACCTCCAGTGGAACACATCTGTGAACTGCTATCCTGCTGCCTCAACACCACCTACTTCACCTTTGAAGGACACTTCTACCAACAGACCGAGGGTGCAGCCATGGGGTCCCCTGTGAGTCCCATCGTCGCCAACCTCTTCATGGAAAATTTCGAGGAGAAAGCTTTGGCGTCGTTCCACACTCTCCACGCTACTGGGGCCGCTACATGGACGACACTATGACTGTACTGAAAAGATCGGTGGTAGAAGACTTCACGAACCATCTCAACAACCAACACCCTGCCATCAAGCTCACCTATGAGGTAGAAGAGAACGGCAGCATCGCGATGTTGGATACCCGCATCACCCAGATGGAGACAGGCCTCGCCTTCCAGTACTTACAATTTGACAGTCACCAGTCACTGGAACACAAGCTTGGAGTAATCTGCACCCTCACCCACCGAGCGAAGACCATCTGCTCTATCGACACCGCTAGAGAAGAAGAGGTGCAGTACATCAAAAAAGTACTCAGTGTGTCAGGATACCAGAAGTGGGCCTGGGACATTCTGGGGGCAAGAAAACCATACCCCACCCCTCCACTGAACGGCCAACCCCTTCGAGAGGGCACGTCTCCATGCCATACGTCACGGCGTCACTGAGGCTCTCAGCAGGAAGATCAGGAAGTTGGGAGTCAGTTCCACGCCAAGCCCACCAACACCATCAGAAGCCAGTTAGTCCACCCCAAAGACAAAACAGACAAATTGGACACATCAGGGGTGATATACAAGATAGACTGCCAGGACTGTGACCATAGTTATATTGGCGAAACTGAGCGCAACTTGCACAAAAGATTAAAAGAACACAAACGTGAGTCCTCTCCAGTGGGAGAACATCTGACCCACACCCAACACCAACTTTGAAAAGGACAATGTGCAAGTTCTCGACAAAGAAGCAAGATGGTTCCAAAGGGGAGTAAAGGTGGCAGTTTACATCGCCGCAAGGAACCCCACCCTCAACTGTGACCGGGGCCGACACAACCTGCCATCGGTGTACTCCTCACTTATTCAGTCGCACTGTCGTGAGTTCGCTCACGGCGGTGCGCACTGAAGCCAGTTCTCAATCCAGCAGTTGCGCTGAAGAAGTCGGCTGGATCGCCGATGAAAGCTACGCAGTAAGTAACCTTTTTTGTAACTGAGAGCCAGGTTCAGCCAGGTAGCCATTATAGATATATTTCATTGCTGTTATGACTGTTGCTATCACATTCTGTTGATGTTTTTGCTGTCAGTGTTAAGATTTGATATCATCATCATCATCAGGTGCCCTGAAGCATGGCGTTGGCGATCATGGACTTCCATCTGTCTCTATCTCTCGTTGCCCCTAGCATCTCCCCCCCCCTCCTTGTCCCCAGCCACTCTGCAAATCCGTCCAGCATTTTCTCCCTGGGTCTACCTGGTGCTCCCTTTCCCTCCAGCTTTCCCGTTGTGACCAGGTGCTCAAAATCCCCCTTCCTCATAAAATGGCTTATAAATGTTGCCTGTCTTTTCCTAATCTTCCTTATGAGTGATCTACTGTTGTCAAGATTTGATATGTATTTGTGATATACGTAGTCTGCGTGTCTCACTCATACTTTTGTAAATGACTTAATCTTTCAACATATACAAAATCCAATATCTTATCAACATTTATTTTCATAACTTATTTCACGTTCTATTAGACATGGTTCATTGGTATTCAATCTGTTAAATATTCTGTATGCAGAACAGCGAGGACTAGCTGTAAGTCAGATCCAATGGGATCTAATGATGTGTCGTTAAGAAAATGTTTTGAAGTTTGAAAGGCCTTTGGGGATTTGTTTGTTTGTTTGGCTTCGTTTGTTTGTTTGTTTGTTTGTTTGTTTTTTGTTTTTGCTGTTGTTTATTTGTTTTATAGCTGATTTTAGATACTTTTTTTAGGTATGATGTAACTTGACATGTCTCTTTGCCTTCCAAACTTATGCTTTCATGATTCCTCAACATTCTCGAACCGGGAACTAAATTTGGTGAAGATCCACCCACGTGGACAAATGGATAGGCAGAAGCGCGCGCGCACACACACAACACACACACACACACACACACACACACACGCACACACACACACACACACACGCACGCGCACGCGCACACACACACACACACACACACACACACACACACACGCACGCACGCACACACACAGAGAAACACACACGCACACACACACACACCGAACAGATCTCTCTCCCTCACACACACACACACACACACACACACACACACACACACACACACACACACACACACACACACATACATACATACACACACACACCGAAGCTCCAGTGGTCAATATAAAACAATCCCCCTTAAGGTAAGAGACAGACAGAATGACAGAATGACAGAGGCAGAGAAACAAAGAGACAGACAGACAGACAGACAGAGACAGAGACAGACAGACAGATAAATAGACTGAAAGAGAGAGACAGAGACAGAGAAAGGCAAAAGTGAAAAATAAAAGAGACAGAGAAACTGAACAAAAAAAACAAGAAACACAAGAGTTGAAAAAGGTGTAGAACTGATCAAATTAAACAGCGTGAAAAACAACGTGGACGTAAAACACATATTGCCACTCTCACCTTTACCCCCGAGAAAAACAGAAACATCAGCAGCCAAAAGCGTGGGACTGGTGTAAGGCACACTCGTGTTGTTGTTGTTCTCCAGCTTCGCTCAGATTCGCACTCTAACTTGCACTACTTGCGAATGGCCTGTACGTGAACTGTCCAGTTCAGTTTTGTGTGTGTGTGTGTGTGTGTGTGTGTGTGTGTGTGTGTGTGTGTGTGTGTGTGTGTTGTGTGTGTGTGTGTGTGTGTGTGTGTGTGTGTGTTTCTCGTCTCTCCCTCTTCTCTTGCCTCTCTCATTCTGTCGCTCTGTCTCTCTCTCTCCCCTCTCTCTCTCTGCTCTCTCTCTCTCTTCCTCTTCTCTCTCTCTCTCCCCTCTTCTCTCTGCCTCTCTCTTCTTCTCTCTGTCTCTCTGTCTCTGTCTCTATCTCTGTCTCTGTCTCTCTTTCTCGTTCTCTCTTTCTCTGTCTCTCTGCTCTCTCTCTCTCTCTCTCTCTCTCTCTCTCTCGTCTCTTCTCTGTCTCTCTCTTCTCTCTCTCTCTCTCTCTCTCTCTCTCTGTGAATGATTTGTGCGTATGATATTTTGTTAGTTTGCATGGATGTGCATGTGTACGCGTGGGTGTCCATGTGTGTGCATATCTTGTGGTTGTGTGTTTGTGAGTGGTTGTGTGGTGTGTGTGTGGGGGTGTGTATGTGTTGTTGTGTGTGTGTGTGTGTGTGTGTGTGTGTGTGGTTGTGTGTGTGTGTGCGCGCGGTGTGTGTGTACTGTGTGTAGTGTCTATGTTTTGTTCATATGTGCTTTTGTTGTTGTTTGTTTTAGTTTTTTTGATGTGAACTCCATAAAAGTCTTAAGTTCGTTCTTTGAAAAGTAAGTTAGGAGTTACCTACACCCTTTCCACATACAAAAAAAATGTATAAAATCAGCCATCACTGGAAATAAAGCAAATAAAAGAAAGAAATACCCAAGTGACACATTTTGAACAGACACTGGGTAACACATTGTCAGACAGACAAAACACTATCAGACTGGCAGCAGGAAAGGCATCGCTTTATTGTCTTCAAACAGATTCGTTTCTAAGATTTTCCCCTCCTCAATTCACTTTTTGCTTTGTGACTGAGATAATGACGTAGATTTTGCCACCCAGTATAATTGATTCAACTCTTTTCAATGGCTGTTAAAATGAGACAGACAGACAGACAGACAGACAGACAGAAAGGGAGAGAGGGGTGGAGATAAAGAGAGACAATAAAAGAGATACAGAGACACAGAGACAAAGACATAGGCAGAGAATACGAGAGACAGAGACAGGGACAGGGACAGAGACAGAGACAGATAGACAAACAGACAGACAGACAGACAGATAGACAGACAGATTAGTAGAGACGGATATACGTGCTGACAATAGATGGATTGAAACCAAACCAAACTAACTGAACTAAACCAAACCAAACCAAACAAAACCAAACCGAACTAAACCAAACCAAACCAAACCAAACCAAACCTAACAAACCAAACCAAACCAAACCAAACCGAACCAAATCGAACCGAACTGAACCAAACCAAACCAAACCAAACCAAACCAAACCTAACACCCAGGGATAATGGTACCAAAACTTCTATAATTTTGATTCCGTCTGTCTGTCTGTCTGCCTGTCTATCTGTCTGTCTGTCTGTCTGTTTGTCTGTCTGTCTGCCTGCTTGTCTGTCTGTTGTCTGTCTGTCTGTCTGCCTGTCTGCCTGTTGTCTGTCTGTCTGTCTGTCTGTCTGCCAGTCTGTCTGTCTGTCTATCTTTCTGTCTGAATTTGCTCTTAAAAATGAGTCATTTTATTCGGACAACGCCACATGTGTTCCACCAGCCAACATGTGCCAGAGAGAGAGAGAGAGAGAGAGGGTGGGAGGGAGAGAGAGAGAGAGAAAGACAGAGGGTGGGAGAGGAGAGTGAGACAGACAGACAGAGACAGAGGGTGGGAGAGAGAGAGAGAGAGAGAGAGACAGAGAGACAGAGGGTGGGAGAGAGAGAGAGAGAGAGACAGAGAGACAGAGGGTGGGAGAGAGAGAGAGAGACAGACAGACAGAGACAGAGGGAGGGAGAGAGAGAGAGAGAGACAGAGGGTGGGAGAGAGAGAGACAGAGACAGAGGGGGAGAGAGAGAGACAGAGACAGAGGGTGGGAGAGAGAGAGAGAGAGACAGAGGGTGGGAGAGAGAGAGACA
>CM060305.1:11583656-11623656 GCA_030674185.1 Monoplex corrugatus
TGCTATGTGCATGTAGATTACACATGTGTCATACATTCTACACTCATTCATACCTTTTATAATGAAAGAGAACCATGTTGAATATCGTGAGGGGCGACTCAGCAAGTAACATCTTCTTATTGAATTCTTGGACTTGCGCGATGTGAGACATAAGCACTATACAGCTGACTCCTTAAAGAATCGCTTCAGAAATGTTCCCCCAGGTTCAATTCATTTTCAAGGCTTTACAAGAGATCAATGGAGTTCATTTCATATGATCACTTGTATGGGACAGACTTTTAAATACATTCTAGACTTGAAGAGATGTTTGTGAGTTTGGTTTTGAAATGTTTGTCTTTTTAATTAAACTTGGAGTTTTTTTAACGTGGCGTTAGCACTGATATGGTCCAGTGGTCGGCTGGGCTATGAGTAATAAGAACTTGAACAAATCCACAAATCCCGTTATTCTAAATCTTGGAGAGCATATTGTTAGTGCTGCCACTATCCTCATAAATGGAGCTTGTGGCTTCGTGACTTGGACACGTGCCAAAGACAAGAGAAACTGGCCGTTCAAATGCTGATGGGACTTTGGTTTTTCTCCCCCCCCCCCTCCCTTGCTGTGTTGGTCTACACGTAGGTGCTAGTTTTCAGATGAGAAGATAAAGAGAGGTTCTGTGTGTCCTATGTGCTCAGTGCACGTTAAAGTTCTCACGGCAAGAGAGGAGTTGTCCCTGTCAAATGTGTGTAGCAAAATCAACTTTCTGACTCGTATGTAAACAGACAGAGAAAACAAAGGTATACAGAAACAACGAAACACGTTGGTGATATACTTTTTCGAGGGTAAGGAGCCCTCATGGTGATTAAATTGCCGACAAAAATGAAATATGTACAAGTAGAACTACAAATTAATCCAGACAGACAAAAAGCGAAGAGTTCACCAGTGTTGTTCCCTTTTTGGCCTTTTACGGTTAGTAGGCAACATTGACCTCCCCCTGGATTGTAGTCTACATCTATGTGCTGTTCCTCCCCAGACACTACAAGACCCTTAACTCTCTCCACTCTCCGCCCCCTGACAGTAACGATGATTAAGTGAAGGAGTGTGTTGTCCTCGGTGACTGGACCTTAACTCTTTTATTCCGTCGCCCTATCCACTAGCTCCCTGAATTATCGCCCGTGATAGCAAAGCAAACACTGAACCTTCTGTTTCCCTAACCCCATCCACCAGCTTCCTCATTGTCAGCCATGATAGCAGAACAAACACTTAACCCTTTCAATCCCTCACCCTGTCCACTAGCTTCCAGCATTATCAGCCGAGACAGCAAAGGAAAGACATTCCTTTGACTCACCCACCCTGTCCACCAGCTTCCTGCGTTGTCGGCCATGATATCAAAGCAAAAACTTAACCATTGACTCTACCACTGTACACACCACCCTTATGTACAGCAAAATATGAACAAACGTAACACTATCGCTCCCTCACCCTATTCATCAGCTTCATGCGTTATTGGACATGATGTCGTGGTAGCAAAAACAACCCATTCACTCCCTAAGCCTGTGCACCAGCTTCATGCGTTATCAGCCATGATGGCAAAACAGGCACTTACTCCATTCACTCCCTAACCCTGTCCACCTGCTTTCACCTTTAAAAAAGCAAAAACTTAAGGATGTGACTACCTGGCACTGTCCACCAGCTTTTTGTATTAACCTTGTGATTCCCTAACCCCATCTACCAGCTTCCTGCATCATCATCAGGTGCCTTGCCGCATTGCGTTGGCGATTATGGACTTCCATCTGTCTCTATCTCTTGTTGCCTCAATCATCTCTTCCACCCTCTTTGTCCCCAGCCATTCTGCAAGTCCGGCTAGCATCTTCTCCCTGGGTCTACCCGGTTCTCTCTTTCCCTCCAGCTTTCCCGTTGTGACCAGGTATTCCAGTACCCTTTTCCTCATAAAATGGCCTATAAATGTTGCCTGTCTTTTCCTAGTCTTCCTTATGAATGATCTACTTGTGTCTGCCTCCATCAAGACTGTCTCGTTTGTTTTCTTTGCTGTCCATGGAACTCCCAACATCATTCTTAGAAGCCACATCTTGGCTGCCTCAATCTGATAACAGAGCCAAAATGTAACCTTTCAATCCCCTACCCTGTTCACCGTCTTCCTGTCTTATCAGTCATGATACCAAAGGAAACACTTCATCCATTGACTCCCCCACCCTGTCCATCAGCTTCCTGTGTTGTCAGCTTTCATATCAAAGCAAAATCTTAACCATCGACTCCTTATGTACAGCCCTCACCTGTCTCACCTGTCGGCGTCACCAGTTTCGGTATTGGCCTCTGCGCACCAGGACATCACCATCTCGCTGCAGTCCGCTCTGTCTTGATTTTTATGGACAATTTCTTGAAAAGTTAGGCCACTGATGTTGGTTACGTTCTCAATGTATGAGATTGGAGGTCTGCCTGTCTTCTTCTTTGCCACTGTTTTTCCTTGAAAGATGGTTGCCATGAGGTCTGTGTTCTTGCTACGTGACACATGGCCGCATTATTTTAGTCTTCTCTTCTTGATGTCTGCCAATAGTTTTCTGGTGATATCTAGTTATTCCAAGATATTTGCGTTAGTTCTTCTATTTGTCCGTTTGACACGTATCATTCTCCGATAAAACCACATCTCTGTTGTCTCAATTCTTCTGCAATCAGTTTTTCTCAGAGTCCAGGCTTCACAGCAATAAATCATGACTGGCCAGATCAAACATTTTGAAAGTCTAACTTTCAGGCCATTATGTACAGCAAAATAAAAATGTAATAATATCATTATCATTTCCTCACCCTATTCATCAGCTTCATATGCACTATACTCCATGATGGTGATCACCATCATCATGTGCTCTGCCGCGTGGTGTTGGCGATCATGGCCCTCCATATGTATCTATCCTGTGTTGCCGCAAATACATCTCCCACCCTCTCTGTCCTCAGCCACCCTGCAATTCCGTCCAATATTTTCTCCCTGGGTCCTACCTGGTGTTCTATTTCACTCAAGCTTTCCTGTTGTTACCAGGTGCTCTACTTCCCCTTTCCTCATAAAATGGCCTATAAATGTTGCTTGTCTTTTCCCAATCTTCCTTATGAATTATCTTCTTGTGTCTGCCTCCATCAAGACTGTCTCGTTTGTTTTCTTTGCTGTCCATGGAACTCAACATTCTTCTTAGCCATGATATCAAAGCAAAAACAACCCATTCACTCCCTAACCCTGTCCACCAGCTTTCAACCTTATCAAAAAGCAAAAATTTAACGATTTGACTTCTCACAATATCCATCAGCTTTGTGTATTATCATCCATAATCACCTCTCTCCTCACCTCCCTCCTTCGTCAGGGTCGGCGGTAGGATCCACGCTTGACTTCACGTCTTCTCCAGGTCAAACGACTGAGATATTTGTGGGCCCACTTCCTGGATCCCCAGACCACAGACATCAGCAATGTTGTTAAAGAAGGAGGTGTGCAGTTGTCCCTCTCTTCTGTTCGTTTCAACTTTCCCCGGCAGGACCGTTGATATCAAATCTGTTTTGGTGTTTCTGATCTATGTTTACATACACATCGGTGTACTCCTCACTTATTCAGTCGCACTGTCGTGAGTTCGCTCACGGCGTGCGCACTGAAGCCAGATCTCAACCCAGCAGTTGCGCTGAAGAAGTCGGCCGGATCGCCGATGAAAGCTACGCAGTAAGTAGCTTGTTTGTCACTGAGAGACAGGTTCAGCCAGGTAGCCATTATACATACTTAAGCTTTCTTTTGTTGATCTCTGTTAGCAGTTGGAGCTTAACCTTCAGTTCCTTTAATCTGCTATCGTTTGTTGTTCTGTCTGTCCATTCGACTCTGAGAAGTGGTCTATAGAGCCACATTTTTGCTGCGTTGATTTTCTTTTCTTCGTTTTTTTTTTCTTCTTAGTGTTCAGGCCTTGCAGCCATACATTAAAACAGGCCAAATGAAAATGTGCCGGATTCTTAACTTCAAATCTATCAGCCATAATAACAAAGCGAAAACTTCACCTTATGATTCCCTCACTCTAGCCACAAGCGTCTCGCAGCAAGCTGGTGGATAGGTGAGGGAGTCAAAGGGTTACGTTTTTCAGGTAGTGGACAAGGTGAGGGAGTCAAAGGGTTACGTTTTTCAGGTAGTGGACAAGGTGAGGGAGTCAAAGGGTTACTTTTTTCAGGTAGTGGACAAGGTTAGGGAGTCAAAGCGTTAAGAAGGGGTCGATGGCCAGTCTGGGTGTCGAGGGAATTGACCATTGTACCGTTCTGTGGCCACGGTGTGAGGCAATTTGGAAGCAGGGAAAAAAAGGGATGAAACCAGTACAAGTGGAAGGTTGGGAGACAGTAAGAGAGATGGACTTCGCATGGTGATGGACTAAAGAGAGATGGACTTTGCAATGTTGATGGACTGGTATACCCTGAAGTACTGTACTCAATGCATACATTGTTGTAGTTGTCTATGGTTGGTGATTTTTCTGTTAGTGTGTGTGTGTGTGTTTGTGTGTGTCTGTCTGTGTGTCTGTTGTCTCTGTATGTGTGTTTGTGTGTGTGTGTGTGTGTGTGTCTGTGTGTCTGTATGTGTGTTTGTTGTGTGTGTGTGTGTGTGTGTGTGTGTGTCTGTGTGTCTGTGTGTCTGTGTGTCTGTGTGTGGGTTTTTTGTTGTTGTTTTTTTGTGTGTGTGTTTTTTTTGTGTGTGTGTGTGTGTTCATGTGTTTATGTGTGTGTGTGTGTGTGTGCGCGCGCGCGCGCTGGTTGTGTGTGTGTGTGTGTGTGTGTGTGTGGTGTGTTTCTCTCTCTCTCTCTGTCTTTATGTATGTGTATGTCTGTATGTATGTATGTGTGTGTGTGTGCGCGCGCGCACGCGCGTGCGTGTGATATGTATGTGCGTGTGTTTGTGTGTGTACGTGTGTATGTACGTGTGTGTGTACGTGTGTGTATTTGTTTCTTTGTTCTCTTTTGTGTATGCTTGATGAAGACCAGTTGAGTCCAGGTATCTACACATCTGCCATTATCTCCTGTTCAACATCACGTTTGTGAAGTTGTCTGCAAAATGTTGGTGCTAAGCGTTGTGCGTTTAGTCTTTCTTGTCTTTTGTATATGGCTTACTTGACATGAGGCCAGTTGGCCGAAAGTTTGCACCTGTCTTTCAAATATGTGTTATAATTCTATTATTTGTGGGTTTTTTTCTGGTTGGTAAACACCAGGTGGCCAAAATTTTGCGCCTGGTGCGTGGTGTGTGTGTGTGTGTGTGTGTGTGTGTGTGTGTGTGTGTGTGTGTGTGTTGTGTTGTGTATGTGTCTGTGTGTCGTGTGTGTTGTGTGTGTGTGTCCGTGTGTGTGTGTGTTGTGTGTGCGTTTGTGTTTGTGTGTGTGTGTTGTGTGTGTGCATGTGTGATGTGTGTGTGCGTGTTGGTGTGTGTGTGTGTGTGTGTGTGTGTGTGTATGTGTGTGCGTGTGTGTGTGCTTGTGTGTGTGTATGTGTGTGTGTGTGTATGTGTGTGCGTGTGTGTATGTGTGCGTGTGTGCGTGTGTGTCTGTGTCTGTGTGTGTATGTTTTATCATTCACTTCATTTTTTTGTTTTTGTTTTGCTTTGTTGATTTTTTTGTTGTTGTTTTTGTTGTTTGTTTGCTTTTTGTTGTTGTAGTTGTTGTTGTTATATCAAATACACGTCCTGAATCTATTTTAGCGTTTTTCTGGTTGGTAAAGGCTAACCCTGCGGCCAATTTGGGCTCTTCTTCTTTTATGAATTAAGTATGCATTCTCTTTCTCTTTTTGTGTGTTTCTGGTTTTTGATGGCTTCAGCACTGGCACATTACTTTGATTCATATTGTATTTTTTATGTTGTTGTTGTTTCTTTCAGGCTGGCAGCTGGGCGCACTGATGTGCAAGGCGGCCCCTTACCTCCAGGGTGTTATTGTCTGTGCGTCCGTGAATACTCTGGCTGCTATCGCCTTAGACAGGTACAGTGTGTGGTGTGTGTGGTGTGTGTGTGTGTGTGTGTGTGTGTGTGTGTGTGTGTGTGTGTGTGTGGTGTGTGTGTTGTGTGTGTGTAGTGTGTCTCTGTATGTCTGTCTGTCTTCTGTCTGTCTGTCAGTTTGTCTGTCTCTCTCTCTCTATCTCTGTCTCTCTCTTCTTTCTCTCACCATCCCCCCTCTCTCTCTCCCTCTCTTTCTATCCGTGTGTGTGTGTGTGTGTGTGTGTGTGTGTGTGTGTGTGTGTGTGTTTGTGTGTGTGTGTTTGTGTAGTAGGTGTGTATGTGTGTATGTTTATGTGTGTGTGTGTCTGTGTGTGTATGTGTGTGGGGGTGCGGGGTGGGGGTGCGTGTGTGATTGTGCGAGCATCTGCCCGCGTGTGTATGTCTGTACTTGTGTGTGTGTGTGTGTGTGTGTGTGTGTGTGTGTGTGCGTGCGCTTGTGTGTGTGTGTGTTGTGTGTGTGTGTGTGTTTGTTTGTTTGTGTGTGTGTCTGTCTGTACGTGTGTACGTTTGTATATGTGAGTGTACATGCATGTACTTGTGCCTGTATGTATATGTACGAGTGTGTGTGTGTGCGTGCCTGCGTGTGTGACAAAGACATAGTCACAGTAAAAGATATACAGAGAAAGAGAGACAGAATAAAAAATCTCCGTAAACGTATGTAATCATAATTATTCTAATGAATTCAGCTTAGAAGGAGGAGGGATGTGCGGAGGGAGCAAAAACTCAACAAAAACAAGCAACATCACCATCACATAATCATTCACTGTAGTTTTGGCC
This sequence comes from Monoplex corrugatus, assembly GCA_030674185.1. Taxonomy (NCBI): domain Eukaryota; kingdom Metazoa; phylum Mollusca; class Gastropoda; order Littorinimorpha; family Ranellidae; genus Monoplex; species Monoplex corrugatus. The sequence goes on from CM060305.1 coordinate 11,590,415, forward strand.
CAGCTCGAAACACAGATATCTACCTTCCACCCCCATCGCTGTTCTTCATCTCTTCATCTTTTAATATCTAATCTGAATGCCAGTCTTTTAGCGAAACAAAAGCCCGAAGTGCAATTACTCTTGGTGCATTAAAATTAATCAAACGAACGAGCAAAAATTATCATGCATTAAAAACAAAGAAACGAACAAAAAAAATTATCTTCACGGCTACCACCACCTCCAAGAACACTGAGATGTATGGTCCATCTTCTTCTTCTTTAGCTCCTTCAAGATTCATTGGTGCATCGCGATAAAGAACTGTTCACAAGATTCTTCCAGCTCTGTTGGTTGTGTGCCAAAGCCTGGGTCTCTGTGAAATGGTATCTGTGTCCATAATGCAATATTGCCACTTTACGGGCTGTTTCGATCTTTCGATAGAGCCGTATACTCCGGATCTTATATCTTGATTAAAATAATGTTTCCCTTATAAAATGAAAGAAAAAAAAAGTTAATCGTAAGTCTCCAGTCTATCGTCACCTGCGATAAAAACAAAAAAGTCATGAATGAGATACAACAAAAAATTAATAGCAATAAACACACACACACACACACACACACACACACACACACACACACACACACACACACACACACACACACACAAACACACACACACACACAAACACACACACACACATACACACGCACACAAATATACCCACTATAACGGTACCAAAATATATAAAAATTTCAATGAATCACACAAGTAAACAAAAGACAAAACGAAACTAAACAAACTAAGAACAAAATACAGCGAACAAAACAGGAACAACACACAAAAAACAGAAAACACACACACACATGTACACACAAACACGTCAACTCACACAGACACAAAAGAAAACAAAACAAAAACAAAAACCAAAGTTCATAAGAAAAACATATACAAACATCACATAAAAACAAACACAAACAAACACACAATGTGTTATGACCTTTGCACTCTAAAACTAAGTTTATGAAGGCCCAACAAAACCATCACAAAAACAAAAACAGAAAACACACACATACACATATACACAAACCTCCAAACCACACACAGACAGAAAAGAAAACAACAAAACCAAAACCCCAACGCGGCTCATAAGAAAGGCATTCCAATAACTAGGCTATAGAGGTGCCAGCGAAAAGATCACATCGATATTTTGTTTATTAACTTTGTGCCTGTCTGACAGGTATTTCGCCATCTGCCACACGCTGGACATGAAGATCAGCACACGAAAGTGCCAGGTCATCATCTTCTTCATCTGGCTAACGGCACTTGGAGTCATGGTTCCATGGTTGGTCTTCTTCCGTCACCAGGCCTACAACACCTCACGCCAACACCTCTTCGTCTGTACGATCACTGGCCCTCCCTGACGGTTCAGAGGGGGTACTACGTGGGCGTCATCTTCGTCTGCTGCTATTCCTTACCCTTGGCCATGATTACAGTCTGCTACGGGCTCATCGGCCTGAAAGTCTGGCGCCGGCAAGGGTTGGGTGCCCACAACAGCAGCACCAAGCTGATCCAGCGATCTAAGGTCAAGGTGCTGAAGATGTTGGTGGTGGTCTGCGTGCTGTTCTGTTTGTCCTGGCTGCCTCTCTACGTCATCAACTTTTACCGTGTGGTGCTGCCCGAGATGTCCATCAACACCCAGCACATCCTCAGCGAGATCGTCGTGCCCCTGGCGCAGTGGATCAGCAACTCCAGCTGCTGTATGAATCCTATCATCTACTGCTTCTTCAGCAAGAAGTTCCGCGACGGGTTCCGGGAACTGGTCACGTGTTGCGGCTGTGGTCGTAGCGGTAAGGCCGCCGTGGGTTCCAGGGTTCGATTTCAAAATTCCCCCGACAATACGCGCACCACCGCCATCATCAAGAACGGAAGTACCTACAGAGGAAACGCTGCTATTGTGTCGCTGTGACTTGTTTAACTAAGGGTAATGTTTCATGTCATTTAACTGAGGATGACGTTTTTATCATTTAACTAGAGGATTGTGTTCATTGTAATTTAACTGATAGTGAAGTTTATAGCCGTGACTGGATACGATATATCATCTCACTGCAACTAAACAAAGTACCCGATTTGTCGTGATAAAACAAGAAAAGAAACGTATACTAACATTACACATTACTAAACCGTTATTGTGTTCCCTGCATGTTACTAGCAAATAGATTTCTGTATGTCACTGTAGAGATCTCCACCATTCTACAACCTGGGTCCCTTGTGCAGGCATCACCTTGTGCAGGCATCACCTTGTGCAGGCATCACAAAGGGACAGTGTAGACTACCACCTTGTGCAGGCATCACATGTGCAGGCATCACCTTGTGCAGGCATCACAAAGGGACAGTGTAGACTACCACCTTGTGCAGGCATCACAAAGGGACAGTGTAGACTACCACCTTGTGCAGGCATCACAAAGGGACAGTGTAGACTACCACCTTGTGCAGGCATCACAAAGGGACAGTGTGGACTACCACCTTGTGCAGGCATCACAAAGGGACAGTGTAGACTACCACCTTGTGCAGGCATCACAAAGGGACAGTGTAGACTACCACCTTGTGCAGGCATCACAAAGGGACAGTGTAGACTACCACCTTGTGCAGGCATCACAAAGGGACAGTGTAGACTACCACCTTGTGCAGGCATCACAAAGGGACAGTGTAGACTACCACCTTGTGCAGGCATCACAAAGGGACAGTGTAGACTACCACCTTGTGCAAAGTGTACACTGACTCCAGTGATGATGGATTCTACCGTCGACCTGATAAACGGGTGGTCAGTGTCTTGTGTGGCTCTTCCTGTAGGATAGGAGACAAAGTTTACGTTGATCTACATAGAAGAACAAACGTAGACTGCTAACGTACCCGGACACTGTTGATGTTGTACCATCATGAGAAACACACGTGGATTAACTGCCTTCCTGGATAATACTGATATCGTGTCTCCATTAATGCAATGTTAACTTCATGGATAACAAAGTCATCGTTGTGTGTGTGGATGGACAACGTTCATATTGTGTCATTGTGCTGTTCTACCCAAGTCCCCGGAAAAAAAATATTAACTACTTGTGCAATATGCTGGTAGAAAATAGCTCTTAACACAATCAGACGTGACCTGATCAGAAACTTCAAGGTCAGAGAAATGGTGGGAGCAAAACCCAGTCCAGTCCACCATCACATTCATCATCAGAGAGTGAAGTGGTTGGGTCATCTGACCAAGATGCAAACCCAGCAGCTGGCTCAACAGACATGAAATTGTTCATTGTAGAATGCTTTTACCTTCACAAACTTCTTGAAGAGCTGGTGCAGCGCCTCGATCTCTCTACAGAAAAGGGCTTTGTCTTGAAAAAATGCATCAATCTGTTTTCATTTCCAGTGAAGATGGATTCTCCCATTGACCTGACATATGGGTAGGCACATTGCAGGAGAAACTCTGGGGAGAGCCAGACAGCAGAAAGTCCTCAGAGGAGAAATCCTGTTCAAGCTGGTGTTTCGGTCCTCATCTCCTGACACTCTAAGGGGTCGGGCCGCATCAACCTGGCAGATGAGTAGGAATATTGGTCTTATGCCCTGGTTTGGATCTTCAAGTGGGATAGAAAACCAGTCTTGGAGGTACATGTTCTTCTGCAGGAACCACACCGGAAGAATTCTACTGTCCTGGATTCTGCGTTTGCCGTTTCTTCTATTGAATAACAGCTGCTTTGTATTCAACGCAGCCATAACGGCTGAAAGATGGTGAAAGGTGTTCCAGACAGATTTTTCTTCGGACCTCGACACAGATTGAATTCGTATAATGTAGGATCTGGAAAAAAAACAAAACAAAACAAAACAAAACAAAGTCAAAAACAGATGGCGATCAGCAAGATAAAACTTGCAGTTGTGAGGTGTTTTCATTTTGGAAAGCTGACGTGTGAGCGGTACAGGTACTTTTGAACCATCAGTCTCTTTGTTCGACATTTGTTGATAGCGTTGTCAAGAAACGTTTTGGTCAGAGTCGCATTGCTGTTGCTATTGGTTCGGCTGTTGCTTTGCATTAAACAGCTACACAGGTCATTTACATGTAACCAAGATTGTTCCAGTGATAGACTGATATTATAATACTCTTTCAAAAATTAGGCTAGGTAAAACATAGGCTTGGTAGGACCTCAGGACCTGGCCAGCTCATAGGTTTAAAAGGCATGTACCGTGATCATTATCACATGGCACCTCTGACGTTCAGTGCATATGAAATTCATTCCGTGCACGGAGACGTCAACTGAAGAAACTAAAACTAAAACTTTGCATCAAACATTCATGGTAAACTCATCTCATCTATGAATTGGCGATACAGTCCAGTGGTTTGGACATTGATCTTCCTATGAGAATACTTGGGTTCAAACCTGTTTGGGTGTCGCGTAGTGAGTGAACTGTTGAAGATTTATCAATCTTCCGGGCCAACATAAAAGCAGATCTGCTAATGCTTGAGCCGCCAACACATGTATACGCACACAAAACATCAACTGCGCAGGCAAGACTCAGTAAGCCGTGTTACATGTAGTGCTCATTGGCTTATGGAAACACGAAAACATCAAATTGTTTATCCCCGAAAACGGCGTATGGCTGCGTTAATGACTGGGGAAAGGAAGAGAAAAAGAAACTCGCACAGCAAGAACAACAAAAAAAAGAAAAAAAATAAACTGCTGCCAAAGAACAACAAAAGACACCATACACGTAACATCCGAGTTGTAAATTCAAGTGTACGTGGGGGTTGGAGGCCACGAATGAAAAACAAACTGAAGCTTCATCGATAAGTCCAGACTGTCATGACAGACATTGAATCAAGCGCGCTTTCTGGCTCATTCAAAAGTTGCCGATCGATTCTGTGAAAACCTCTTTGATTGCATGTTTGTTTGTTTGGTTCGTTGGTTGCTTGCTTGCTTGTTTTGTTTGTTTGGTCTGCTTTGGTTTGTTTGTTTGGTTAGTTGGCTGGTTGGTGGTTGGTTGGGTGGTTGTGTGGTTTGTTGGTTGGTTGGTTGGTTGTGGTTGGTTGTCGTTGACTGTTGGCTGGTTGGTTGGTTGCTTATTTGTTTGTTTTTTTGTTTGTTTGCTTGCTTTTCTTTTCATTTCCGATGTTCGACTCTTTGATCAAAATAATGGTAAAACCCAATTTATGTTATAGTCTCTATAGTGATGTCATATTTTCACACTTAACTTCTGTTCATTAGTGATGTCACTTATTTTCACAACCCTTTAACCCTTTCTGACTTTGTGACACGTTTGGGATTTCCAGGATGGGGGTAATCTTAAATGTTATCTGATGTTTCTCTTTGTGTTTTCATTTTCCCATTGAAGAGAAATAGATTACTTCGTATCAACCGAATTGAGGTGTGTGTTTGTGTGTGTCTATCTCTCTGTGTGTTCGTGATAAAAAGAAAAAAGATGTCAGCAAGATTTTCTCACCGTTTCTTGAGGAATCTTTGCCGATATTGCAACCAAGTGAAAGACCCTTGAGAAGTCGCAAATATGTCAGTTTGGATGGCAAAATGTCAAACTTAAACGGATCGAAAAAAAATGGCTACAATCAGTATTTCTTGAAAACAAATGTATGCACATTTTCTCTGAAACTTTGGATACTAGTTTTAATCTCTTTTCATCATCTTGACAGTTTACCATCGTCCTTGCTTCATGTCAAAATTATTTCTCTCATTTCTTCAAGGTCACAGTGACCTTGAAAAGTACAAAAGCTGTAACAATGTTTATGTGAAATGAAGGATTATCAGGATGGGTTGACTATATTTCTTTTAAAAATTGTCATTTCTGCTGACCAATTTTTTCATCATGTGAGACAGCATTTTTCGTATGAGTTGTTATATTGTTGGGATGACTGATAAAATAGAATAGATTCGAGTGTTTTTCCTATTTGCGAAGGCTTTTCATAAGCTTTTACATTTCTTTATTTGTGGAAGCATGTTGGGACATTTGTTACCATGATCCCCAAACATTCATATTGCTACGAGTCTTATACTTATTCTCATGTCACGTATTGTCAGTGTCAGACTTTTTCTTGATTCAAAGTTTAATAATATTCTATTCCTATAAAATGCAATGAGCATGCGTTTTACATGGACTGTTTGAGCTGTGAACTGAAGTTTTCTTATTATTCTCTTTTTGATGATTACTGACATCAGATCCGACGTGACAACAAATATGAAATTCTGCAAGTCTTCTTCGTGTGTGACAACAAATATGAAATTCTGCAAGTCTTCTTCGTGTGTGACAACAAATATGAAATTCTGAAAGTCTTCTTCATGTGTGACAACAAATATGAAATTCTGCAAGTCTTCTTCGTGTGACAACAAATATGAAATTCTGCAAGTCTTCTTCGTGTGTGACAACAAATATGAAATTCTGCAAGTCTTCTTCATGTGTGACAACAAATATGAAATTCCGCAAGTCTTCTTCATGTGTGACAACAAATATGAAATTCCGCAAGTCTTCTTCATGTGTGACAACAAATATGAAATTCCGCAAGTCTTCTTCATGTGTGACAACAAATATGAAATTCCGCAAGTCTTCTTCATGTGTGACAACAAATATGAAATTCCGCAAGTCTTCTTCATGTGCACATGGCTGACGACAAGAATGAAATTCAGCAAGTCATCTTCATGTGCATATGAGTGACAACAAATATAACATTCTGTGTCAAGCTCGCTATGGCTTGAACTGGAGTGGAAAGACAGAGAAACAGACCTATCAGCTATAACACCCCCTTTCACGATCTAAACGAGAAAAATACTTGGACAAAGTACAGTTATTTACTGAACAAACGAGACAACATGACGCATCATTCGCACATACGTAAGTATAGCATTACTAGGGGTGGCACCCCAAAATCAGCATTGCATACATTTTAAATCTTCAAGACCCCTGAATTCACACAGAACGTCTGCAAACGCACACACTCACAGAAGATAAACGCTGGCAATAAACCTCTAAGTTAACCACGTACATGCACCCTGCTTGTCTCAGTCCCTTCAACACTTAGTTTCTCAAAGGGTGACGATGTCGGTCCATAACGACGTTCCGATGCTAGGGTTTCCAATCACTAACGAGTCTCTCGATGCTTGGCATGGTAAACAGGCGCCGAATGAAGCAACCGCTGAACGACGCGAAGATGCTCGCTACAGCAGACATGGAGTCCTACGAAGGGCAGCGCCAAGGAAATGAGCAGAGTAGAACGGCTGGGCCGTAGGCTCGTGGTGTGGAAGGAAGTACCACCGATCTTGCTGGAAGACGCAGCCGTAGAAGCCCCACTAGTCATACCTGCCTCGGACGCGCGTAACGTTACCGGAGCTCGGACACGTGCACCTCATCGTAGAGCCAGGACCAACATGGACAGCAACGACGACTGGTGCAGGACACTGGTGATCTTCTCCCCTCACGCTGACGAAACTAAGAACACAACCTCCCCTACTGACCCGTAGGTATATAAACAGCTATGATCAGACACGGCAGCAAAACTTATTCACCTGTAAATACATCGACGAACCAAGCTACCAATACCCAACCTAGCCACCAAACCACACATCAACTACAGCAAAGAAGAGCGGACAACTATCCACTGCTGGTTACATGCCTGACAACGACACCTACCTACACTCTAGACTTCCATATAACAATGCTGACAGAATTGAATGACTGACCACTGCACCCACCGCATACCAACTGTAGCAGAGGGAAAAAAACAGGCGTAGATTCACTCCTGGTTACATGCCAACAAAGACACAGCCATTCTAGACTTCATATAACAACGTTGACAAAATTTGAATGACTGACCACTGCACCCACCGCATACCGACTGTAGCAGAGGGAAAAGAGGCGTCGATTCACTCCTGGTTACATGCCAACAAACATAAACCTTTACCCACTTCTAGGACATGAAATCCATCTACAAGTGGTGCCTCTGACCAGAAACTGGCCATATCTACCCAACTGCAAACCGTCTGTAGCAGAGGGGCACCGAACACCAACTGACTCCTCTTTACAACACGAAACTCTTCTGACCAGAAACTGGCCAGACCCCACCCCCCTAACTGCAAACCGTCCGTTGCAGAGTGGGACCCAACACCAACTGCCAAGTCTTTTCCTCTTCAGCCAACACAACAAGTTCAGAACAACTGTTAAAAAAAACTACAGCGAAGAAAAACACGCAAAAATCTATCCACACGGGTACCAAGCAATCCCTGATTTAGCCTGCCAACACAAGTTGACAGAAAAAACTGTTCGCAAAAACAGCACCAAAAACACGCAAAATTTACACACACCAGACCCAGATAAAACATAATTATCTTTGGCCACAAACACGAATTGACGGAGCTGTTCACAATCCCCGTGCAAAAGCACGCAAAAATACACACACACACTGACCCAACCAAACACCCCTGTCCCCAAATGAGAAGAAAAGGGAGAGAAAAAAAATGAACAAAACTGCCGTGACATTCTGCAAGTCATTTTCATGTGTATATGTGTGACAACAAATATGACATTCTGCAAGCCATCTTCATGTGCAGATATGTGTCAGTTTTTATCCCATATTGGGACAGTGGATCATTTTAACAATCATCGTATTCGGTACTTCTGTATGTGTGTTGTGTGAAACACATCATATCCTCCGTGGATACATCAAAATGGTACAGGTGTGTGGTATTGAAGTGTGCCGTGTATGAAATGAATGCACACACACACACACACACACACCCCACACACACACACACACACACACACACACACACGCACGCACACGCACACGCACACGCGCACACACACACACACACACACACACACACACATACACTCACACACACACCCTCGTACAAACACATGGGTATAACCATGGTTCGACAAAGAAGAGTCTGAAAAGGAGGATGGAACTCTTTTTGTAATCATTATCATTTTCAACCTCGTATTTCATAATCTTCAATATCCTTTTCTCAAAGGAAAAAAAATGAAATAAAAAGAAAATAAAACCGCTGGAAGGGGCATTGTATCATATCGACTGGAGATATGTCTGTGTGTTGTCTGTATTTATGTCTGTCAGTTTCTGTCTGTCTATGTCTACCTGTCTACCTGTCTGTCTGTCTGTCTGTCTGTTTGTGTCTTTGACAGAAATGTTTTAGCGAGATTTTCTCAGCTGTTGTGAATAGATCTGAAGCAAGTTTGGATTAAAGTGGGGGGTCATGGAGGAATCATGAGTGCTTATGTCTGGAAATCTTGGCACCAAGTTGAACATGGCACAGACCCCAAAAGTGCTTAAAACCAGCACTCTTTGAAGAATGCGTGTTAACAGAATTTTCTTATAAATGTCTGAAAACAATGACACTCCGATTTCACTCTTGTAACACATTGTCACACAGTCTTGGCTTGTCCTTACTTTACGTCGAGTTTATGTTTATCTAATGGCCTATCTTATGAGGCAAGAGAAATTAGAGCACCTAGTCACAACAGGAAAGCTGGAGGGAAAAACAGTACCTGATAGACCCAAGGAGAAAATATTGGACAGATTTACAGAGTGGCTGAGGGCAGAGAGGGTGGGAGATGTACTCACAGCCACTAGGGTAGATTGGTATGGAGGGCCATGATCGCCAACGCCATGCGGCAGGGCACATGATGATGATGCGTGGCAGTTCAGAGTCACAGTGATCGTGAGAAATACAACATTTTCATTAGCTGTAATAATTTCTGTTGAAAAAAAGGAGATTGTTGGAATTTCTTGACCATCTCGTCACTGTTCCATAACCACCAGATGGATTTCTGTTCGTGATTAATTTTAAATCACAGACACATTATTGAACTTAACAAATCATTTAACATTTTGCCCATCAAATCTAGTTGAAATGTTTATCGAAATGAATGGTTGCAAATATTGTAAGGATATCCAACTAGCAAGCATTTTCTTCTTTCTTTTTGTTCGAGTGATAAGGCCATTTTCAGCATTATAATTGCGTAGGTTGATGTCTCTTTTCTTTCATTGTTTTGTTTTTGTTCTTGTTGTTATTGCTGTTGTTGTTTATTGTTGTTGTTTTGTTTGTTTGTTTTTCCTTCATATCTAAACATAATGGTGCCTGTTTTCTTTCTCTGTTTTCTTTAAATGTAAATAATATGGTCCGTTTTTTGGTCTAATTTTCTGATTGTACCAATGATGACAAGGGAGGCAATTTTCCCATCGCTGACGTACCTTCACTTCCCTTGTGTACTTGTATGCGGTTTGTTGCTAATTATAATTCAAATAGAGAAAAGAGTTGTTTTTTTCCCTGCCCCATTTTCTATACCTCATCTGTGGCCACAGAAAGTGGGATTTCTGTTTTTTCGTAATGCTGTAATAATGCACGACGATTGGGATGATAACCATGATATTGTGTAGTTCTATTCTGGTGTTCGATTGGCTGTACTCTAAGCTCACTTCGTAATATGCCCTGTCGTTCAACCAGACCTGGGCAATACACGACACTGCTGTGTTGGTCAGAGAATCTTAGGAACATTTTCAATGACGCATCAGTATAACATTCGGCTGTGTAGTCCCTTTTGTCCAATGAGCCTTTAGCAAGATCAGGTCATGGTACGAACCACTTGGGATCGAAAATTCCTACAATAATTATGATGCAACTGATGAGATTCGAACCTAATATCCTGCAGGCGTTAGTCAGTGGCGTTAACCGTTGCAACTGGTGACTGCCTGAAAAAAATTCTTTTATTTAGGGGTCCTTCCTTTTTGTCTCTTTAAATGTCTGCATGTTCATTCCATATGTATCTAACAAACTTAGCAAACATTTGGCTGTGTTCTGTTGATAACCTTATATTCTTGGAGGTGTTTTTCATGGCCCCACAAAAGCGTATGATAAGGTTAATCACCAGATTTTGTTGAAAACAAGTTTTAGCTGATCACTTTCATGAGCATGCAGATGCATTCTTCCAGTAATATCCTAAAAATGTTCGCTTGCGGTAGATATTTTGGAAAGAAAAGATTTTCTTCAGACTTTCTGTGTTTGTGTTTTAATACCAGATTCTTATGTTGCATCATATTAAAACAGGATAACAAATTTAGTTCATTATTTTGTACGAGCTGGGTTATCGTTCCTTATGAAATTCTGAAAAGGCATTAAAATCAATCGAAAATATTCTTTGTGTCTCCAGAGTATTTCTTCACATGCTTATTCGTCAATTAATTTTTGTCTCTATTTGTCTGACTGCCCTGTTTTTCTTTTTTTTTCTATTTTCTTTTCTTCTTGTTCTTCTCGTTGTTTTTAGTTTCATTGTAGTTGTAGTTATTGTAGTTGTTGTTGTTGTTGTTGTTGTTCTTCTTCTTCTCCTCTCCTCCTCCTCTCCTCCTCCTCCTCCTCCTCCTCCTCCTCCTCCTCCTCCTTCTTCTTCTTCTTCTTCTTCTTCTTCTTATTATTATTTTATTATTATTATTATTGTTGTTCTTCTTTTTGTTCGTCTTGTTCTTGTTCTTGTTCTTCTTGTTCTTCTCCTCCTCCTCCTCCTCCTTTTTCTTCTTCTTCTTCTTCTTTGTGTACTCTTTCTTTCTCATCTTCCTTCTCCTCCTCCTCCTTCTTTTTCTTCTTCTCCTGCTCTGTCTCTCTTTTTCTCCGTATCTCTCTCTCTCTCTTGTGTGTCGGTATTTGTACATTCGTGAAAATCATCATTTTATTGATAGCAGAATCAATAGCAATGGTAATGGTGAGGGTTCCTTCATATTTCAACATCTCTCTGGCTCTCTGGCTCCATGGCTCCCTGACTCTCTGGCTCTCTCTCTCTCTCTCTCTCTCTCTCTCTGGTTCTCTGTCTCTGTCTCTGTCTGTCTGTCTGACTGTATGTCTATCTGTCTGTCTGTCTGTCTCTCTCTCTCTCTCTTTCTCTCTCTCTCTCTCTCGTTCTCTTTCTCTCCCTCTCTTTCTCTCTCTCTCTCTCTTTCTCTCTCTCTCTCCCTCTCTCTCTCTCTTTCTCTCCCTCTTTCTCTCCCTCTCTCTCTCTCTTTCTCTCCCTCTTTCTCTCCCTCTCTCTCTCTCTCTATCAATACTACTGATATGCGATTTGTACTCCAATTCTTCATCATTTCGGTGTCTTCGTAAATGCTAATATAGATCCTTAATGGGCATTGTATCGCTGTAGTGTAGACTGTCTACAGGCTGGGATTCGATGTGAAACGCATTGACCTACTTATACCACTACTGTCAAAAACATAAATTGATCGTTCTGGTTCTTGTTCTCTGTTTTGCCCCAGGACCATCTACTGCCATCAATTCCTTACACCACTCCCAGTTCTCAAGAGGAATCTTTCCTCCTTGTCCCTAATTTTCTCTTCCAAGTATTCCCTTTTTTTCTGACAGAGTTCCCAGTATCACTTACAGCAAGATGTCTACTTCTTCCATCACTTGGTGAAGAGAAGGAGATGTGAGAAATTGTGGTACTCTCTGAAATCACAATATCGCCCACAGAAGCAGTCCTCGATTCCAAGGTATTGAAAGACAGATTATTGTCTGCTTTATGTCTTCCAAAAGCACATCTGCACTTTCTTTCTTTTCTTTTCGTTTCGTTTCGTTTCTCTCTTTCTCTCTCTCTCTCTCTCTATCTCTCTCTCTCTCTCTCTCTCTCTCTCTCTCTCTCTCTCTCGCTCTCTTTCTTTCTTTCTCTCATTCTTTTTTTCTTCTTTCTTTCATTCTGTCTTTCTTTTTTCTTCCTCTCTCTCTTTCTCTCTTTTTTCTTTCTCTCCCTTTCTTTCTTTCACTTCTCTTTCGTTTTCTTCTTTTTTTTCTCTTTCTGTCCTTCCTCTTTTTTCTTTCTCCTCTCTTGCTCCATTTATCTCTGTCTTTCTTTCTTTTTTCTTTCTTTTTTTCTTTTTTTATTTTTTTTATTCCATACTTTCACATCACTTTTGTAGTAAAACGTTATTTTGCTGTATTGAATTTGGTGCACATCCAAATATTTGTAAATGCAGATTTCTAATGGAATGAGTTGATTTTATCGTGGTGTTAGCCCTGATATGCTGTAGTAATCGGCTGAGCTATAAGTAATAGAACTGAACCACACACACCACACACACACACACACACACACACACACACACACACACACACACACACACACACACACACACACACACACACACACACACCCCCCCAACACACTCAAACAAAACACACAACACACACACACACACACACACAAACACACACACACACACACACACAACACACACACACACACACAAACACACACACCCACACTCTCTCTCTCTCTCTCTCACACACACACACATACACACACACACACTCACACACGCACACACACTTTAATTTGAGGGCCAGTTCGTTAGCTCCAAACAACATAAAATTAACATGTTAATACACAAACACCACACACACACACACACACACACACACACACACACACACACACACACACACACACACACACACACAACACACACACACACACACACACACACACACCACTCTTATATGTTGTAATACACAAACAAACACACATATCTACCAATGGTATCTATAGATAAATACGTAAATAACTCAATAAACATATGAATATATATATATATATATATATATATATATATATATATATCAAAACAGAGATGGAAAGGCTTAACATTGGTATTTTAGGACTGGGGGAAGTGAGATGGAAGGGGGCAGGCATGATAACATCAGGAGAATACACAATGATATACTCTGGTGGTAACTCACATGAAAGAGGATAGGCATCATAATGGACAAGGACAAATCAAAAGCAGTTAAGGATACTGGGCTGTGTCCGACAGAGTTTTGCTGGTCAAGTTGGGAGGCAAACCATTTGATATCAACATCATTCAGGTGTATGCACCAACATCCGCAAGTTCTCAGGAAGACATCGACAACTTCTACGAAGTATTAGAGATGGCCAAAGTCCAATGTAAATCACAAGAAATTACTGTAATAATGGGAGATTTTAATGCTAAAGTGGGACAGGATAGGGTGGAGGATATAGTTGGACCTAATGGCCTTGGTACGCAAAATGAAAGGGGTGAGAAACTTGTAGGATGGGCACAGATGAATGAGTTCATAGTAGGAAACACCTGGTTTGAGCAGCCTAATAGACGAAAATGGACTTGGATGAGTCCAGGAGATAATACCAAAAATCAGATTGACTACATCCTGATCAACAAAAGATTTAGGAAGTCTTTACTGTCAGCAAAAACATACCAGGCGCAGACTGCAACAGTGACCACAATCCTGTAGTGGGAAGATTTAGACTGAAATTGAGGAAAAGGAAACAGACCAAAAGCAACATCAAATTAAACCTTGGACTCTTAAAGACAGATGAAGTGTACGTAAAAAAAATTAATGTACATGTTCAAAACAAATTCAGTGCTCTGGAAGACGTTGGTGACAGTGCGGAACAATGGACAAAAGTGAGGAATTCGATAAATGAAGCTTGTGAAGAAATCCCTAAGGCAGATAGAAAAGCAAAAAGAGATGGATGACAATGAAATTTTGGGCTTGATGGAGGAAAGGAGGAAGGCAAAGAGAAATGAGGAGATCTACAGGAAGATAAACAAGGAGATCAGGAATAGGTGCAATGAAGCTAAGGAAGCTTGGCTAAAAACAAAATGCAAAGAAATAGAAGACCGACACAAAACGGATCCTCAGGGTATGTGCAGACGAACTGAAGAAATTGTCCACAGGAAAAATACATGCACATCAACTGGTTGCTTGAAATCGAAAGATGGCACGCTTATCATGGAAAAAAACAAAATATTAGACAGATGGAGAGAGTACATTAAGATTTTTGAGGATGACAGAAGCGAAGAACACATTATAAAAAAGAACTTTGAAGGACCACCCATAATGAAAGATGAAGTTAGAGGGGCACTGAAAAAGATGAAACCAGGAAAAGCCCCAGGACCAGACAACATTACTACAGAGATGATTGAAGCCCTGGAGGAATTTGACATAGAAAAAATAAGAGTCCTCCTAAATGAAATTTACGACACCGGAAAAATCCCCAAAGATATGTCAAAATCAATTTTCATTGCACTTCCAAATAAGACAGGGGCTATAGAATGCGAACTCCATCGCACAATCAGTTTGATGAATCATGTAACAAAAATCCTGTTAAGAATAATCATGATGAGGACAAGGAATAGAATCAAAAGAGAAATAGCAGAAGAACAGTGTGGATTTGTGGAAGGGAAAGGAACTATTAATGCCATATACATCCTAAGAACTATCATAGAGAGGTCAGTTGAGATGAATAAGGATTTGTATTTATGCTTTGTTGACTACACCAAGGCTTTCGATCGGGTAAGACATGACGAATTGATCAACCAACTGGAGAGACTCAATCTTGATGGAAAAGATCTACGAATAATCAGAAATATGTACTGGGAACAAACAGCTGCAATGAGAATAGAAAACGATGTAAGCTCTTTCCAAAACATCAAAAGAGGAGTCAGACAGGGTTGTGTTATGTCACCAGATCTGTTTTCACTTTACAGCGAAAACATTATGAGAAACCTAGAAGAAGACCCTGGATTAAAGGTTGGAGGAAAAATGATAAACAACATTCGATACGCATATGACACCGTGCTAATTGCAGAAAATGAAAGGGACCTACAAAACCTTGTGAATATACTAGAAATAGAAAGCAAAGGTAAGGGATTGGAACTAAACAGCAGGAAGACTGAAGTCATGGTGATCAGTAAAAATCATGAAATCCCCTCATGCAAAGTAACAGCAAATGGCACAACCTTGACACAGATTGATAAATTCAGATACCTGGGAACGATCATTTCATCAGACGGCAGATGCACATCAGAAATAGCCGGCAGAATCGGCCAAGCCAAAACAGCATTCAAGAAGATGACAAGCATTCTTACCAACAAATGCCTATCAATTAATATCAGGAAGAGAGTTCTTGAATGTTATGTAGAACCAATCCTGTTGTACGGATGCGAGGTGTGGACCGTCAACAAGCAAAGCCAGAACAAGATTGAGGCAGCCGAGATGTGGTTTCTCAGAAGAATGTTGAGAGTTCCATGGACAGCAAAGAAAACAGTGAGACAGTCTTGATGGAGGCAGACACAAGTAGATCACTCATAAGGAAGATTAGGAAAAGATACGCAACATTTATAGGCCATTTTATGAGGAAGGGGTATTTGGAGCACCTGGTCACAACGGGAAAGCTGGAGGGAAAGAGAGCACTAGGTAGACCCAGGAGAAAATGCTGGACGGACTTGCAGAGTGGCTGGGGACGAGGAGGGTGGGGGAGATGCTACGGGCAACGAGAGATAGGGACAAATGGAAGTCCATGATCGCCATCGCCATGCGGCAGGGCACCTGATGATGATGATGATGATGATATATATATATATATATATATATATATGTATATACATGTGTATGCTGTGTGTGCGTGTGTGAGTGTGTGTGTGTGTGTGTGTGTGTGTGTGTGTGTGTGGTGTGTGTGTGTGTGTGTGTGTGTGTGTGTGTGTGTGTAAGTACATAAACAAACAAATAAACAAATACAACAGTCTGTACTCATACCAGAACAATGTTCCCGTTTATTTTTCTAGAAGATATTGTATATCATTTTATACAAAATTCATTTTGAACACAATGTGCAATATTTATAAAATAAAAAAATATAAAAAAAGAGAATGATAGCCAGGAACTGCAATGCCATATAAAATAGATGTGAGTATAAGGTTGCAGCCACATGAGACAGAACTTAGGCTTGTCTCCCTTGCAACGGTAAAACAGACAAAAGGAAACAAATCAAGTCGACCTTTTACTTGAGAGATGAAACCGTCTAGTCCAAAGTACGAAACTTATCATAAGCCTTCGAGGAAGGCAACGAAAAAATAAATAAATAGATATACAAATGAATAAATACAAAAAGAAATGAATAAGCAAACAAATAATCAAACAAATAATCAAACAAATGAATAAATAAATAAATAGATAAACAAATATATGAATAAATGAATGAATAAATAAACATATAGATAAGTACATGGATGAACACATGGGTAGATACATAAATAAATGTATGAATAAAGGATGAATGAATGAATGAATGAACGAACGAACGAACGAACGAATGAATGAATGAATGAATGAATAAATGAATGAATGAATGAATGAATGAATGAATGAATGAATGAATGAATGAATGAATGAATGAATGAAAGAGAAGTAAGTAAACAAAGAAACAAAAAGGCGAATAAATGAACAAATAATAAATGAATAAATAAATAAATAAATAAATAAATTAATAACTCAATCAATCAATCAATCAATCAATCAATCAGTCAATCAATAAATAGATACATAAATAAACAAAACACAAAGTTAGAAAGATTGCATAGAATTGAGGATCAGCCCAGCAGACCCTCGCTGAGCACGCCGTCAGTATTTAGGACCTCCAGTGGGAAGGTCTAGAACCCCAAAACAGGTGGTGGATTTTTGTCCGGTGTAGAATTCGTCAGTCCTGCTGCCTGGGATAGCAAGAAGAGAAGGGCACCCACACATATTCAGATCGAGCCACCCAAAGCCTAACGCAGCCGATTTCAAGAAATTTTAGAGTCATTATCTAGACAAGGCCAAGAACAGTATGGTTCAATTGAACAATATTTGGAAAGACCACAGCATAACAGCAGACCTTAAGATAAAACTCTTAAAATGTCTTGTCTGGCCAGTGATGTTATACGGCTGCGAGGCATGGACAATGAAGAAAGAGGATGAAAGACGAGTGGAAGCAGCAGAGCTGTGGTTTTACCGACGACTGCTGAGGGTCAAATGGACGGATAGGCGCTCAAATGAAAGCATACTGAATGAGTTGGGTACTACACGCAAGCTTCTAGTACTCATACAACGGAGGAAACTGAAATATGTTGGACACGCAATCCGTAATGAGAGAACAGACTTGATGTCCACTGTCCTCCAAGGTAAAGTGGAAGGAAAGAGAAACAGAGGACGGCCACCTGCATCACTTGCTAGAAACATCACAAACATCAGTGGCAAGAAACTCCAGGAGGTGGTCAGACTTAGCCAAGATCGAGAGTGCTGGAGGCAACTTGTGAGGACATCATGTGCAGCGGCCAACACTGTTCCCGGTGACGC
Source organism: Monoplex corrugatus (assembly GCA_030674185.1). Taxonomy (NCBI): domain Eukaryota; kingdom Metazoa; phylum Mollusca; class Gastropoda; order Littorinimorpha; family Ranellidae; genus Monoplex; species Monoplex corrugatus. The sequence continues at coordinate 11,608,589 of CM060305.1, forward strand.
CGACAGGTGAGATCTAGACAACTACGAACCAACCGGCGAATTTTACACGTTACTTCTCTGCCACTGAAAAGTCTTGAAAGAGGCAAACATAGAAAGAACATTAATGAAGAAGATCAGAAAAAGACAGCAAAGAAAACAAATGAGACAGTCTTTAAAGAGGCAAACACAAGAAGACCATTAATGAAGAAGAGTAGGAAAAGACAGCAAAGAAAACAAATGAGACAGTCTTTAAAGAGGCAAACACAAGAAGACCATTAATGAAGAAGAGTAGGAAAAGACAAACAACATTTACAGGACATTTTATGAGGCAAGATAAATTAGAGCACCTAGTCACAACAGGAACGCAGGAGGGGAAAAAAGAGCACCAGGTAAATCCAAGGAGAAAATATTGGACGGACATGAGGAGTGGAGGAAGACAGAGAGGGTGAAAAATGTACTTACATCAACAAAAGACAGATTCTTATGGAGAGTCATGATCGCCAACGACATGCGGCAAGGCACATGATGATGATCTTTACTACTAACAGCTGCGCCTTCACTCCTCCCATTTTTTCCTCTTAAAAACAAAATTCATTCCAAATGAAAAAACGTGGGAGCCTTGGATCTGCAAACGCGCAGGGAAGGAGTGCCCATGAAATTAAAATGTCATTGTATCCCTCGCCTCCAGGCGTTTGTCTATCAGCACTGTATAAAACATCGCTTCCTGCAAACAAATCTTTATCTATCATAGATAGCCCCCGTTTGCTTGATGAAATGACTATCGATTGACGTCGGGAGTTTGGGAGGTGAATGTCCAGAGAATGGCAAGGTATTGGAGTTCCAGATCCCATCCGCACCCTCGAGGTGTTTCTTGTTGTCTTTGGGTCATCGTCTCTGAAAAAAATAAAGATTATTTCAGACTATGAAGTTGTACTGGAATAAGGTGTAAAAGAGCTCAAGTTTGCTTTGCGTCAGTGCCCCTCTCTTTTATCCTCATTGCTTTACCTTCCCTAACCCAGGAATGCTCTCAGATGCTCCTTTAATCCATGGGAGGCAAACTGGCAAAAACAATTGACTGTGTAACTGTGCTCTATGTCCCCTGTCTCTCTCGTCTCCCCAATCCCAGAGGTGCCTGTCTGTCAGCACTCTACAAAGGACCCCTGCCGGCAAACCAAGCTTTGTCTGGCAAGTCCGATTTCCTTGGAGACAAAATGTGGACGTTAGGGCAATCCTACAGTGGCAAAAACACTCAGGGAAAATGCGTGAAGTCAACAGTGTCCTCTTAACCCTTTCACTCTCTCAAACTATTCGTCAGCTTTCCGTAATTTCACTTCATCACCCGGTCCATCAGTTTTTGACATATGGCTGGTAGTTATGGTGAAGGAGTGTAAGGACACATGGAATACGTGTGTGTGTGTATACATGTATGTATGTATGTATGTGTGTGTGTGTGTGTGTGTGTGTGTGTGTGTGTGTGTGTGTGTGTGTGTGTGTTGTGTGTGTGTGTGTGTGTGTGTGTGTGTATGTGTGTGTGTGTGTGTGTGTGTGTGTGTGCTCAAAATAGTGTCCACCTATAGTTTAACACACATCAATCTCCTCTTCACCAGGAAAGAAAATGTGATTACTGGAGCATGGTGTATGAACGTCAGGAGATGATCTCAGTATCTATATATAGACACCGAGAAACCAATACGCAAATGATCCAATGTTTTCCATTATATAAGCAAACTGACCACGATTTCAAAGCAAATTGGCACAGCCTTTTGAACGAAGTCATAAATGTAAAAATGTCACGCAGCAACCTCAAACCACTTTTATGTCTTCACCTGACCTTCCTGCAACCTGCCCTCTAATTCATAACAAATGTTATGGTGCATTCTACAATGCAGAAAACTGAGGCTGAAATCAAAAACAAGAATGCCCATCTGATAGAAATTAAATCGTTTCTTATCTCCCATTCCCTGAGGCATCTGATCATCATCATGAGCCCTGCCACATGGCGTTGGCGATCATTGCCCTCCATGCGAATCTATCCCTTCTCGCTGAAAATACATCTCCCATCCTTTTCGTCCTCAGCAACCCTGCAAGTCCGTCCAATATTTTGTCTCTGGGTCTACTTGGTATTCTCTTTCCCTCCAGCTTTCCTGTTGTGACCAGGTGCTCTAATTTCTTTTTCCTCATAAAATGTCTAATAAATGTTGCTTGTCTTTTCCTAGTATTCTGTATAATGATCTTCTTGTGTCTGAGAGGAAACGGTCTATCAACAATCCATAGAAGATTCCTACATGCAAAGCAAGCTTTGTCAGGCAAGTCAGATTTCCATGGAGACAAAATGTGGATGATGAGACAATACTCCACAAGCAGAAACACTCAGGAAAAGTACACCAAGTCAATAGTGTTGTCTTAACTCTTTCACTCTGTCACGCTATCAGGCATGTTTCTGTATCTTGTATTAACCTTTTCACATCCCCGCCTTGTCCATCAGTTTTCAACATAAAGCTGGTGAATAAAATGAACATGAGAAAGGACACATGGAAATATATGCTGGGTACATCATCTGATATATTGATATGATTGCAGTGTCAGCGTAGATTTTTGATGTGAGCCAGACAGTGTCTCATTTACTACCTACCCCATATCAGTCATCTCTTTGCTTGGAAAGAGAATATTATAATTCCTCGAAGATGGTGTGTGAAAGTTGATAGCTGTATTGTGTTATTTATAGTCAGTGATATCAATCAATCAATATGAATAAATATATGTATTCTACTAAAATAATTTCTCCTAACTTTTGTATTTGGTGTTTGTTCATTTGTGAGCTTACGTTTACGCTTAACAAAGGCCAATAGGCCAAAACTTTTGAGGCCAGTCCTGTCTTGTTGTAATAAATACGCGTTCTGTTTCTATTTTCGTGTTTTTCTGATTCTTGTTGGCTTGAACGAGCGCAGTTGCACTTGTTTTTGGATTAAAATGAACAAATTATTCAGTACTTTTTTACCAGTCTCAATGACTCTTTTGAACAAAAATCAGTACAGTTTACTTCATACAACCACCATGAACATTCGTGCCTTTCACGATCCGAGGTAATCCGGATCTTGACCACACTTGCCTTCATCTATCCAAACACAATTACTGAGTACATCATGCAGCTTAGTACTCTGAGATGGGAAACAGACAAGAAAAGAGCGGTGTGATAGAGACAGTGTCCAATTTACTATTAATCGTCCCTATTAATCGTCTCTTCACTTGGAAATAGAACACTGTAATTCCTGGAAGATGGTATGTGAAAAGTGATAGCTGCTATCATTATTCAATGATATTAATATTCAATAAATCAATTAATCAGTCAACCAATAAACCTACCGAGCAGCCAGTATGAATAAACACATTTATTCTATCAAAATAAACAAATGATTCAATATTTTCCAACAATTCTTCATGACACATTGAATGAACATCAGTACCATTCACTTCAGTACCTCAAAGAACCACCATGAGCAATTCATGCTTTTCATGCATCAAGCTACACCCGACCCTGACCACACTTGCCTTCATCTACCCAAACACAATTACTGAGTACATCATGCAGCGCCATACTCTGAGATGGGAAACAGATAAGAAAAGGGCGTCATCTGATTAAAACGTAACTGTGTTTCTCACCTAAAAGTCCCAGAAGTGTCAGTCTACCAGTACTCTACAAAAGACCCCTGTCTGCAAAGAAAGCTTTGTCTGGCCAGTCCCATTTCGTTGGTGACACAATGTGGACGTTGAGACAATCTTCCACTAACAGAAACACTCAGGGACAGTACGTGACGTCAATACTGTGGTCTTAACCCTTTCATTCCCTCACACTATCAGTCAGCTTTCCGTAACTTCTTTTAACCTTTTCACTTCTTCACCTTGTCTGTCAGTTTTCAAGATAAGGCTTGCAGATAAAATGAACAAGTGAAAGGACACATGGAGTAATGTGTTGGGTACATCATCTGATACACTGATATGATTGCAGTGTCAGCGTAGATTTTGGTGTGATGGAGACAGTCTCTCATTTACTATCTATCCCATGTCAATCATCCCTTCACTCAGAAAGACAACATTGTAATTCCTGGAACATGGTGTGTGAAAGTTTATAGCTGTTATCTATATTCAATCAATAATAATAATAATAATAATAATGAAGCATTTGTATAGCGCACTCCTCCAACAAGATGCCAGAGCTCTGTGCACTTAACAGACGTTATCATAAGCAGCAATCCATGATAGACAAGCAACAGTGATGTACAAATCAAGTCAAAATTAAAAATAGTGATAGATAACACATTGGTAACTTGTTATAAAAAACCTAAGCAACATTAAGTTAAGGATAAAGGATCACACACACACACATACATACACACACACACACACACACACACACACACACACACACACACACACACACACACACACACACACGCGCGCGCATAGACACAGACACACATACACACGCACTGATTCAATCACTCACTCACTCACATACACACATACAAACCTGAACACAGATATACATACACAAGAGATTAATTATACAATCATTACTAAATAACATGTCACTTAATAAACAACACGAAGCAGCACACGAGACAGCCAAATAAGCTAGACATTAAAGGGTAGGCCAGAAGAATTTAAAGGTTATAGTATTTCTTGAAAAGGTGAGTTTTCAGAGCTTTTTTGAAAGACGGAGTTGATGAGATTTCTCTAATTTCACGTGGAAGGGAATTCCATGTTTTGGGGGCTGCAAAGGAGAAAGAACGTTGTCCAAAGGTAGCAGTTCTGACATGAGGAACGTTAAGTATTTTTGAATCAGAAGAGGAACGAAGTTGACGTGATGGTGTGTATACAGAGAGAAGGTTTGAGAGGTAGAGAGGTGCAGTTCCAGAGAAAAAGGAATGGCAGAGAGTTGAAAGTTTGTAATCAATCCTTGCTTGGATAGGAAGCCAATGCAGATTTTTGAGGAGAGGTTGTACATGATCATATTTGGATGCCTTCAGTACCATTCTTGCAGCAGAATTCTGAACTTTCTGAAGCTTATCAAGATAATGTTTGGAGCAGCCTGATAGAATTGAATTACAGTAATCTAATTTTGACAAGACAAGGGCAGATACCAGAGTTTTTTTGGTATTAGCTGAGGTGAGATGACGAATTGAACTAATGCGACGTAGTTCAAGATAGGCTGAACGGCACACATGTTTAATGTGTAAGTCGACACTCATGTTCTCTGTCATTTGAAAGCCAAGATTACGAGCAGATGGAGAAAAGGTGACATCATTGCCACAAACTGATATGGACTTAGGCCATATCAATGTGTCTGTGTCTATGCGCGCGCGCGCGCGTGTGTGTGTGTGTGTGTGTGTGTGTGTGTGTGTGTGTGTGTGTGTGTGTGTGTGTGTGTGTGTGTGTGTGTGTGTGTGTGTATGTATGTGTGTGTGTGTGATCCTTTATCCTCAATCAATGAATCAATCAATCAATCAATCAATCAATCAATCAATCAATCATCAATCATCAATCAACCAACCAATCAATCAATCAATCAACCAATCATGCAAGCAATCAATCAGTCGATCAATATGAATAAATGCATATATTCTACTAAAATAAATTCTCCTCACTTTTGTATTTGGTGTTCGTTCGTTTGTGATCTTACATTTACGCTTGACAAAGGCCAGTTGGCCAAACATTTGCGCCTGTCTTGTCTGGTTGTATTAAATACGCGTTCTGATTCTGTTCTCGTGTTTTTCTGGTTCCTGTTAGTTTGAACGCGGGCAGTCACACTTGTTTTGGATTAAAATACACAAATTAATCAGTATTTTTTAACCAAATTGCACGACTCTTTTGAATGAAAATCAGTACCATTTACTTCATACAACCAACATGAACCACTAGTGCCTCTCATGCTCCAAGGTACTCCTGACCGTGACCACACTTGCCTTCATCTACCCAAACATAATTACTAAGCGCACCATGGAGCGCAATACTCTGAGATGGGAAACAGACAAGAAAAGTGTGCCATCTGATTAAAACTTAACTGTATTTCCCACCTTCCTGTCCCAGAAGAGTCAGTCTATCAGCACTTTACAAAAGACCCCTGTCTGCAAAGCAAGCTTTGTCTGGCCAGTCCCATTTCCTGGGAAACACCATGTGGACGTTGAGGTAATCTTCCACTAACAGAAACACTCAGGGACAGTACACCAAGTCAATACTGTGGTCTTAACACTTTCACTCCATCACGCTACGAGATAGCTTTCTGTAGCTTCTATTAACCTTTTCACTTTTTCATCTTGTCTATCAGTTTTCAATACAAAGCTGGTGAATGTAACAAACAAAGGAAAGAACACATGGAATGACATGCTGGGTACATCATCGGATATCCTGACGTGGTTGCAACGTAAGTGTAGATTTTGGTGTGATGGAGACAGTGTCTTATCTATTATCATTATTTAGCCCATGTCAATCATCTCTTCACTTGGAAAGAGAACAATATGATTCCTGGAAGATGGTATATGAAAGTTGAAAGCCATTTCTCTATCCAATGATATCAATCAATTAATCAATCAATCAGTCATTCAATCAATAATCAATCAATCAATCAACTAACCAGCCAACCAACCATACAACCAATCAATCAGTCCATCAATCGATCAATCAACCAACCAACCAACCAACCAATCAGTCAGTGAATTAATCAATCTACCAATAGGAACAAATACATTTATTCTAATGAAATATACAAAATGTTCAGTATTTTCAAACAATTGTTCATACTTTGAATAAAAATCAGTACCATTTTCTTCAGTACCTCATACGATCACCATGGACCATTCGTGCTTCTCACGTTCCAAGCTAATCCCAACTTTGACCATACTTGCCTTCATGTACCCAAACACAATTACTGAGTACATCATGCTGCGCAGTACTCTGAGACGGGAAACAGAGAAGAAAAGAGCGTCATCTGATTAAAACTTAACTGTGTTTCTTACCTCCCAGTCCCAGAAATATCAGTCTACCAGCAGTCTACAAAAGACCCCTGTCTGCAAAGCAAGCTTTGTCTGGCAAGTCCCATTTCCTTGTAGACACAATGTGGACGTTGGGGCAATCTTCTACTAACAGAAACACGCAGGGAAAGTACGTGAAGTCAATGGCGTGGTCTTTACCCTTTCATACCATCACGATATCAGACAGCTTTCTGTAACTTCTGTTAACCTTTTCACTTCTTTACCTTGTCCATCACTTTTCAACATAAAACTGGTGGATAAGATGAAGAAGTAAAAGGACACATGAAATTTTGAGCTGGGTACATTGATCTAATATTCTGATATAACTACAGTCTCAGTGTAATATGTGGGTGTGATCAATACAATGTCTCGCCCATTATGTATTCCATATCAATCTTTTCTTCACTTGGAAAGAGAAACACTGGAATCCTTGGAAGATGGTGTGTGAAAGTCAATAGCTGCTATCATTAACCAAAAGATATCAATCAATCAATCAATTAATCAATCAGTCAGTCAATCAATCATTCAGTCAATCAGTCAATTGACCAACCAACCAACTAATCAAACAATAATGAACACATATGCATTTTGTATTAAATAGACGAATTCTTCAGTATTTCCCAGCATGACACTTTGAACAAAGATCAATACCTTCAACATCGTTACATCATACAATCACTATGATCCGCTCATGTCTCATAAGCTTCAAACTACAATCCCACATTCATCACAACTACCTTTATCCATCCAAACAAGAATACTACATGATGTACTGCAAAAACCTTAGAGCAGAAACGGACAAAGAAAGAGTGCCATCCAATTAAAACTTAACAATGTTTTTCATCTCCAAGTCCCAGAGGTGTCAGCCTATCAGTACTCTACAAAAGACCCCTGTCTGCAAAGCAAGCTTTGTCTGGCAAGTCCCATTTCCTTGGAGACACAATGTGGACTCGGGACAATCCTACATCAGAAAAAAAAACTCAGGGAAAGTGCGTGAAAGTCAATAGTGTGGTCTTAACCCATTCATTCCCTCATACTACTATCAGTCTGCTTTCTTCAGTTTCTGTTAATCCTTTCCTTTCCTCATCCTGTCCATCAGTTTTTAAAAGAAAGCGAGTGAATGAGTTAAATAACACATGGATTTACAGTCTGGGTACATCACCTCGTTGCAGTTTGGGCGTTGATTTTTGGTGTGGAAAAAAACCCCACTGTCTCACCTATTGATAACTACCATCATTTTATGATAATAATAATAATGATAATAATAATGATAATAATAATAATGAATAATGATAATAATAATAATTTGTTAATAAGATAATGGAAAGAAGACAAAGAAGAAGAAGAAGAAAAATGACTCAAATAACAATAATAAAATGACACAAATTATAAATGTCACCTAGTTTGATAGAGCAAACTTGTTTGGTGAAAAACCTTGTGCTTTGTCCAAATGAGCATTGTCTCAATTTTATCTCCATTCAACTTCAGCCCATTGTGTATCATCCAATTCTGGATCTCAGCATAACAGTCGGGGCTTCAGAAAGAAGAATTGAAAACATTTCAGGAGACGCCCTGTTATAGAGCTGACTGATGATATTGGAAAGTGGTAAGGTGTGCAAATTGAAGAGAATTGGCCCAAGTACAGAGCCTTGAGGGATCCCATATGCAAGTTTAACTGACTGGGAATTAGACTCATTTGCCATGACTGACTGAAAGCGGTCATACAGGTATGATATAAACCATGAAAGAGCACTGCCTTGGATTCCAAATGAGTGCTTTTGATGACAGAAAAGGATGGGAGTGGTTAATGGTGTCAAAAGCAGCTCTAAGATCTGAAAGAATAAGTAGTGACATTTGGCGACAGTAGGCTGAAAATAACAAACAATTCACAATCATTGAATGAATAAGTAAACCCTTCTTTCTTCATGATAAAAACAAATTGTTCAGTCTTTCTTTACAAATTTTCACGATCTTTTGCACGAAGTTCACTACTATGAATTTCAGTACATCGTACAGCCACCAAGAACCATTTGTTCCTCTCAAGCTCCATGCTACACTCGACCTTCATCAGGTTTGCTTTTATCTGTTCAAACAAACATATTCAGTACTTCATGCTGAACGTTATTCTGAGATGGGAAACAAACAAGAAAACAGTACCATCTGATCAAAACTTAAATGTGTCTCTCACCTCCCTGTCCCAGAAGTATCAGTCTGTCAGCACTCTACAAGAGATCCCTGCCTGCAAGGCAAGCTTTGTCTGGCAAGTCTCATTTCCTTGGAGACACAATGTGAACGTTAGGGCAATTCTATACCAGCAAAAACGCTCAAGGAAAGTGCGTGACAGTCAATAACGTGGTCGTTTTCCTTTCACCTTATATTTCTTCATTCCATCAGCCAGCATCTGTAGCTTCCTGTTAACCCCTTCACTTCCTCACTTTATCTACCAGTTTTCTGTGATAGGTCAGTGAACAAGTAAGGGAGTGAAAGGACGCATGGAAGTATAAACTCAGGACATTAACCAATGTTCTGACATAATTGCGATTTCTGTATTGTTTTGGGTGTAATGAAAACAGTGTCTCAATCAGTTGTTAGCCTCTATCAGCCTTATCTTGTCATGGCTTGGCTTGTCTTCATTCAGCTCCACCTGCCTTTAGAAAAGGAGTGCTGTGATTGCTCGAGGATGTCAAATATAAGTCATTAGCTGCCACTATAATCCAAAACCAGATACACACAAAGAATTGTGTGTGTGACTGAATGAATAATAAATAATGAAATGATTTGATAAATAAATAAATAAACAACAAACAAACACAATCCTTATTATCATATCAGAAAAGCAATTGTCTAGTATTTCTCAACAACTTTGTATGACAGTCTAAACAAAGGCCTGTATTATCAGTCTCAAAGTGTCCCTCAACAACCATGAAACGCATCCCTCACATTGTCAGCTCCACTCTCCATCCCCAAGCCCCCAGCCCCCAGCCTCCGCTTCCACACACCTGCCTTCATCCACTGTTAAAACAAGCCTGCATACACTTTGTATAGTGCAGAATCCAGAGACTGAAAACTGACAAGAGAAAAGGACCCATCTGACTAAAGCTTGCATTCTCGCCCCCCCCCCCCCCTCCACCCACCCTCATCCCCTCTTCAAGAGGCGTCTGTTTGTCAGCTGTCTACAAAGCACCCCTAACTCCAAAACCAAACTTTGTCTAACAAGTTCAGTTTCCTAGGAGACAGACAAAATGTGGACGCTAGGACAAATCTATACCGGCAAGGACATTCAGGAAAAGTGCACGGTGAAAGTAGTCTGAACAATATACCTTCTTCACCCGTCAAACAAGTTCTGTGACTTCCTGTTAACCGAAATCAACGTGACTGCCAGCATTCAAGTGAATACGAATTTGAAACACACGAAAATAGCACCAGAACACGTGTTTGACATAGCATACTTATCATATAATGTGTTGTGTTGTCTTGTCTTATAATGTCTTGTCTTGGCTTGTCTTGTCTTGTCTTGTCTTGGCTTGGCTTGGCTTGGCTGCTTGGTTTGGCTTTGTTTGTCTTGTCATCTCATGTCATCTCATGTCATGTCTTATCATGTCTTCTCTTATGTTGTCTTGTCCTGTCGTGTCTTGTCTTACGCTGTTACATCTTGTCTAATCTTCTCTATCTTCTATGTTATGTCAAAAATGCGTTTTAGTTAAATCCTCGTATGTATTTTTGGTTTCTGTGAACCATTTAACTCCCTCACAGTATCCAGCAGTTTTAGATGGGGAGTTCGTTGATTGCTAAGAAAGTACATGTAGAAACAAAGACACGTTGAAACAGAAACCAGGGACATTACCTGTTATCCTGATGCAACTCTAATTTCAGTCTCGTTTTAAATGTGATCAAGACAATCTCAGCCAGTAGCTAACCCACATCAAATTCCACTTCATTCTGCACCACTTTATTACCTTTGGAAAGAGCGTTGTGTATCCTGGAGGATGGTGTCTGAAAGTGGATAGCTGCTACATGTATTAACTTGTTAAATACCCAACCATCCAACTAATCCATCTAGTCAAGTATCTAACCAGTTTTCTAATGAACTAGTCTACTTATCAACCAACCAGCCAACCAGCCAACCAACCAACCAACCAACCAACCAACCAACCAATCAACAAAGTACCTAACCAACCAACTACCAGCCAACTAACTGACCAACCAACTAAGTAATTAACTAATTAATTAACTAACTAACTGACTAACTAACTGACAACTAACAACCAACCATCCAACAACCAACTAACTGACTGACTGACTGACTGACTAACAAACTAACTAACTAATTAACTAACTAACCAACCAATTTTAATAACTACTTAACTAACAACTAACTAATCTCAACCATCTAACCAACTAACTAATCAACTGACCAGATAATTCCCATCAGTTCCATTAGTCTAAGCAATATCTTCAGTTTTTTCTCAATAACTGTGAATGACTTTCTGAACACAGGTCAGTGACATCAATTTTAGTATTCCGCACAAACACACGAAACAATCACATCTATCACGCCCCAAGCTCCACCAACCCCCGTCCTCTCCCTCATCTTATCTACACTAAACTTCATCCTTTAAAATCAGGAGCTGAAGTACCGAATAATTTATAGCTTAAAGCTGGACACTTCAAAGAGATAAGAAAAGAGTATCCATCCGATTAAAAGTAAATTGTGTGTCTTCCCTCACCGGTCCCAGAGGCGTCTGTTTTCTATCAAATCAGACCAAAGACCTCTACCTTCAAAGCAAACTTCGTCTGGCAATTCAAGTTCTCATGGAGAAAAAAATACGAACGTTAGAGCGGTTCCTTACTGGACTAGCAAGAAAATTCAGGATGCTGATGAATAATATAAAGGTTGAAAGAATTAACAGGATTGGAATTTCGTTGTTGATTTCTTCATTGTGATCAAAGGCAATTAGCCAGTCAGTACAATTTTAATTTTCCTCCTTTATTGGGTGACCTTTGTAAACAGAGTATAGTGTTACCACTTCGCATGGCAAAGTGAGAAGAGCAACAGAATACTGACTGGCTGACATATCGTGGATTTGAACCCCAATCTCTCAGACAATTTATTGTGAAATATATAAGCCCAAGGTGGCTCCTATCTAAACTTAAGTTTGGAGTTTGTTCAAGGGGGGTTTCTCTCACTCGGACAATTCCATATGCGCTCCACTCAAATTTGCAAGCAACTGTTTGGAAGACTACCTGAGCATTCACGAACCTAACGCGCTGGCAAGGTCTTCGAATTAGGAGGGGCAAGTGAGACATATGAAACACTGCGCTGACACCACCAGAATGACAACAACATTGAGACGTACAGCAAACAGGTTAATTATAACATTGTATGTGCTGGGATTCAACTTGAGATACGCGATCATGAGTCCACGACTCTATCAGTTTCAGTTTCAGTTTCTCAAGACGACGTCTCCACGCTCGGAATGAATTCCATATGTACTAACGTCACAGGTACCATGTGCATGCTGAACATGGTGCAAGTCTTAAGCCTGCACATAAACCCATGAGCTGGCCAGGTCCTGAGGTCAGGCCTACCTAAGCTATGTTTTACCTAGGCTACATTTTTTTTACTAGTAAAAGTATCATTGGAACAGTCTTGGTTACATGAAAATGACATGTGTATTTGTGTATTTTATCTTCAAAGAAAAGAACAGACAAATAAAGTAAATAAATAGATTAAGATCTGAATCACAACACAACCTGCTGTTAGTATGGACTTGTCTCATGACTCTTTCAGAAGAACCAGCCAGCCTGCCTTCAAAGTGGAGCGACTTATGGGCTTGTTGGGATGACTAGAACAGAAGACAGCAGAGTCTCATCCACTTTACGGATATGTCACTGAATGTATAACTCAAAGTTCTTGACCAACAGTAGATGTGTCTGACTGGCTTTGTCTCAGTTTCTCTGAAAGCATCTTTCCGCTCAGAAGAAATTCCATATGCGCTGGCGCCACTGAAGACATGTGATGGACAAGATCCAAAATGATCATGGCGTAATCCCCATATCTGTACCCTATGTGCTGACAAAATCTTGGGATCCTACTTAGTGTATCGGTTTTATGTCTAGCCGTATGCTAATCTGTCTTTGAAACAGATTTTATTATAATGAACTGTGTTTTCATCTGCGATGTCTTGAAACAAAACCAAACAAACAAAAATTACCAAACTTACAAAATATCAGAAAAGTGCACTGTACCAGTGCTCATAGACGTAGGTAATGGACATCCACACACTAAAAACCCAACACAAAACCCTTCTCGCTCTCTACAACACAATTTATGCGAGCTGGTGGCAGGGCGGGCTGCCCAGAGAGAGATATGAAGACCAGAGTAGGGCGAGAGAGGGGTCTTCTATTCCCTCTTGATCCAGAGGCTGGGCTGGACCTGGTTGGTGCGCGTGATGTGGCTAAGTCCCGGGGTTCATTATCCCACCACCCTGCCATTCAATTTGTAAATAAAGTAAATGAGTACTGGGTCTGAATGGGTCATGCAACGCATGGACAGCCCCACTTTGCTTAATGAAATGGCTGTCGAGAGGCGTCGGGAGCTTGGGAGGTGATTGTCCGGCGAATGGCGAGGCATTGGTGTTCTCGGTCCCATCCGCACCTTTGGGGTGTTTCTTGTTCACAATTTATCAGCCCATCAATATAATTCCTTTAGTTCAGTTTCTATCCTTGACCCACTTAAACAACAGAAACATACACTCCCACACACACACACACACACACCACACACATACACACACACACACATCTCTCTCTCTTTCTCTCTCTCTCTCTCTCTCACACACACACACACACACTCTCTCTCTCTCTCATATACTCTCTCTTTCCCCCTCTCTCTCTCTCTCTCTCTCCTTCTCTCTCTCTCTCTCTCTCTCTCTCTCTCTCTCAAGCTCGCGCACGCACGCACGCACACACACACAGATATACACATAACCGCTCTCTCTTTTAAAATATAATCAGCACACTGCATTCTTCTTCACTCTTCTTCCATTTGTCGTTTTTTATTTCTTGCAACTTGTTTGAGTTCTGATCCAGGAAAAGTCAAGAAAATGTCTATTCCGTGCGACAGTCGTGAAATTTTTAAACAGTATCATTATTAGTCTGATTAATGATGGCTCTTTTCTCCTTTCAATGTGGATTATTGACCGCTTCCTTTAACAGCTCCTTATTGAGTATCGATGGTATGATGATCCAGATTTGGTCTTCAAAGGTATGATTTCAGCTCTTCAGGCCTCATTGGATTTACCTGCAAATTTGTTGGCACTTTCATTTCACATCACAGCAGATCGTTCAGGACACTAAATCTACGTGATGTAATATTCAAATAGAAGATCCAGAGAATGCGACAATAGCATCGATGCTTCACAGTGAAACCAACATGTCGCAAGGCCTCTATGATAACATGCTTATAACTAGTCCTCATATATTCTGAGAATGATGGGACTTAAACCTTTTGACCCCCTCAGCCTGTCCACCAGCATTCTGTATTGTCAACCATGCCAGCAAAGCAAAAACTTAACCCTCTGACTCTTTCACCCTATCCACCAGCTTCCTGCAGGAAGCTGGTGGATCATCATTATCATCAGGTGCCTTGCCGCATGGCGTTGGCGATTTGTGGACTTCCATCTGTCTCTATCTCTTCTTGCCTCAAGCACCACTTCCACCCGTCTTGTCCCCAGCCACTCTGGAAGTCCGTCTGGCATCTTCTCCTTGGGTTTACCCGGTGCTCTGTTTCCCTCCAGCTTTCCCATTGTGACCGGGTGTTCCAATTCCCCTTTCCTCATAAAAAGCTTGTGGATATAGTGAAGGAATCAGAGGGTTACGTTTTGCAGTTGGTAGATAGGGTGCAGGAGTCTAAGGGTTAAACTCAACAAAACAGAACAGAACAAATCTACGTGAGCCTTTGTAAACCGCCTTTGTTCATTGGTTTTTGCCAGTCCGGGCTTCCTATTCCACTGTCCACTTTTTGGAATAGGTTCAACGTGTCAAAAATGACGAAGACTT